>JANIJH010000008.1:16552093-16570885 GCA_024520975.1 Erythroxylum areolatum
AAAAATTTATACTGAGTTTTTGGACTGAGTGATGTAGCACGTCACCCTCGCGGGGCACGGACTCGGATATCACCATCAATGTCGGGTTCGGGTCTTGCGGGAGTGGGGTGTTACATATATGATAAAGTTCATGGGATAAATATACATTGCAAATGAAATTATGATGAGATCGTAATTATAAAATTCATATTGCATTTATATATTATTCCTAAATTGTTCTTAGTCATTATTCTATTGAGATTGGACATTAATATAATGTAAAAAAAACTAGCATATGTTATATTTTTCTTTATGAAGGAAGTAGTCGATTTCATAGACTAATGTGTAGGTGCTCATTAGATAACAAGTTTGCTGAACTGATTTCATATGAGAAATCCATTCAGAACATTATGTATATAAAAATTCCCATTGCGATGATTGTATAAGTGATATTTTGACTTGAGATCTCCAAAGTTATCTTGTATAAGGTAGTTTAATTGGTAGCTATTGGATGTAGCATGAACTATATAGAGATAGTTAAGTGATCAATATAGGATTCATCACCCTAAGTATTGATTTAGAAAATCTTTAGCCAAAGTGAAATGAAGTTTTGTAAATAATTTACAAATGTCATTAATTAAATTAATAGCTAATGGTGGACAACTGATATAATTGGAATTAAAATAGAATAGACATTAGCTTCATGTTTTATGTCTACTTTGAACATTATATGATAAAAGAATTAAATTATACAAAAAATCATTTATAGAAAGGTTAATAGGTCACATATAAAGAACGAGTTAAAGAGAGAAAATGTATTTTAATCAAGTTGGACTTGATTGTAAAGTTTGAGAAGCTTTATGATTAAATATGAGATATTTAATAAATAAGGATTAATATGAGATATTGGATCTTATTTAAGCATAATTGATATTTAATTTGAATTATTTATAATTTTGATTAAATTTTACTTGAAAGTAGAATTTATTTTCAATTTCATTACTAAAATGTCCAAAACTTATCATAAATAGGCTTAAACTCTAAGGAAGCTAGAACTCCTTGCCTAACCCTCTTTATAATAGTTACAGAGTTCTCTTAGCTCATTCTGTGGATACTGTTAGAGGCTGAACTCTTGTGTGGCTACAAGGGTTGAGATAAACAACTATTGCAAGTAAAGACATTTTTTAGCCTTTTCCCCCTAGATTCAAAAATTAGACAAGCGCTTAGAGATTTCATGCATATTTTAAAATGAGAAAAGAGGATTCCTTTTTCTTAGGCCTCTTGATAGTTTGAAAGAAGGCATAATGAATGGTTGACTAGGAAGAAGAAAACAAATTAAACAAATATTATTGGTTCCCATATGGCACATAAGAGAGGGGTGAATTATGTGTTCATTTTTTTTTCCTATTTGTAAACTAATGAAATAATTTCCAATTCTAATAAATGATTAGTAAATTCACATAAAATAATTATGAAGCAATTTCAATAATAAATAAAAGAGAGTAGAGAAAGAGAGATATAGTGGTTCGACCAAACAATCAATAATTTACTTCTGATCCCAAACTCCATTTAATAATTCACTAAACTCTTCCTTCAATGAGTGACGAACAACTCTCAATACAACATCTTGTTTTCCAAGGATGAAGAGCAACCCCATACAATTATCTTGCTTTATCGCAAGTGAAGAAGAATCCTTTACAAGTCTTGTTCAACATAAAAAGTAACTCTCACAAAGTATATCCTAATTAATTTCCCTTATAGTAATATGCATATAACTCAAAAACTCCTTTTACTCATACCAATGAAAAATGGCTCAATATGTGTTATGTAATGTATATGTACATTTTATAGCCTCATAAGACTCTTAGCAACTTTGTCTTATGTGTAGAAAATTTCTCACAACTTATATATAGTCTATTTATATTCAATAAACCTAAAAAAATCATTATAAACAAAAATTAGTTATTACAATAACTAATAACATTGACATCAGTCAACCAATAAGTCATAGTGGTCAATTAATATTTCAGCCAATATGACATACAAACTTATGGTGTACAACTTTTCATTTATTCTAATATATTAGTCAATAACACCTAAACATTGGTCGACTAATGTTTTAAAAAATACATATTGGTTGATCACATTTATATGATGGTCAATTACACCTATACATTAATCGATCAATGTGTTTGAAAATATCATTCTAATGATTTTTAAATTCTTTTAAAGATCAAATCACATTACTTTGGCTAAAACTAGATCAATATCTTTTCAAAAATTTTCCAAAATTATTTTATGATCAAGAAAATTTCTTTAAAGATAAAAACAAGTTTTCTATTTATTATGAAAGGATTTAAGTTTATGTCTTAGATTCAAATAATCATGGAATGACTAAGTTCCTAATTTAATGAAATGACTAAGACAAGGTTACAAGAAGTCTAATATGCTTGATTCCCCTTTATTTTTAACTATTCACTTGAATTGTATATATGCTCATCTTTGCTCTCCAAACATTAATTGGTTAATTCATTCAACTGAGTCCTTTTATAACTACTAATATCACTAAAATTAAATTCATCAATAGCAATATTTTTCTATCAAAATCATGGGGTTACAAATATTTGGTCAACAAATATATCTCATAAAGAGGCTTATAAATTAGCAACTAAACCTCAATTTCTTCATAACATGAGGGAGGAAAGACCATTCAATTTTTTCAAATGCTTTAGAAATGTCAAACTTGAAGGCCATGTTTCTTTTTTATAGTCTTGATTAGTTTTTGAAACAATGCATATATTTAAAAGCCATTAGAATATTGTCTTTGATTAAATGACTAGCAATGAAAGAACTTTGGTTTTTCAAAATTAGTTTATCCAAAAGAGGTTTAATTCCATTTTCTATTAATTTCGAAACCACTTTGTAAGAGATAACGCATAAGAAAATTGGACAAAGATTGTTCATGCTTTTAGGTGAATTTGTTGCTGGGATCAATCATAAGAAAGTATGGTTCACCAAATCAAGGGACTGACCTTCATTAAGAACTCCAAAACTACTTTTCATAGTCTATCACACAATGAGTTTAAAAAATGTAAGTAAATAAAGGAGTGAAGTTATCCAGTTCTAGAGTCTTGTTTAGATGTCTATGGAATAAGACATATTTGATTTAATCTTTTGACTAAGGAAGGAGAAGAAAATTATTCATATAAAAGAAGACCCTTCTTTGAAGATGGTTTATGAAATTTTAAACATTTTATAAAGACCATTAAGTTATTTTTCTAGTAAGCAAGTTTCATCATAATTTCAGTTGCCTTAAGGATAAAAGAATTTTGTTATAAGAATTAACTTTTTTTTTCTTTTCTACCTTTAGACATTCACAAATATGGATTTATTCAATACAAATAGCTCACCACTCACTTTTGTGAGTTTGTGCTATAAGTTTAGAAAGTGAGAGGAAGTTGAGTTTTGATTCCATAAGTTTTCTAGTAGTGAATAAAAAGGTGGATGTTGAAATCACATACATTTAAAGAAAAAATAAACCCAAGGAAATATTTTCTAGGGTCAACATTAACCATCACAAGTAGATTGATGCAAACATAGGTAGTCAAAATTCAAAGGATCTATTACTTATGCCTAATAGACCATTTAAAAGTTAGGAGGAAGAAGGTAAAAGAGGCTTTGAATGAAGTTTCCAATGGCCTTTTGAGAATTATTTTAGGAGGCTTGTTAGATATAAAGGAAGACAAAACATTGGTTAATTTGATTCAAGATAAGGATGAAGAAGACTTGGGCATTTATGGTTCATCTTATATGAACAAGGCCTAAAAATGTTACAACATGTGTAACTCTCAAGAATGAAATAATAAAGAAAATAACTTGGCATACCATCGTATATCTATCTGTATAACATTTAAGAAAATAAATTGTAAAGAAATAGCCTCAAATATGGGCATGTCCTAAACTATGTTTACTAATGCCAAAGTTTCTATAAACATGTCCCATGTTATGTTTGCTGTCAAAACCCTAATTATTGTTTAAAGTACTTTTCCTTATTCTTCATCAAACTTCAAACTTATCAAATAATATTTTCTTTATAACTTTTCAAATTACTTAATGAATTTGATTATTGATTCATTATATTCAATAGGAAAGTTCTTTATATTTGTGATCTTGATATTATTCAAACTTATTTATGGGTTCTCTAAGGTTTATTACTAGGTGGATTCCAATAAGTTGGTATCAAATCTTGACTCTAAATTAGGTATAGATATCCTTTCATTTTTTATCATTTTAATTCTATTATATTTCTTTGCCTATAATTTCATTTTTATTGTGATTCCTTATTAATCCTATTACACCTTTTTCGTATTCATAAAGTTAAAAAAATGAAATACCACAATTTTCTTCTTTAAGGCTTGTCATTCTCTTTTGTTTTTGTTAGGTAAGTGCACTTATTATTTTTTATGGTATAGTTTCAGTGAGTTTAAGAATTGATCCTATAAGGACAATAAGTACCAGTATTAACCATTTTTTTATTATCTACTCTAATAAAATGAATGATCAATTAAAAGGGCTTCTCTTCACCCATGACAAAGCAAGACAATTGTAAGGGTTGCTCTTCATTTGTGACAAAGAAGTTATTGTAGGAGGGCTGTTCTTCACTCATTATCATAGCCAATCATCCTAAAAATCATAACATACCAAGGTGGAACACGGGGCCATGTTTGAGCCATGTTCCTTCATATGTCAAGTTATTAAATAATATAAATGCCCTAGTAACCCACATTGGTGTATTATTAGTGAATATGAGATTGCGTTCAACCTATGTACATCAATAATCACTCTAAAACTTCTCCAACTTGCATAAATTCATTCCTTTTTTAATTAGGAGCTAAAACAAGGCTTACAAGCATAATATAAGCCACATTACATACCAAATCATATACAAATTATTAAAACACAATTAAAGTGATCTCAAAGTTATGATGAAAAACATAACCTAATTCGTACTTATCATTAATGAATTGATGATTAAAAAATCATGGGTTAAGAAAGAAATAAAGATTCAAATAAAATACGAGAAGGATAGTAAGAATGTCAAACCATACTTGGAAAATTTTATTGACGCAACTACACCTGAACAACTTTCCTTTTCTTTCCTTTTCTTTCCTTTCCTTTCTTTTTCTTTATCATAACCACACAAACTTGATCAAATAATGGTGTGTTTAATTAGGATTTTGCATATTGTAATACTAAAGGCATAAAATAAGGAATTAAAAAATCCCTAAAGAAATAAACAAAAGATAGGCAAACTTTAAAGAAGACAATGATATAATTTGATATATTTTTTGAAAACCTTAGAAACAACAAGAATAAGGCACAATAGGACTAATAAGGAGTGACATCGAAAATGAAATTCTAGAAAAAAGAAGTATAATAAAACTTAAAAGATACAACAATGAAAGAATAACCATACCTAATTTAAAGTTAAACTCTAATACCAATTTATTCAAATCCACCGAGTAATAAACCCTAAAGAATCCATAAATAAGTTTGAACCACATCAAGATCAGAAATATAAAGAACTATCATGTTGATTATTATGAATCAAGAACCAAATTCGTTATTTTATTGAAATGTCATTAAAAAAGTATTTGATAAGTTCAAAGTTCGATGAAGAATAAGGAAAACAAGCACTACAAGAGTTAAGACATTTAATGACAACTTTTTTGTGACTAACTATCATTTTGTCACAAATATGAGGTTTTTTGTGACAAAACAATTGATTGGCTCTATTTTTGGATTAACTGTGATGATTTATTTTTTGTCACTAATACAATAGTAATTGTGATAATTTAGTATCTTTTACAATTAAATTGTCACTATTAATATATTAATTGTGTCAAATTTTCTTTTATCACTAAGTTCTGTTACTAAAAAGCATATGTAATTTGGCGTCAAAGTAAATTTAGAGGGAATGATTTGTAATTGTAACAAAACATATGTTGGTCACTAATATTTTTCTCTTATTATGAAAAAACCTCATACAATATTTTACATTTTGTAGCGAAAATTTTTGTCAATAAAAATTCAATTAGTTAGTGTCTACTTAATATTGTTAAAAAAAGAAAACTATCATTATGATCACTACTATTCTTAATTTTTGTGACAAGAAATTTTGTTGTCACTTGATCATCAACTTTTTGTTATAAAGGTTATTGTCAATATAAACGTAATAAATTAATGATAACTATTTTTTATTAGAATAACATATTAAAACTAACCATTCTAATGATTAATTTTATCATTATTGTACGAATTTTAGGGACTAGAAACTACTTGTCATGGTTTTTTGTTAATATTATTATTTGCAAACAAATTTAAATATTTTCTTATAAAATATTCAAACTACATTTATTGATAATCCAAAAGCAATATTTTACATATCAATAGATATTTGCTAAACATAACTTTGAAATTTCATCAAAATAAATATAAAAATAAATAAACGTTTAAATATAATGAAAATCTTGTTCTAAAATATTAAACAAAACTATTAACCTATTCAAAATTTAAAAACAAAGTTCTTACCAATGCTCAATCATGCTCTAAAAGATAACAATCAAAATATCAATAATAAAGAGAAAACGTTAGATGAGGACCCAACTTGTTTTTTTTTTTAATTTTAAGTTTGACTTAAAGTTTAATCAAATTTAACCATTTTAAAGTTTAATTGGATTATTGATCAAAACAAGCGTCAGGTTGACATAACTTATTAAAAGAAATTATTTTAAATGAATTAGTCATTTTGTATACTAATTCGAAATTTAATCAACTAAACTTAACAAGTTTAATTTGTTCAATTGGTTCGGTTGGTTTAATAACGACAATCTTAAATATGTTAACTTTTTGATTATGTTTTTAACTTTTTAGTTTAATTTAGTTTAACAATCTTTATTATTAAAAATTGATCAGTTTATTAATTAATCAATCACTATTTATAAAATAAGTTTTGTAAATTAAAAATAATTAATTAATTTTTATTTAACATTCTTATTTTTAATTAAAATTTAAATTTTTTGATACTTAAAGGATAGTCTTATTTAATCATTTTTCAAAAATTTTAAATTTTATCTAATTTTTAACGAATTTTATGACAATTTAATGTTGATAATTTAAACCTCTTGTCTTCGTCGTTTAACTTTTGGTATGATGTTTAAAACATTGTAAAATTATAAATTATGGAACGTTTCACTAATTATCAGGCTTGATGAGTCATATGTTCTAATCTTTTGGCAGGAAAGGAGAGACCTCGAGCACAAGAGTAGCGTCAAAGACTAACGATAAGGAACGAGGTAGCTATTGAAATTCCCAATCTTTCACTTCTCAGTAGATTCCCAATAATGTGAATCTTAAAACCCTTCTATGGATCACAAAATGGCATCAACTAAGGAACAAGAAGTGGGTCCAAATTAGCTTGAGGAGGATTTCAATGTGCGAAGTAAAATACGTCACTCCTTTACAACCTAGTCATCTCGCACCCACTGGAATGGTCGTCTCTCATTGTCCATTTGTTTCCAATCTCCACTCCCATGTCATGCTCTGACGACCCTTCCTCTTCTGTCATCCATCGACTCATGCTTGCCACCCACACCTCCAACGACATTCCTAACTTCCACATGCTTGTTGATGTTGTGATTCCTATTAACGCTACGAAATTTGGGGTTGATGGGAAATCTGAAAATTTTGTGATTCCCAAGTTGAGTTCTTTATGGAATTTCAACAAATGGCTTATGGGTGTCCATTGGAAATATGAAAATGCTACTTTTGGTCTTACTTTTGTTAAACATATGATTATTATGATTGATTTTTTAAATATGGTTTGTGGATTCGATGTGTTCGATGATATTACTGACGGAGAAAATACTACCTTTTGTCTAACTTTTAGAAAGATGATTACTTGGTTATTTGGAGTGTTAATGGACAAGGGTTTGATTGTTTTCTAGGTGGAAATAACTTAAAAGATACGAGTTGATGGAGAGGTGAATAAAGCATAGTGTACATCGCAAAACCCAGTAGTTATTGGTGCAAAGACTAGTGATTATGAGGTTTACGTGTTTGATACTTTGAACAAGCAGAGAAAATGCAAGAAGGTTTTGATCCTGAGCTGAGGTTGAGGGGTCATGATAACGAGGGGTATGGTTTATCTTACAACCCCTTTAAACAGGGGTCTCTTTTAAGTGGTTCACATGATCATAAAATATGTTTGTAGGATGTGTCTGTTTTGGCTCAGGGTAAAGTGCTTGATGCAATGTAGGTTTCCAAGACCTCACTTTTAATTTGGCAATGTCTGATGTAGATCTTTTCAACCATTGTGTATATAATGACTAATTTTGGGAGTTGTAATTTCTGTACGCTCATGAAAGTATGGTCAAAGATATGTCATGGCATTTGAAGACAGAATTTATTTAGGTCCAACAGGGATGATTGCTGCTTAATAATCTAAGATTTGTGGACAAATCAAAGGTATATGGTAAGCATGCTAGCCTTTTCAAGTCGGAAGTTACTATGTACATTCGGCAACTTACACCTACACCATTTTGTGTCTTTAGTTGGAAAGAGATTTTTAGGGTGATAAGAAGGCAACGTGGTTATTTTTAAAGGTTTGAAGCTATTTTTATTCATAAGATAAATGGTTGTAATTGTCTCTTTTCTTCCACTCTTTTACCTTTCTTTCTTTTCAGTACATTTCAGTCATAGGGAAAATAAGTAAAAAATGAAAAAAGAAATGTACAAAAGCAAGAAGAGTTGTTCCATCAAACTTCTGGAAAGCTTAAATCTTAAATGAAAGTGAGACGATTTACTTTCAATCCACCTTGTAGATTCACTTCAGACTTAAAAAACTTTTATGTGCAAAAGAAAAAAAGTTGTCCTCTTAAAATAGTATTAGTTTAATTACAATAGAGTTTAATTTTGTCCTTGAATTGAATTTGCTTCTTAATTTTTCTAACTATATTTTTATATGAGTTTTAGGATAAATTTAATTTTTCAAATCATTTGCAATCTTATATGATGCAACAATTGTATGCAAAATATAAAAATCGACATTATCATTTGCACCAAAGTTACCTCTAAGAGCAAAGATTGCCTAAAGGATGTGAAGGGAGGTGATTGGCTATGGTTGATAGAGAATAAATGGGAGACTATTTTAAGATAATTTTAAATTTTAAATAATTTAACTTATTTTGTTAGTTGTTTTCTTTTATTAAAATAAATTGTTTATCGATGTATAGGAGTAAAGCTGAAAAAATACAACTAATAGGGGAAATCAAAAGATTAAATTAGTTTCTAGTACAAAGTCAATTGTGCAAATTGCACTTAGGATAGTAAAGTAAAATTTTATTTACTTAAAATTAAAATGATATTTTTCTTTAAAAAATCAAGTTTCAATTAATCATTAATTTTCTTTGTCTTTTTTTCTTTTTTTTAGAAAGATAGAGATTTCAATGAGTGGCCTAACGTTGTTAAAGTCTGGAAGGAACTTGATCTCTTCCAAATGGAGAAGAGGTAATGGTATGGAAGTCATAATCAAATTAGATTATTTTTTTGAAAATTTTAAAATTACTTTACTAAATTTTCACATAGAAACTAAAATTTCAAATTCTATCTAAATATGTAGATTAGGCTTTAAGAAGAGGGAAAGAAAATTAAAGAAAATATTTCATCTGCAACTTTACCACTCGCTGAGCATTTCGGCCTTATCCTATAAAGAAAGTTAAGCTATTCACATGATTTAGGTGTTAAAAGGATAACATCAAAGTCTTAAGAAAAAAGTCAAATTCTAGCTGATGTTGAGGCTACAAAGAATCATGCAAGTAATTTAAATAATGAAGTTGCAAGACTTGTTGCAATCACAGAAACACAAAATGAAAAGATTTAAGCTAAAAAAGAGAAGATTCAAGCTCAAAATGGGTACGTAAATTTCTTGGATAGTTAGGAAAATTTACCTTGGAAAGTTTTAGCTTAAATTAGTATATAGTAATTTGGGATAACTGTAATAAATATAATTGTCTTGGATATTAAAATTTTCGATTTTATATATTGGAAATTAGAATTTTGTACATTATGGTGATTTTTATATATTTTATATATACTAATAGTTTTTATTTGCTTGGGTGACAATATTTTTATAAGAATAATTTTTCATTTTTGTGACAAAATGATGTTGACACTTTTTCCTTAAAATATTAGTGACCAAGAAGTAATGAACATTAATAAAAAAGAACACGAGTGACAAATATTTTTCAGTATTTTCAATTATTTTAGTGGTGATAATGTTGTTACAATAAAATGGAGTACTATTACGACTCTATTCGTCACTACTTTATATTTTTTTTATCGACAAACTTGTCATAAATACCTAAAGTTATTATGATAATATAATTTTATCACACATCCATAGTTTTTAGTGTCAGTACTTTTGTCACAAAAGTCTTGCATAATTGTGACCATTTTTCTAAATATCTATTTCATTAGTGACGAAAGAATCTGTGACAGGAGGTGACGACTTTAAAAATTAGACATTATTAATAGTAGTGACTAATAATATTGCATTTAGTGACAACTTTTGCTTTCACTAAAATTAAAATTTCTTGTAGTGAAATACTTATGAATATCAATAAAAAGGATAACAAAAACTAATTAAAATTGAGTAGAAATATTCTTTAAATACTAAACAACAATGAAAAACAAAACCTAGTACATGGTTAAATTCTAGGCCATGGTCACTATAGAAACATTAGCATTAGTGAACATTGTTACAGAAGTGTTATAAAGGCAGTCACCTTTAGCATTTATTGTACAAATCATTTTATCATTCAAAAAGGCATTTTTCATTATTTTGATGTTCATACATTTATAGACTTGATGTTGATCTTAAATTGATTTAATGAATTCATTAATACAAAATATAGCATGGAGTAAATCATGATGAGATCATGATAATGAGATTCCTATCATGTGTAATTATGTTAGTATCTAAACTTTCCCTAGTCATAAGATTAATGAGATGGGATATCATTAATCCGGATAGACTAGCACATGTTATACTACTTGATTGGATCAAGCAATAGATCTCATAAGATGTAGACATGAGTTATTTAGAGTTAACATGTGGATGCTTACTAAGGGTAGTAAGTACATTGGGTTGACCTATTATAAGAAAATCATATGGATATTCTATTTCAGTGTCAATGATAGTCTTATGATAGCAATGGGCCAAGAATCCTTTAACTTGAGGTGCTCAAGGATATCTCGGATACTAACCCTATGCTTTGATTCCATTCATCGGTGCCTTTCTGGGGTCACTCATAGGATGATGATTAGGTACAGTTTGAGATATTCGGAAGTAATTGAGTAGCTAATAAAGGATTCACCACTCCTGCTAGAAGGAGATGATACCCACGATCTCTTGTTGGGGTTATTACTTTGGAGTCCCTAGCCAAAGCAGATATATGTCATGAAGAGAGTCTTCAATGATACATAGAGTAATGAGATCCTTAGGACAAGATCTAATATCACTTGGATTAGATGTGACGTAGTCAGTCCAGTAAGAGTTGGTACTTTGACCATACTCTAAACCAAGTGGGATATAGATGGTGAAAGGACAAATTGTATGACACATTGCATATAAAAGGGTTCATTGTCAAACCACTGACTTTCCGGTCAATTTTGGGTCATGACGTGTTCCTAGATACTACTCTTGACTTACTTGAATTAAGTGTTAATTCTAGTGGCCAACATAACCAGGAACCTAATGGGTCACACACATAGGAGATTCGAGGGATGAGTAAAATATTCTTGAATTGTGATTCAAGATATAAGAGAGTGTTTGGGGATTGTATCGCGATTTAATCATGGTAGAAATCATTGCTTGGAATGGATTAAAAACAAGTGTTGTTGGTTGCCAATTTGGTCACTAACTTCTCAAAACTTCCATTAATGCATGTTATTTATGGTCATTAACTTCCCATAACTTCCTTTAATGCATGCTATTCATCACTATTAACTTCCCATAACTCTTTATTAGTGATGGGGGTTATGGAAGGCCAAATGATGTAGAAAATAGAGATAATTTGCGTGCATCTTGTGTAAGACACAAGAAAAAGAAAGTTTCTTTCTCATACACACTTTTTTTCCTCTCTAACTCTGATAAGACTTCTTGTCTTTGCTAGCACAAAGGAAGAATTCTAGCCCTCTCTTATGGAGGTTTCATTCTTATATCTTTGTGTGAACTTTTATTAGAGGTGATCTACATTGATCATTGTGGTTTATGACAACCTAACACGGAGAAGGTGAAAGAACGAAGGAGATCGTCAGAAAGGTGTGTAAACATCTTACATTTCATGTTTTTATTTTTTTATATCTATATGCATGAGTAGATCTAGTTTTTGAGGTTCAATTTTACTTTTTGCTGCATATATTTGATATATATTATGTATGAGATGCATGATTGGAACCTTACAGTGGTATCACAACCATCTTGTGCCTTGTTAGATGTAGAATATATGATAAGTAAAAACTGTTTTCATGGTTGTGACAGCTTAGAGTCATGTAATGTTTTTTTGAAATTGTAGAAAAACGGTTTTCATTATTTTCTTTCACAAATATGTTCATAATATGTAAGTTAATGATTCAGTGTGATTGAAAATATTTTTAATGTGATTAAAATATTTAATTTAGAATTTAAAAGAACATGTATGCAATCTGTCTTTCTGTTGGACATGTGATGTCCATTGGCTAAACTAATGATGTTACACATGAATTTGGTGGAATTTGATTCTGGAAAATTTATGTAAACATATTTGGGATGTTTTTATACCTCTGTAATTTTTTATAATTATTAAAAATATTTTAATAATTTTATCAAATAATTTTCCATATTTGGATACGTTTTCAAAAATTATAGGTTCTATTTTGTTTGATGTTTTTGAACATTTATATTTCGGTTCTAGAACCTTAAAAATATTTTTATGTGATAAAAATGTGTTAATTTGATGTTTGATGCATGTATAAATGATTTTTCTCGAAATTTGATTTCCAACAAAATTTTAGAAGTCATATTTGTTGTTTTTCGTATCTTATCGGTATTTCAGTGATCATGATAATTTTTGGATGATTCCTAAATTGTTTTGATCATCATGAAACAACCTACAGATGCTTGGAATGATGATTTGATGCTATGTAAATTTTATAAAATTTTATAAATTAATTTTAGTAGAGCAATAGATTTCTTAGTAACATTAGAAAAATTGGCATGTATGACAAAATTAAAGTTATTTAAATTTGGACATCAAATAATTATTTTAAGGTAAATTAGTTATGAATTAATTTATGAAATTAGGAATTCATGTTAATTAGATTAATATTAATTCCAAATGAAATAACATACAATAGTAATTTTAGCAAACTTAGTAAAAGGAAGATAGTAAATCTAAGTGTTGGATTAGGCTTAGTTCCAAGTGTTCTATTGGGCCTTTCATGTTAGGATCTATAAGAACCAAATGATGTGTTTACATATATGCATTAGAGAATGTATGGTTAGGAGAATGTGTGGGCTTGCACAATTGATAGTTACAGGTTTAGGCCCAATTTGATTGGGTAGTGTATAATATATATATATATATATATATATACATATATGAGTTATATGTATAAGACCATCTAAGTTAGATGAGACCTTATGTTTAAGACCATTTAAGTTAGATGAGACCTTAGTCAAACCCCTTACTTGGAATATCAAAACTATCACCTTCCTTTAATATGGCGAGAACCAGAGTCCTTTTAAAGTTAGGGTTGTTGGGCAAACCCAAGCCCGCTTTACACAGATATGATTAAACCATAGAAATAGGATTTCCAGATTAATAGGTTAGTTTTAACTAGAAGTGTTGGTTTGTTGGACAAACCCAAGATCAATGTGGACAGAGGCAAAGTTAGGTAGTGTACATTAGATGTATATGTGTCAAGAGTTGATAGCCTAGTGAGTGTGCACATATCAACAGTTGATAGCACTAGATTTGATAGTTGTATTGGAAATGCAATTGGCATGATCAATACCTACAGGTTGAACTAACGTGGCTCGTTAGGCAAATACAAGGTCATTTTTAGGGATATTGGATATCAAACCACTAGGAGAATTTCTTTACGAGTTCTCTCGAATTTATATTTAGGGTTATGAATTCGTGAAAATAGTGGGAGTCATAATGCTTGTTATTAAAGTCCTTATAGACATGCATTTAAGTACATTCTAATTTTTCTCTCTTTAACGAAAGGTTAATATTGGACGAGTCAACACCATGAATACTATTGTGAATCTAAGATCATTGATGGAACTAACAAGTTAACTAGACCAAACTTCCTTGACTGGCTCTTCCAAGAAGCTTGGTTATGTCTTGAAAGAACCAGTTCCTGATCCCCCTGCTACTGATGCTTCTGATGATGATCGAAGGGCATATTGGAAGCATCTCGATGATAGAGAGATGGCTAGTTATATTATGCTATCCATTATGTCACCAGAGCTACAAAAGTAGCACGAGGCTCTAGATGTTCATACCATAATCTATCATCTTAGGGAGCTCTTTAATGAGCAAGCAAGGTCTAAAAGGTTTGAGACTTTGTAATTGCTCTTCCACTCCAAAATGGTTGAGGGGACATCTCTAGTGCAGTATACACTGAAGATGAATGACTATATTGAGCAGTTGGCCTCCTTGGGTTTTCTTTTAGATCATGAATTAAGTATTGGGTTATTTCTGATGGGTTTAACTGATAGCTACTCAAAATTTGTGCTTAACTATCGGATGAACAATATATCTAGCACAATTCGCGCTGGTAAACATGCTCAAGGTAGTTAAGCCATCTATCCGCAAGGACAAGGTTGTGATGCTGGTGGACTCTTCTAGTAAAAAAAAAAGCCAAAAGAAGAAGAAGTCCGCAGAGCCTAAGGGAGGTGTCAAGAAAGCAAAGAAGACTGCCTCAAAGGGAACTTACTTCCACTATGGCAAGGATGGCTACTGGAAGAGAAACTATAAGGTCTATCTTGAGTCCTTAAAGCATAATGCGTGTGATGATTTTTAGACCTAATACATACTGATGTATATAGTTTGATGTCTATACATGCCAAAGGTGGTTTCGTATACTTTATTACCTTTATCGATGATCGTTCTCAATATGGGTATGTGTATCTTATGAGATAAAAGTCTGAAGCCTATGAACAGTTCAAAGAATTCAGAAATGAAGTTGAGAAAGAATTAAATCACTTCGATCGGATCGAGGTGGTGAATCCTTAAGCCAAGAGTTTTGGATTATCTTAGGGATAATGGAATATTGTCCTAGTGGACTCCACCTTACACGCCATAACACAATGGTGTGGCTAAGAGGAGAATCCAAATCTTGCTAGACATGGTGAGGCATATTTTGGTAAATTTGCTAAACCCATCCAAGTTAGTTGATGTTACTCTATATGAGATATGGATCAATAAGAAACCCTATCTTTCTTATATGAAAGTTTGGGGTTATCCTACTTATATAAGTCAGCTTCAGTCAGATAAGCTTGAAGCTAAATTTGACAAGTGTCTGTTTGTAGGATATCCTAAGGAAACTATAGGATATCAGTTCGACCATGTTTCGAAACAAAATGTGTTTGTTTCAAAACATGCTATCTTTTTAGAGAAAGAGTTTCTTCTAAGAGAAGACAATGGGAGCAAAATTAAACTTGTGGAAGTTCAAGATCCTCAAACAGATGCAGATCAACTGCCTAGACCCTAGATGATTGTTCATGAAGATGAAACAATAATTCAACCTTTTGACACACAAGAAGTTTGTAGGTCAAGTAGGATATGTAATGTTCCTGAGAGATACGGATTTCTCATAAGTGAACTTAACGACGCATTGCTTATAAAAGATGATGAGCCTACTAGCTTTGAAGAGGTTTTGAAGAGTTCATAATCTGATAAATGGCTTCAAGCTATGAAATCTAAAATGGATTCCATGTATGAAAATCAAATATGGAATTTGGTTAACACACTCGAATGGATAAAACCCATAGGATGCAAATGGGTTTTCAAGAAGAAAACTGACATGAAGGGTAATGTTGTTACCTATAAAGCTAAGCTTATAACTAAAGGTTATCGTCAAAGGTAAGGTGTTGACTATGATGAAATGTTTAGCCTAGTAGCTATGTTTAAATCCATTAGGATAATCATAGCCATTTCCAGCCACTCATCCATTGCCAGCCACTCATTATGATCATGAGATATGGCAAATGGATGTCAAGAAGACTTTCCTTAATGGAAACCTAACCGAGGATGTGTATATGACACAAATTGATGGTTTCATATCCATAAATGGAGAAAAGGTATGCAAGCTTTAGAAATCCATATACCTGAAGCAAGCATCCAAGAATTGGAATATATGATTTAATGAGAAAATCAAAGAGTTTGGTTTCTTACAAAATTCGGATGAGCCGTGTGTGTATAAGAAGGTTAGTGGGAGTGCAATCACGTTCCTTGTACTATATGTAGATGACGTATTGCTAATAAGAAATGATGTCTCAACTTTGCAATCAGTAAAAATTTGGTTAGCTAAGAATTTCTCTTTGAAAGACCTTAGAGAAGCAACTTATATTTTGGAGATAAGGATCTATAGAAATAGATCTAAGAGGTTGCTTAGTCTTTCTCAGTTTATATATATAGACAAGATGCTAAAGAGGTTTAGCATGGAGCAGTCCAAAAGAGATTATCTTCCTATGGTACATGGGATTACACTCTATAAATCTATGTGTCCAAAGACACAAGATGAGAGGACTCATATGAGTTTGATTCCTTATGCTTCAACTGTAGTATTAATAATGTACGCTATGTTATATATTGGACCCTATGTATCGTATGCTCTAAGTGTTACGAGCAAATACTAGTCAGACCCTAGTGATGGTCATTAGGTGACTGTTAAGAATATCCTTAAGTACTTAAGAAAAACTAAAGATGTATTCTTGGTATATGAAGAAGGTGATCTTGTGGTAACTAGGTATACTGATGACAACTTCTAATATGATAGGGATGACTTCAGATCCTAGTTCAGATATGTATTTACAACGAATGATGGTGCAGTCAATTGGAAAAATTTTACTCAAGAGACAACTACAGATTTGACGACAGAGGCGAAGTACATTGCAGCTTTAGAAGCAGCAAAGGAAGCAGTTTGGATCAAGAACTTTATCATGAAACTTGGTGTGGTTCTGAGCATCGCTGACCCAGTGTAGTTGTATTATGACAACAATGGAGCTATCAACTGAAGGAATCGAAATCTCATCAGAAGTCCAAACATGTACTCAGGTGCTACCATTTAATTAGAGAAAACATTGGTACAAATGATGTCAAGATAGAGAGAGTTCCCACCGATCATAATATAGCTGATCCATTGACTAAGCCTATTTTCCAAAAGGGTTTTGTGTCATATGTACATGTCAATAGTATTAGATATCAAGGCGATTGGCTTTAGTGCAAGTGAAAATTTGATAGAGAAGTGCTCTAAAGGCAATCACCTTTGGAATTTATTGTCCAAATCATTTTAGGATTAATAAATGCATTTGTCATTATTTAGATGTTCATGCATTTATAGATTTGATGTTGATCTTAAATTAATTTAATGAAGTCCTTGATACAAAACATAGTATGGAGGAAATCATGATGAGATCATGATAATGAGATTCCTATCATGTGTAATTATGTTAGTATCTAAACTTTTCCTGGTCACAAGATTAATGAGATGGGATATCATTAATCCAGATAGACTATCACATGTTTTACTCCTTGATTGGATCAAGCTGTAGACATGAGTTGTTTAGAGTTAACATGTGGATGGTTACTAGGGATAATAAGTACAATAGATTGACCTACTATGAGACAATGACATAGATATTCTATTTCAGTGTCAATGATAGTCTTATCATAGCAATGATGTAAGTATCCTTGACTTGATATGCTCAAGGATACCTCAGATACTGATTCTGTGCTTTGACTCCATTCAGCTGTACCTTTCAAGGGTTACTCATAGGGTGGTGATTGGGTACATGTTAAGGTATTTGGAGGTAATTTAGTAGCCAATAAAGGATTCAACACTCCTCCTAGAAGGAAATGATACCCATGGCCTCTTGTCGGGATCATTACTGGGGAGTATCTGGTCAGAGCAGATATGTGTCATAAAGAGAGTCTTCAATGATATATAGAGTAATGAGATCCTCAGGATAAGATCTAATATCACTTGGACTAGATGTGACATAATCAGTCGAGTGAGAGTTGACACTTTGACCATACTTTAAACTAAGTAGCGTATAGATGGTGAAAGGACGAATTGCATGGAAACATTGCATATAGAAGGTGTTCGTAATTAAACTACTGACTTTTCGGTCAATTACGGGTCATGACGTATTGCTAGATACTGCTCTTGACTTACTTGAATTTATTATTAATTCAAGTGGACAACATAACCGGGAACCTAATGGGTCACACACATAGGAGATCCGAAGGATAAGTAAAATGGTCTTGAATGGTGCTTCAAGATATAAGATAGTGTTTCGAGATTATATCGCGATGTGATCATGGTAGAAAACGTTGCATGGAAAGGATTATAAACAAGTGTTGTTGGATACTAATTTGGTCATTAACTTCCCAAAACTTCCATTAATGCATGTTATTCATGGTCATTAACTTCCCATAACTTCCATTAATGCATGTTATTCATGGTCATTAACTTCCCATA
>JANIJH010000008.1:16618983-16631267 GCA_024520975.1 Erythroxylum areolatum
CTAAAAAGAAAGACGCATCCAAAGGGCCATAACAAGTTGTATATAGTCCATTTACTAATAGCCCAACCAAACTAAAAAGAAAGACGCATCCAAAGGGCCATAACAAGTTGTATATAGTCCATTTACTAATAGCCCAACCAAACTAAAATTTCCCGCCAAAACCATTTCCAATTTTTCTTTTTTCCCGAATGACGCATCAGTCCTAAAAAATTCTCCATATTTTCAAATAGCGAAAGAGAGAAAAGCGCATGAGTCTTCTTCAACAGCAGTCTATCTCCTACAAGTAAAGCACAAGGACAAGGAACTGACTTGACTTGGGCAATGGGGGACGAGTTCATGACCAGCGAGTCGGATACGGCCCGCACTGCCGGATCTGGCGTAGCTGCCCCAAGGCTTGCCATCAAGGAAATGGTGATGCGGAACTTCAAGTCATACGCCGGTGAACAGCGCGTTGGTCCTTTTCACAAGGTTTGACTTCGAAACTGTGTCCAATTTGTTGGTGTCTGATTGAATGTGTTGGCGTTTTGAATTTTGAATCTCGAGGCCGATTTCGAGGTCCAAGCAACTGTGCTCGTCCCTGTTGTAAATTCTTAAATTCTGGAAATTTCTTGCTTCTTTTCTCTTTTGTTTCTCATTTACAAACAGGAACTGTTCCCGAAGTTGATAATTAAAAGAATGTATTCTCCTTCTCTCTTTCTCTATTAAAAGAATGTATTCTCCTTCTCTCTTTCTCTAATCTGTTTGGTTTCTGCTTTGGTATCAGAGTTTTTCTGCTGTTGTTGGGCCAAACGGAAGTGGAAAGAGCAACGTAATAGACGCGATGCTGTTCGTATTTGGAAAGCGAGCGAAGCAGGTTTTTCGATTATTAGGATAATGTGCTCTTTTGGTGATTACAGGCAGGGTGAAATGTCGGGATTTTCTCTTTTAGTTTTTCTAGTCTATTACTTATTATGCACCCATTTGAATTTGCAGATGAGACTTAACAAAGTTTCGGAGCTTATCCACAATTCTACCAATCACCAGAATCTGGATAGTGCCGGTGTTTCTGTTCATTTTCAGGAAATCATTGACCTGGTAACTCTTTTGGATGTGAAATTTGTTTTTTCTTACTGTAACCTAAAGGGCTTTACTCCCTTTGTTTACAGCTGGGTTTGTTTATTAGGAGAAAAATGATGTACGCTTTCACATTTTATGCTGTTATGTTTAGATTGAGAAAGAGTTTGAAAATAAGGGAAATACTCAATATTAAAGCTCCAAAACCTTGTAGGATGATGGAACCTATGAAGCTGTTCCAGGAACAGATTTTGTAATCACCAGGGTTGCCTTTCGGGATAATTCTTCCAAGTACTACATCAATAACCGTGCTAGTAATTTCACTGAGGTCACCAAGATGCTCAAAGGGAAAGGAGTTGACCTGGACAATAACCGCTTTCTGATTCTTCAGGTTCGTTATTGTAGCTCAGCGGTTCAATTTGAATGACATTATGTTGTTTTAATGGCTTCATTTCTTTCTTTTGTTTTAGGGTGAAGTTGAGCAGATTTCTTTGATGAAGCCGAAGGCTCAAGGACCCCATGATGAAGGGTTTCTTGAATATCTGGAGGATATAATTGGGACTAACAAATATGTTGAGAAAATTGACGAGTCATTTAAGGAGTGAGTACTTTGTTTTCTAGTTTCATAAACAGGCTGAATTGCTCTTGTTTCTGTGTTGACATCCTTGCTGCAATATGTTACATCTATATTTATTATCTGTTCGAGTGCAAAATCCAGGGGTAAAATCGCTGCTTATATACGTTTTCTATCCTTCAAAACCTACTATAAAAGTTTAGAATTTTGGTAATTAGGATCATAATGGCACACTTCTTGAATAGGATCTATTACTTGTCCAAGGATGATGTATCATAAAAATGTTATGTCATTCTGGTTTAGGTTTCAATCCAAATAAGTTGGTAATGGTGCTATCATGTGTTAGCATTCACCTCACTAAGAAATACTCAGTGGAATCTTATGGATTTATGTGCTGTGTGACCACTGCTGTCTCCATTCTTTCAGACATTGCTATTTTGCTGAAGACTATTTGTATTATGAATCTGATTTAGATTAAAGTCAGATCTCATTCTATACGATACTTTCTTCCATAGGCTGGAGTCCCTGAATGAGAAACGATCTGGGGTGGTGCAGATGGTTAAGTTAGCTGAGAAGGAAAGAGATAGCTTAGAGGTTTTTGTGCTGTCTAGTTTGTTGCACTTTGTTGCTGATCTTTGAAAATGTTTGCAAAGCATTTTGGTTTAATTCATTGAATAGGATGTCAAGAATGAGGCAGAGGCTTACATGCTGAAAGAATTATCGCACCTGAAATGGCAAGAGAAAGCTACTAAATTGGCTTGTGAAGATACTGGAGCAAAAATGAGTAAAATTCAAGACAATGTATCTAGCTTAGAAGAAAGTTTGAAGGCTGAAAGGTTGTTTTTGTGACTCTTCACTGTACATTCTTTATTGTCAGAAATTGCATATGCTGAATCTTTTTTCATTTTTTTCAGAGAGAAGATTGAAAACAGTCATAAAACATTGAAGGATCTAGAGGCAGTGCACAACAAATATATGAAGAAACAGGAGGTTTGTATGCATAATATTTTACAATGATGGTTGAATTCATTTATTATATTATCCATCATGGACTTTTCATTTGTTCTTATTAAATTCTCGGAGTGCTTACAAACTGAGTGGCAATTCAATTGCATCTCTTGAATTCAGGAACTTGACAATGACCTTCGAAATTGTAAGGAAGATTTTAAGGAATTTGAAAGACAGGATGTTAAATACCGGGAGGATCTGAAACACATGAAGCAAAAGATCAAGAAGCTTGAGGAAAAGCTTGAGAAGGTAAGCAAAAATGTGAATAACCTGTTTCTGTGCTGTCGACTCACTTCTCTTTGTTTTTGGCAGGACTCATCTAAGATTGAAAACTTACAGAAGGATTGTGAGGACTCCACTATCATGCTTCCGAAACTTGAGGAAAATATTTCAAGGCTGCAACAGATGTTGGTGGATGAGGAGAAATTGCTAGAGGATATTGTGGAGAATTCAAAAGGTTTAATTGTTTTCATTTCGCTAACAAAAGTTGATTCCTTTTAGGTGCAATTTTAGCACACAAGTTAGTGGAAGGTTACCTATTACCCAAAGGAATTAGCCGTGTGAACAAGTATGATTCATCTTATTCGGAGAATAAGATTAATAAAGGCTCATCTTCTTGAGTGAAAGGGTGGCTTTTGAATTAAACTTGTGAACCTTAGTTTTTTGTTGATTTTTTTCTTTTTAAATATATTTTTCTGTTTAATCTAGACAGTCATATTCAACATTTCAACAAATAATTGCTCTGCAAGTTAAAAGGATCAATTTAAGTTACTTAGAATTGATTCCCGTTCCATTATCAGCAGTCATTTTCTCCTGTGCCTTTTCTACTAATTTATCCCTGGTAATTTGTCTTTTAAACAGTTGAAACTGAAAGATATCGCTCTGAGCTTGTCACAGTTCGTGCTGAACTTGAACCATGGGAAAAACAATTGATTGATCACAGGGGACAACTTGAAGTTGCTAGCACAGAGAGTAAGCTTTTGACTGAGAAGGTGGGGTTCTCATGTTATATTAACTCTTTATGAGATGATAATATGGATAACAAATGTTCTAATGCCTGTAGTCTATCCTCATTGTTTAAAACATATTTGTCTTGTTCTAGTGACTGTAGTCTACCCTCATTGTTTAAAACATATTTGTCTTCTAATTTTTGCTACTGTCCAGGTATGATCCATATAGGTGTCTCTGTACTACTCTATGGAGTTCGAAGTTATAAAGATACCTTGAGACAAAACTAGGAACTCGGAAAAATTCTTAATTTCTTTAACGAAGGGTGTTATACACTAGTTGAATGTTTGTTCACTGTTACAGCATGAAGCTGGCTATGCAGCTTTTGAAAATGCCTGCAAGCAGATGGACAGTATATTGGGAAGAATTGAAACAAAAACAGCATCCATTGCCAAAATACAAAGTGATATTGTAAAGCACAAGTCTGAAGCAACAGAAGCACATAAAGTGGAGCAAGTATGTCCTGTTATGATGATTATCGAAACCATGCTTTTATCTTTTCTACTGCCTTGGTGCTATCTTATGTTAACTATCTTTTACAGGACTGCTTCAAAGAGCAAGAAGCACTGATGCCTCTTGAACAAGCTGCACAACAGAAGGTTGCAGAACTTAAACAAGTTGTTGATTCTGAAAGAAGTCAAGGATCAGTTTTGAAAGCAATTCTTCGGGCCAAGGAATCTAATGAAATTGAAGGAATCTATGGTCGTATGGGGGATTTGGGTGCTATTGATGGTGAGTTTGCTTATGAATTCAAAATGTGACAAGCAAGCTTCTTTTTCTGTTTTGATCATATTGAATTACATGTTTGGATTCTTCTGTATTGTGATCCACTTTGATATTTTCCTGTTGTTCAAGGACAATAAAATCAATGTTGTGTTTTATATGTTGAAGGCAGTGCTTGCTGCTTAGATGGTATTCGTAGATTGCTACGTTCAATTATGACATCCTTGCTGTACATGATAAGCTCATGTTCATGCCATTCTTCTTATTAACAAGTTAAGCGATACAATCTTCTGTTGTCTGATCACTTTTTGTTGTTGAATTAATTGTCATTGCAGCAAAATATGATGTTGCAATTTCAACAGCTTGTCCTGGACTTGATTACATTGTAGTGGAAACAACTGCTGCAGCCCAAGCATGCGTTGAGCTACTCAGAAGGGATAAACTTGGAGTTGCAACTTTCATGATATTGGTATCAACGATGTCTCATTACTACACTTCAAATTGACTTAAAACCTGAAAATATGCCTGATTGATGAGTTAGATGCTAAATAGTTAAATGAATTGTTGATGATAGTAAGAACGGAACTCGGATTAGAGGTCCAATTCAAGTTGCAAGTTTTTCATGACCTGATTATGGCATCTTCTACTTATTTACCGAGTTTTTGTCACACTTGAGCCAAACCTGGCAAATGTATATATTAAAGGTGTTCTGATTTAAGTTCTTATGTTCTCTAAAAACATGATTTTGAGCTTTGGATTTGATAAAGTTTATATGCTTTGGCATCATGAAGTTTTTCTTTTGCGATGAGATGCTTGAGCTTGGATGCCAAACATTCTTGTGAAATGACTACTGTTATTTGTGTTTAGGAGACCTTGATTCCAGCATTACATTTTTCTTTTACTAATGCAGGAGAAACAGGTTGACCTTTTGTCAAAGCTGAAGGAGAACATAAGAACTCCAGAGGGAGTTCCACGTCTCTTTGATCTAGTCAGGGTCCAAGATGAAAGAATGAAGCTTGCTTTCTATGCAGCTTTGAGTAACACCATAGTAGCAAAGGACCTTGAGCAGGTTGATTCTCATTTTATTATTGTTGCATAGGTTTGCTCTTTAGCTTTATTGGTCGAAACAAAAATGACCTTGCATTTGTTTAATTATTTCTCTGCTGAAAACTTGTGGAATAGATTCTTGAACTGATATAGTTCTCCTTGGTCCTCCAAGTTGTGCATCTATAGTTTCCTGAATTGAATACTTGGTTACCTGTGTTTCACTGGCAAGATTCTAGGTGAAAAGCACTTGTTGTCAGAGATCTAGAAAGGAATAGGAATGATGTTGCTGAGAAAGTTGAAGTGCAGCTGCCCACTCTTTCTGAATTAAAACACTTGTTAACTCTTTATGCCACAATATCTTGCTATATTCAATGCACTGGAACAAAATCTGACCTTGGATTTATGACAAGATGATGTGTGATGAAGTTTGGAATTCGACAATTCCTTGCCATCCCTAGTTTTCATTTGATTATAGATTTTTTGCCCTGATGACATCTTTGAAAATATACCACATTCATGTGCTATATGATTTATATTTCTAACAGCTGTTTGAAATCTTTCATAGAGGGAAGAAGATTGATTGTGTGTCCTATGAATGTACAGGCAACTCGAATTGCATATGGTGGAAACACAGAGTTCCGACGTGTGGTGACGCTTGATGGTGCACTATTTGAGAAATCTGGCACAATGAGTGGCGGTGGCACCAAGCCTCGAGGTGGTAAGATGGGAACCTCTGTTCGACCTGCAAGCGTAACCGGAGAAGCTGTTTTAAATTCTGAGAAAGAGCTTTCTGCCATTGTTGACAAACTAAATGCCATCCGTGAAAGAATGATTAATGCAGTGAAGTGTTATCGGACATCAGAAAAAGCAATTGAAAACCTGGAAATGGAATTGGCTAGAAGTCAGAAAGAGGTATTTGTTGTCATGTTTTATCCAAGGTTCCTTTTGTCATTGTGAGTAACAAGGAAAGTCATTCTGTGAATTTTACCTCGCAACCAGATTGACAGTATGAACTCAGAACATAGTTATCTTGAAAAGCAACTTGGTTCCTTGGAGGCTGCATCGAGACCAAGGAAGGATGAGCTTGATAGGTTGGAGGAGCTCAAGAAAATTATTTGTACCGAAGAAAAAGAGATAGATAGACTTATTCAAGGGTCTGCAAGGTTGAAGGAAAAGGTGTGTTAAGTAATTATATTGAGTTTCTCCGTATATGTCCCTAACCAATTTTTCTAGGCTCCAAATAATAAAATGGTTTATGGTGGAGGACCAGCTGTGGTTAGTGTTCTTATTTCCTTTAGATTGCGGTGAATATTCTTTTCCAAGTTAGTTGATTCCAAATTTTCCTATTGGAGAACAAAATGCCCTTTGCCTTGATGATTCTCTTTGGTTGCTTACTATATTGAGTTCTGCTTTTAGGCTTCGGAGCTTCAAAATAAAATAGAAAATGCAGGTGGTGAAAGGCTGAAGGCTCAGAAGTTAAAGGTCAACAAGATTCAGTCAGTAAGTTATGACTTGACTTTAAACTGTCAAGCTATTGTCTTGCAGTGTCTGCCTTAATCCATGCTGCTCTTCACTGTATAGGATATTGACAAAAATAGCTCGGAGATCAATCGTCACAAAGTTCAAACAGAGACCGGGCAGAAAATGATAAAAAAGTTAACTAAAGGGATCGAAGACTCAAAGAAGGAAAAGGAACGACTAACTGAGCAGAAGGATAAAATGAGAGGGATCTTCAAAGAAATAGAAGAAAAGGCATTTACAGTTCAAGAGAACTACAAGAAAACACAGGAGGTCTGCTTTTTCTACTTTTTCGTTTACCTTTGAACGCATGGTTCACTGGTGGGAATCGGGTTGGTAAACTCTTACAGTGTCCGTTGTCTCTAATGCAGTTGATTGATCAACACAAAGAGGTGCTGGATAAAGCAAAGTCGGATTATGAAAATGTTAAGAGGGTCGTGGATGAATTGCGCGCATCAGAGGTACTGTATCCTGGATTATCTTATTATTATACCTTTTGGTTCTTTATTTTCTCCTTCCCTTATCTTGTAGTGCGTATGTTTTTTTTTTTTTAAGTCGTGTAATATGAGAATTGAATCTTGTTTTGAAGGTTGATACTGATTATAAATTACAAGACATGAAAAAAAGCTACAAAGAGTTGGAATTGAAGGGGAAGGGTTACAAGAAAAAGCTCGATGATTTGCAAACTGCTCTTACGCATCATATGGAACAGTAAGTTGAGTTTGTGGCAAAATAACTATTAACCCTGAACTATGAGCGTCAGAATTTGATTCAGATCGTCGACTTTAATTCCGTGGCTTATCTATCGTTGAAGTTGAAGTTTATATTCCATACCTAATTGCATGGAAATCAGACAGTTATACACCCAGTTTCAGTTGCCAGAATAGATGTAGAATACTTTTATCTCTAAACAACTCAAATTTTCATTACTTACATACAAATTCTATTAAAGTTGTAATTCTAATTCCATTTCTAGGATCCAGAATAGGCGTTATTGTGGACAGAGCATTTTGAAAGAACATTTAAATGTATGCTTGTTTATGGCAGAATTCAGAAAGATCTAGTTGACCCCGAAAAGCTTCAAGCAACGCTTGCGGACGGGACTTTAACCGATGCTTGTGACCTCAAAAGGGCCCTTGAAATGGTAGCTCTCCTAGAAACACAATTAAAGGAGATGAACCCAAATCTAGATTCGATCTCAGAGTACGAATAATCTTGTTTAACTTGATCTGAAACTATGCATACGTTTAATTGCATGTTGATATTATCTTATATAACTTTGATAGATATCGGAAAAAAGTTTCATTATACAATGATCGAGTCGGGGAGTTGAACATGATCACTCAACAACGTGACGACATGAAAAAGCAGTATGATGAATGGAGAAAGAAAAGGCGGGCATATCTATTCTTGTTATGTCCATGTTTTAGATCTTCACTGTGTCCTAGAGCGCAATTCTGATTTATTGAATTTTTTTTTTTTTGCAGATTAGATGAGTTTATGACAGGATTCAACACAATATCACTGAAACTGAAGGAAATGTATCAGGTTCGTATATTGCTTCTTTTGACTGGTTGTGGGTCACTGGTTAGGTGTATTCTTCTGGTTGTGGATTAGATATTTCTCCTTTTGTGTCTTTTTTCTCAAGCCAGACCCTAAGTTTGCACTTGGTCATACATTTTTCACCTGTTTAGTCTCTTTTCCTTATTCTTTTCTTGAGTGATTTAAATTTAGATGATTACACTTGGAGGTGATGCGGAACTTGAGCTAGTAGACTCTTTAGATCCCTTCTCAGAAGGTGTTGTCTTCAGTGTGAGGCCACCAAAGAAAAGCTGGAAGAACATTGCCAATTTATCTGGTGGTGAAAAGGTAATTCAATACATAATTGACTCTTCCATTATTTAGTTGTGCGTGAAAGTAGCATGAGACACGACGGTAACCTTTTTTATTAGGATAAATGACATTTGTGTGTTTTCCGTCTTCAGACTCTCAGCTCACTAGCTCTTGTCTTTGCGCTTCATCACTACAAGCCTACACCACTCTACGTAATGGATGAAATTGACGCTGCTCTAGGTAATGACTAGAAAAAACTCAATTATCTTATTGCCATGATTGCTCCTTGTTTTACTTCTCTTTACTCATAATTCACGTTGAATTCTAGATTTCAAAAATGTTTCAATTGTGGGACATTACGTGAAGGATAGGACAAAGGATGCTCAATTCATAATTATAAGGTAATGTCATCGAATAGTTGCTTCTATGCTGCAGCTGCTAGTCATAACTCATGTTCTTAATGTTTATGCCCCATACAGCCTTAGAAACAACATGTTTGAGTTGGCTGATCGACTTGTTGGGATCTACAAAACTGACAACTGCACCAAGAGCATTACCATTAACCCTGGAAGCTTTGTGGTATGTGAAAAAGCTGCTTGATGGCGCTGATGGATCTTTTGGAGTCGAATTGTACCAATGTTGCTGTAATTAATTTTGTATTGCTTCGATTGATTAACTTTCTCCGCCCTACTTAAAGATATTATAAAATATCAACTCGATATTTAAATGTGAATCATTTTGATATATTTGTAACTGAGATAGCTACTTGCACCTTTGATACTAAAACAAGAGGGTATAGAAAATATCATAAGAACAACTACTTTATTTTTCTAATTATATGTAATTTATATGAGTATAATTTATTCTAATACTAAACTATTGAATTTTTAGTATATATTAGCTTATCTTATCTACTAAAATCTAAACTTATTTTCTAGAAGATAATCTCCTAAGCTAACTAAACTTATCTAAGATAATTATCCAACACTTCTCAAGTTAATGAATAGATATTTATCATTCTTAACTTGCTTAGAATTGTTTTGAATTTAGGCATTGGCATGATCTTTGTGAAGATATTGGCTTTTTATGCTTCAGTAGGGACATAATATAGATCAATGCTCCCTTCTATTCCACATTTAATAAAGCTTCTGTCAATTTTAACATGTTTTATTCAATCATGTTGAACTAGATTTTTCACCATCCTGATGGATTTAGTAGGAGCACTTTTTTCTTGAGAAGTAGTAAAGTCCATCTTTTTCTTTAGCATTGCCAATCATCTTTTCAGAACACCGGTCTTGAAATTCACAATGAGATGGAAAGAATGTCACAATACAATTCATGTCCTTGGTTAATTGACTGATAAATAGTAGATTATAAGTTAACTTAGGCACATAGAGAATAATATTTAATGCCAATTTTTGCAAACAAATTCTCCTTTGACCAATAGTTGGTGATCTTTTGTCATCAGCGACCCAGACATTAAATTTTTGATTACATGACTCATATTTTTCAAAGACATTCAAAGACCCAATCATGTGATTTGATGTACTTGTGTCCACAATTAAGAGATTTTGACTTAGGGACTTGGATAATAATGATTGACATAAGTTATCTTTATATACTAGTGTTATAGTAGAGGTTTGTTGGTCATGTGTCTTTTTGAGTTGTGATTTTTGTTTGATTCAAGAGTTGATAGAATAGTTCAATCTGCTGGAGGGACAGGTTTAGCCATGTGGATTTGTTGATATCGGATTCTGCTACATATGTTGCTCCACGTTTTTGTTGAACTCTTTGGCTTTTAGGTTTCCAATCTATCAGTTTCTTTTGTAATTTCTAGCAGGTCTCACGAGTGTGGTAGGGCTTATCACAGTAGTCACACCACTGCTTGTTCTTGGTTTCTTGCTCTCGGGTTTGATAAGTAGACTCCTTTTGAGAGTTTGTCAATAAAGTTGAGCCTCTCATGTTCAGAAGTATGTGAGGTAAGCATGACTTTTTTCCTAATCTCTTCCCCATGCACCTAAGCAAACGTTTCTAAACTGAGTAACCTTTTTCGTACTTCATCAAGTCCAACCTTAAGTCTCAGCAAGAAATAAAAAAACTCTCTCCTCCATTGATTTTTCATACTTCTCGGTATCTGCACAACACTCCCAATTTATTGCATAAAATAGATCCATCTCCTACCATAATTTAGTAACTTATAATACTCAGTTTTGCAAAATAGTTAGGCTTTTTTTTTTTGCTCAATTGAATTTATAAGTCAAGCGATGAGAATAGAATTCTCAGCTTCCCAAGTACTGTAAGTGACTGTTGTTTTGTGTGGTTGAGGCCTGTTAGATATTCAACCTTACCTCTTCTTTTGATTACGAGCATGACTGATTGGGACCATTTTAGAAAATTTGTTCTATTTAATCTATGTTGTGTGATTTGCAACGAAAGATTATAAAGGAGATGAAGTTTGGGCTAAAGGTATTACATAACTAGGTATTTGGGATGGGGTTTAGGACTCATCAAAGGAACCGAAGGTTGGTTAAACTCTAGCCATGATGTGGCTGGAAAAATTAGGCTATCAAAATTGATAGCTCTCATATCATAAAACAAGAGGGTATAGAAAATATTAGAAAAAATTCACTTTATTTCTCTGATTATACGTAATTTATACATAAGTATAATCTATTCTATAATACTAAACTACTAGATTTTTAGTATGTACTTACTAATCTTATCTATAATATATCTTATTGAAGATAAGCTTATCTCTTAAAAGATATTTTCTTAAGCTAACTAAACTTATCGTAGATAATTATCCAACAGATATAAGTCTAATCTAAGCAAGCAATATATGAAGGGTAAGAGGATGTTTGTTTCTATTTTTATTTTTGGTTTTCTATTTTTGTTTTTAAATTCAGTAAAAAATCTTGTTTGTTTGAGTTTTTAGTTTTGGTTTTTTTCAGTTTTTAAAAATTATGAAAACTATAAGATGTGGTTTTTGTTTCTTGTTTTTGTTTTTTAAATCTAATTTACTATTATTTAAATATATATTATTTAATTGTTTATTTTTAATAAAAATATGAATAATTTAATTCAACATTATATTTATATATTTAATAAATTTAAAGTTATTATCAATAAAATCATGAATAATTTAATTTTATGTAATTTTTTATAATTAAATTATATATAATTAAATTTAAAATATATAAATATTTAAATAAAATTTGATTTAATTAAAATATATTTCAAATAAATATTAATTTATAAATAAAATATTAATTTTATTTAATATTATTATCGGTGATAAAAATATAATTACATTAATATTAACAATTAAACAAGTTTATGTTTTTATTTAAAATTAAAATTAAAATTAAAAATTAAAAACGAAAACTAAAAACTGAAAAAAAAGAAGAAGAAGAAGCTGAAATAGAACCACAAGATCTTTTTAAGGAGCGCAGATCACCTGTCCAATTTACTCTGTCTACTCTGTCCAAGTAACTGGACGACGTCGTTTCTGCATACCACG
>JANIJH010000008.1:16741712-16761341 GCA_024520975.1 Erythroxylum areolatum
GATTTTTATTTCATACAAACACTTTTTGAAAAGAGTTATAAAAAGGTAATACACAATTAAACCCCCCCCCCCCCTTCTAGTGCATTCCAAATATCGTTTTCTAAGTGTTGTACTAACGTGTGATTCACTTCAGATGGATCAAGTAACAGAGAGCTTTTCCACTGATGGTTGGTATTGTTTGTAGTGGTTTGTTTTTTGTGTTTCCAAACACTAGGCATGGCATTGGATGTATGGCTTCTTCATCTTTATGTCTCCAAAGTCATGCTCTTGCTGTCAAACTCAACTAGAGGACATTACTGTTTATTTATTGGTGCGTGGTAGCACTTCGATTAGAACAAATTGGTGTAGTAACTTCAGTTGGGTTACACCATACCTGTTAATTTTGTGACTAAATTGTGCCCTTCTAATTTATTTTCTTTTATTAGAATTTTTATTATTTAAAAACTATTAGATTGATGATACTAATTAAATATCTTCCATAAAATTTACATTTAACTGTGTACCGAAAAATTGAAAGAAAGCATTTATACTTATTATTGAGTTTATACTAGAGATTAGTTTTTTTCTTGAAAGAGAGATTACTTTTTTAGTTTATACAAATTTATTTTTGAAACACAAACTAGTGTAAGAAAATTTTTGCTTCATCTACATATGTAAACGACATTTAACTCTAGTAAAAGAACTAAAAATGTTACTATTATTCATGACATTTGTTCTGTATTAAATAAGATGAAAAATCAAAGTATGAAACGGTTGGTGTTGTAAGAGATAATTTTAATAGTCAAATTATAGTAAAGCATAAAATATTGGCCTATACTATTAATTATGGATTTCGAATCAATGTGTTAATATTCAAAACTAGCCTTAACATTTTGATAAATGTTGTTATTGCACTTTGCAGAAGCTTTTTGAAGAACTCATATTATGATTTGAAGTTTACGAATGTGTGTTTCGCGCGGAAAGTCAGAAATCAAGTACTGCATCCCACGTAGTGATCTGTTACTCGGTTTCTTAACTCTATGAATTTACATGATGATTTAATTTTGACCAAGATTTTCGGACACAAAGATGATTTAATTTTGACCAAGTTTTTCGGACACAAACGTTAATTGCAAGAATTTTATGGCGCAAGTGGTGCAATCCTGGCTATCGCTTGTGTAAGAAAGAGATAGACATTGACATGTTTAACGGTAGGTTGGGTGGATAAAATTATTGACTTGTTTTATCCATTTAATTAATAATTAGTGATGACTTGTTTTATCCATTTAATTAATAATTAGTGATGTAAGATGGAAAACGATGCATGGTCTCCTGGGTACCGCAGATTTATCCCATTTGAGTTTGAGAATACTTTGCTTTTCGTCCTTACTTTTTAAGACTTTTAATATATAAATTTTAGAGAAAATGTTATTTTAAATTTATACTGCACCCCTATTCTTAAATTTATACAAGTAGATTTGGATTAAAATCTAAATAATCCATCCAAAATCAAATATAGTATCACTGGCTTGCAATTATAGGAAATATTGAATAACACTATAGTTTTAGGCTTAAATATTAAGAATTCATACATAAATAAATTAATAAACCTTTTTAAATTAGTTAAAGATGAATTGAGAGAATTAGATGAATAATTGAACTTGAAGGTAGCTAAATATATTAATTTTATTATAAATTTGAGTATTCAAACTTAATTAGAGTCTTCAACTCAAATGATGATCAATCATGAAGAACTTATCTATTTTATTCATATAATATCTAATTCATTATTTTCGTTATTGATAATAGGGATTTAATTTAAAAGTTTCTATTGCTCTATAATACGAATTTAAGCAACAAGCTACCGTAGGACTCCTCCATCAGCATTTTTGGAGGCACTTCCTAGTTGACATCTTTCCATAAATATCTTACATATAATTAACTAACCACTTAATTATTAACTAGAATCAATGTGTCACCATTGAAGAAGAAAGTTCAGACTTGAAGTCCGAAACTAGAAGTAGTGTTTTTAAGTAGATAGGATTGGTCCCAATAAGATTTAACAGTTTATTGTTGAGACATGAGCTCAAGGTTGGGTAGAATTGCCAAGGTATATTTTAAGGCAAGTCTAGTCTGCCTTGGAAAGAATGTGAAAACTCCATAACTAATCAAATCCTTCGTGACCTTCTCACAACCATATTTTATGACAAAGGGGGAGTTAGAACTCCTAACATTGGTCTTGCTCGGTAGGTTCAATGGATAATGACCCTATTAAGGTGTAAACTACTCAACTAGTTAATTAGTGTATGGTTCCCATGCTTTTCCCTTAATATGCATTGCGTAAAAACTGATTAGTTAAGAGAACTAAACTAAAGCTTGCTCTGCCCAAAAGGTCGCTTCTCAAGTGAGAGGCTTGCGGCAGTAGACACCAATCACAGAATTATGGCCGTACTTGCTTCCTGTTAGTTTATTATTCAATCCGTTGTGATCCCTGATGGATTTGTTAAATTGGTTTATTTGGGTTTCTATATCCATCCCATTTTTCTCTTTTCTTGCCAGATTTATCATTGGCTCAAGTTGCCACAAGATTGGCTTGTTTTTTTCCTCTTCATTCCTCTTAAAATCATTAGGTATCATGGCTCGTATGTCCTTAGTTTTTTCAGAACCTGTATCGTGAATATGTTTATTTTTACTACGCCAACCCAGAAAAAGCCAAAAGAGGAGGTCGAAATTTTTGTGGATATTGATGTTAGTTATCATAACTCAATTGTTACCTCACGTAGTTACTCGAACGTATCAGTACCACGACCATGGCTGCTGATCGAGGTAACCAGTACTCAGAAAGTTGGATTCCGGATCAGGACAGCACTTAGTTGGATAGTATTGGAGCTAGCACATGCAAAGAAAACTCCGAAGAAACAAGTTTTTGGCTTCAGGAAGATTCAAGGAAAAGTGATTCTTCATCTCTCACTTCCAGCCCTCACTTGTCCCTCGATAGTGCAAATTCTGATGGCCAACTATCGTGCAGCTTCAATTTCAACTCTCTCTGAACACATGGACATAAGCAGCGAATATCCAGTTTCAGTTTTTACCTCTAATTTGGTGTCAATGGAAAGCCAAGAAGCGAGAGATGGTTACAGAGATGAGGAGCTAGATGCATTTTACAGAAAGTACACTGAAAGAATGAGGTGGTTTGATGTGCTCAATCAGGATCGAACATATGGGATAAGTAGATATTCGATCTTTTTTCCTGGTTCTCGCGCATTTGAGTTGATAATAATTTGTAATTTTAGTTTTTACTTTTAAGATTAATTTCTTAATCAAAGAAAAGATATGAGAAAATTCAGCTCCTACCCTACAATTTGTCAACTATGATATGTGGGATGTGGCCAATTCAATTTGCTGACAGTTAATTTTGGTTTTTCACAGGTTCTATCCTGAACGAGAAAGCATGCATTCGCTCTCCTTGTTCATTTAACAGCGGTGTTGAATCTCTCGAGTTGGTCCCTTCCGTTTGGGGAAATTTGACAAAAAAGAGACTGTTGAAAAGCTTGGAGGGTGACTTAGAACTAATATATGTGGCTCACTCATGCTTGTCATGGGAGGCCCTCCATTTTCTATATAGAAAGGCTGAGGATCTTGCCTTGTATCCCTCTCATAATAGAGAAATATTCAACAGTAGTGTCGTCGATGAATTCCAAAACTTTCAGATACTTTTGGAGAGATTCATGGAAGATGAGAGATGCCAAGGCAAAAGGCCATACAATTACGCAAGGGGAAGGTTTTCTCTTAGGCGTCTTCTCCAAGTTCCAAGTATAATCCGTTCTTAATTCTTGTTTCTTAATACAATTTAGAATCAAATGCTTATCGATAGGTGAATTTTTTTTCTCTTCTTTATATTTGCAAAACGTAAAATGTCTTGAATTCAACTTATTTAAGCGAATGTTGAATCGTCAACCTATGAATACGAGGGTAAGGGCTAGTGCATGCATATCAATTAGCCCAACAGTATCTTTCCAACTATATATAAATATAATTTTTAAGGACCATGGGGTTTAATATATATATATGAATATACAAATATAAAAAGACCCTTTACTGACCATGTTTCCACTCCTAATTAGCCATGGCCTTGTCGATTCTGACGACTGCTTACAAAATAATCTTCAAGTTTCCACCATCAGAAAAAGTTTTTGAAAGGTTCTCCTTCATTTTCTTTGTAGTGATCATTTTCAACTGTATATTTCATGTACTTCACATGAGTATACAAACCAATCACAACTCCACCCAAGCAAGATCGGTATACATGTTGTTGGTGTGTAGACTTGTGGGCATGTTTACGATGGTACACAAAATCTTTAGCTAAATTGGTCTAGTATGTACTAGGCATCATATCTCGTTAACTGCTTTTTGTAAGTGCTACTACGAAGTTTTTAATTACTCGAATTTGTATCGGCCTGCAAAGGCATTTTTGGGCAGGAAGAAGAGCACACGAAAGGGGAAGTCATAAATGTAAAGGAAGTGTTGATGGCCATATATAGGTGCATAGAGGCATTTTGGCGGTTCGTAAACGCTGACAGCAAAAGGTCTTGGTGGAAATTTAGAAGCTCCTTGGGGACCGTTTCACCTGTAGAGGACCCCAAAGATTTGGAACTACTGCAAGGCCTCACTAGAAATCTCCAAAGGGTAACATTTCCTAATACCAAACGAGGCAGACATATACTTGGAAAGGCAAAAAAAATTTAATTGCTATGTTGGTTTTGCCAATTTGCAGAAGGGACTTTGGCTAAAAGATTTACAAGGGAAGCAAAGGTGTTGGCTTAAGAGAGAAGTGAAGCAACTGGAGGAGTACCAGAAAAAAGAGATATTATTTGCAATGATTGATATGAAACTGGCTGCAAGAGTGCTCAAAATGCCTGTAGTCTCCAATTTGCAACTAAAATGGTGCCAAGAAAAGCTAAATAACATAGACTTTAAAGAAGGGAAGATCATCAGAGCTTCCAGTTACTGTGCCTTGTTCCCACATTGATACGAATCCAAGTTTTAGCCGTTCTCATGTAGCCTACTTTTGCTCTACATATGTAACAACACCAGCACAGGAGAGTGAAAGAGAAATGAGACGTTGGGTGAAGAAATTGTTACTTGTTAGTGATCCCAGGCTTGTTAATTAGCTTAACCATGCCAACATGGATATTTCCTTTATAGATCAATTGCAGGTTAAGTTTTAGGATTTATCTTCTCAATCTTGAGATTTATAGTTAAAAAAAAGATATAAACTATCGTACCTGGTTCCACTGAATAATGGATATTTTCTCATGCTCATTTTCTTGGAAATGGTACTGTACCAATTAATAAGGTAGGGCAGTCTCATCTTTAAAAATTATTTGTATTGGAACCAAATCAAACTCTCTCTCTGACAAATAGTACAACTCTCCCGATCAACACACAATCCTCAAGAGTCTGTTCCAACAGACATAAATTGAAGATCAACAATCATTCACCACAAAATACTCTTTTAAGTACTTTGCAGAGAAATGGACAAAGTCCCCCAGTGTGTCCCATGATAGCAGGACGACAAACCCACGCGGTCCTAGAAAATGTGGGCACAAATTTATGTAACAACCTCAAGCCAATATATTCTTTTACACTCGAAATGTACATTTCTTTGCAGCTGCTACTCAGTTCTACGTATAAGAAACTCTTCTTTCCTGATCAAGCCGCAAGTAAGAAGGAGACGATAAAAGACCTGCAAATCCCTTAGACAAGCAACCTTCAACTGCACATGGAGATTTGGTGCACCCCAGTGGAGAGCTGTGTTTAGTGATATCCATGCTGTCACCACTTGAATTAACTGGAGGATTATCCTCCCAGCTCAATGGCAGATGATCTATCAGCTTATTGCGCTTAAAACTTAATATGAGATCTAACGTATCTGAAGCATCCATTTCATCTTTCTGAGAGCTAGACAACTTCCTTTTCAATCCAGGAGTGATTTTTAATCCTGCATCAGAAAACAAAGTTAGTGGAAACACAGATTATGTCAAAACAACTTGAGTGAGTGGAGGAAGAATAAATGGGTAGAAACTGAAACTGGAATAAAATTATTACCAGGAAGAGAGTCATCAAATGTGCAAGACTGAAACTCTGTATCACCACAGGTACAATATGAAACACAGTCCTTGTTCGATCCCGAGATCCTATAAGACAAAAATCATTCACCCAAGGTGTCTTAGATAAATGATGTAGAATAGAAAGACTGGAAAGCTCGAGTTCAAATATATGAAAATACCAAATTCTTACATTGCTCATTCTGCTAAATGAAAACAAACTACAACTTTCACAGAACCTAATTCTAAACCCAAATGCATTTGAACCGAGTCTGCATGAAACATTTCTCTTTTTCCAAGCAAGATTTTGGATAAAACTCTCTATGAAGATAACTTCCCTTCACCGCCAAATAAATGAAACTGAACTACACCTCCCTTCCTCAGCAATTCCCACTAGTTACTTAGTATCCCAAACAGAATCCTGGTGGATGTTTTGGATTCACATCATCCAAAACACGACATGGTACAATAGATCCTCAAATTACTAAGAATACAAACCTGTACATATGCTCAACAAAGTCGTCAATTAGGACAGGCCACGCACCTGCAAATAAGCATTACAAATGATCATTAATTTGAGTCATAATAAGCAGGACCAGTCTTTCCATGCATTATAAGTAACTGAACCAGAGATGCTAGTGTAGCAAGTATATGGAAAAAAAAGGGGAGGAAAATATGGTGGAAGCTTTGCAAGTAATTAGTAGGTCAAATGATGGTTTCTAATTGATATGTTATGCATCCATTCCAATATCTCTTGTAGTTAAAACCCTTTGGAAACCCCCCATGCTTACACTTGCATAGTGTTGCAGCAAAAATTGCTGAAGTCAGATACAAATCAGAGCTAGGAAAAGAGGATAAAGTCAGAACCCCCATGACTCCAATTGCTTCATATAATGGAGGTGCAACACAGGAAAACAGACAAGACAAACTGATGAAAATCAGAACAGTGATTTAGGAGAAATTATTTCCTAATCATAAAATAGGAAACAAGAGGATATCATGGATATTTACTTTAGGAAATTGCTGTAAATAGGAAATATTTTAGTTATCTAAATTAAGCTAGGACTTGTGTATATATTCAAAGGCACTTGTGCTGCAAAATAAGAAAAAAGATTACTTCTTTCTTCATGGCATCAGAGCCTGGGACGTTGTAACTCCTGGTTTCTTTTTCTTCTGACACTACTTGGCCTTCATTGCCAATAGTGCCTTCTGGAAAAACAGATGGCTGAATCTATTACCAGCAAAAAACCCCAACATGTAGGTCCCTTCCGCCTCTGAAATCTCCTCTGTTGGTAATCCCAAAATGTACACCCTTACCCATATTGGTGAATTACAAACCTTGTTTCCATCTTACCAACTCAATGGTAAACACTACCTCCACTGGTCACAAATGGTTAAGACTTTCCTTAAGGGCAAGGGAAAGCTTTCTAACCTATTAGGACCTGCTCCTGCTGTTTCGGATCCCAAGTTTGAGGCTTGGGATGTAGAGGATTCCTTAATCATGTCATGGCTTTGGAACTCTATGGAACCAGACATTAGAGGTGCTTACATGTTGCCCTCATCTGCTAAGGAGATATGGGATGTTGTTACTAAATCTTATTATAAAATAAATGATGCCTCTTTAATTTATGAGATTAAGACCATAATCTCATCTATCAAGCTAGGTAAGCACTCTGTCACTGAACATTACAATCTAACGAAGAGTCTTTGGCTTGAGTTGGATCATTATCAGAATTTTCAAAGGCAGTGCATTGATGACAGTGTCAAATTACAAAAGTTTGTAGAAAGGGAAAGAATTTTTTAATTCTTAGCAGGTCTTAATGTTGACTTTGACCAACTTCGGGTTCAAATACTTGGTTAAGACCCTTTACCATCGTTGAATGAGGCCTTGTCACTCATCCAGGCAGAAGAGCGCCGGAGAATTGTGATGTTGGAATCCAAATCTGTTGACGGCTCAGCATTCATGTCTATGAAAACCAACAAAGAAGCCCTTAACCACCACCAACAGAATCCTCAAAATAAGGAAGTTGTCTGGTGCAGTTTTTGTAAGAAGCCCTGTCACGCTAGAGAGACCTGCTGGACATTACATGGGAAGCCACAGAAAGCACAGGAAGAAGGGGCAAACAAGGATGGACAGGTCAAAGCCCAGTTCACTGAACCTACAAACTCTGGAGATTCTGATCAAGCTAGATCAGAACCAAAAGTACTTAACAAAGAAGAGATTGAGCGCCTAAAGAGCATTCTGAATTCCCTGGAAGGTGCTGGTGCATCAAGTTCATTAGCCCAATCAGGTGATTTTTCTAATTCTCATGCTCTTAGTGCCTCATTAGTGTCTCCTAGGGATTCTTGGATCGTAGATTCGGGTGCTACAGACCATATGACTACCTATCATCATTCTTTTATTTCTTATAACCCCTTTCCTAGTAACAGAAAAGTTAAAGTTACAGAGGGCTCTCTTACTACTGTTGCAGGTCAAGGAACCATTCCTTTGTCCCCTAATCTTCTCTTGAAAAGAGTACATGTTCCCAAACTTTATGCCAATCTTTTGTCCATTAAAAGATTTACCAAAGACTTGAATTGCTTTACCATCTTTGATCCTAATTATTATGTATTTCAGGATCGGGAAACGGGGAAGATGATTGGGCATGCTAAGGAAAAGGATGGACTCTACCTTTTAGAATCTAATAGTGGAGACAAAAAGTCACATCCCTCCTTGACTTTCATGACAAAAGATACTCTTAACCCTATTTGGCTTCACCATTATCATTTAGGTCATCCTTATTTTAGTTTATCGAGAACCATGTTTCCTAATTTGTTTAAAAACAGTGATCCTAACAGTTTCCATTGTGATGTGTGTGAGTTTGCCAAACACTGTTGTACCTCCTTTCCTTTGAGCAATAATAAATCTGAATTTCCTTTTACTTTGATTCTTTCTGATATATGGGGACCTTCAAGGATACCTAATGCGTTAGGAGCTAAATGGTTTGTTACGTTTATTGATGATTGCACAAGGGTCACGTGGGTCTTTCTCATGAAAAACAAATCGGAAGTTAGTGAGATTTTTCCTAATTTCTTTCATATGATAAAAAACCAGTTTGACGTTAGCATAAAAGGGGTCAAGAGTGATAATGCCCGGGAATACTTTAATCAAACCTTATCTTCTTTCTTTCAACGTGAAGGCATTATCCATTTTTCATCTTATGTTGATACACCTCAACAAAATAAGGTGGCTGAGCATAAGAACAAACATTTACTTGAGGTCACTAGAGCATTATTATATCAAATGAATTCCCCTAAAAACCTACTAGGGAGAGGCTGTTTTAACTGGAGTTCACTTGATAAACCGATTGCCTTCACGACCTCTAGAGTTCAAAACACAGTAGAAATGCTCCATAATTTCTTCCCCAGCTTTAATATAAATAGTATAACTCCAAGGTTGTTTGGATGTGTTAGTTTTGTTCAAATTCATGCTCATAATAGTGGAAAACTTGACCCACGAGCTCTAAAGTGCATCTTTGTCGGCTACTCTCCTACTCAAAAAGGGTATAAATGTTTTCATCCTCCCTCACATAAATTCTTCATTTCCAAGGACAGTGTCATTTGTTGAGAGTCAATGTTTCTTCCCTAATACTTATCTTCAGGGGGAAATGGGGTATGGAATTCAGCGAAAGATAAGTATAGGGAGACTAGATAAGTATAGGGAGACTAACTTACTTGATTTATCTTTCCCAAATACACAGACTGAGTCAGCCACTACTGTCCCAACACCACCTAACCAATCTGACCAAAATAAGGCAGAAAGTGCCTAGCCAGATACCTCAAAAAATACCGCACCTATTCCTAACAAGCCTCTCTTAGTCTACTCATGAAGGGATAATGTCCAAACCTTTACCAGAGCAGGCTCAAGGATCTAACCCAGAATCAGGTACTGAAATACAAAACCCTGAACTTGATGATTTGTATGTCCCTATAACTCTTAGGAAGGGCACACAAGCATGCACTAAATACCCAATTTCACACTACACTTCACTTGACAAATATTCTCCAAGCCATAAATGTTTTCTTACAAAAATAAATTCAAGTGCCACACCACAAACACTTGAAGAGGCACTTAGGGATAGGAATTGGAAAAACGCCATGGATGATGAGAGGAATGCATTAATTAAGAATCAAACATGGGAAACCGTGGATTCACCAAAAGGAAAAAAACCAGTAGGATGTAAATGGCTATTTACAATTAAATATGAAGCAGATGCTTCAATGGAATGATATAAAGCAAAGCTAGTAGCTAAGGGGTATACTCAAACTTATGGGGTTGATTATCTTGAAACTTTTGCCCAGTAGCAAAAATGAACACTATATGTATACTATTATCCTTGGCAGCTAATTTTGATTGGCCTGTGCATCAATTTGATGTAAAGAATGCCTTTGTACATGGTAATCTAAATGAAGAAGTGTGCATAACAGCCCCTCCTGGATTTGAAGATAAGTTTGGAATAGAGTATGCAAATTAAAGAAAGCCTTGTATGGCCTTAAACAATCTCCTCGGGCATGGTTCAGGAAATTCACAAAGGCTATGCTGGAAATGAAGTACAAGCAAAGTCAAGGAGATCACACTCTATTTATTAAATTTGCTGCAGAAAACAAAATGACAGCCCTCATTGTTTATGTGGATGACATTATAGTCACAGGTAATGATCTTGAAGAGATGAAACACCTCAAACTTAAACTTGCCCAAGGGTTTGAAATCAAAGATCTGGGGAAGTTGAAATATTTTTTGGGCATAGAAATAGCTCGTTCGATAGAGGGAATTTTTCTATCCCAACGCAAGTACATTCTAGATCTTCTAGAAGAAACTAGAATGATGGGGTGCAAATCGATTGATAAACCTATAGAATAGAATCATAGACTACGTGAGGCCAAAGATGATGAACCTGTTGATACGGGGAGGTATCCAAGACTAGCGGGAAGACTAATTTATTTGTCACATACTAGGCCTGACATAGCATATGCAGTAAGTGTAATTAGTCAGTTCATGCATGACCCTAAAAATGTCCATCTTCAAGCAGTGTATAGGATATTGCGGTACCTTAAAACTACCCCTGGCAGAGGGATTATGTTTAAGAAAAATGACAATAAAACAGTTGAAGCTTATATGGATGCAGATTGGGCAGGTTCAAGCATTGATAAAATGTCAACACTGGGTACTGCACTATATTTTTGGGCAATCTTATCACTTAGAGAAGTAAGAGGCAATCAATTGTGGCTAGATCAAGTGCTGAGGCAGAGTTTAGAGCTATAGCTCACGGTATATGTGAGCTCTTGTGGATTCGTATCATCCTGAATGATTTGAAAGTTAGGTGGCAAGGACCTATGAAGCTCTACTGTGATAATAAGTCAGCTATTAGTATTGCTCACAACCCGGTACAGCATGACAAAACTAAACACACTGTGATTGATAGGCACTTCATTAAAGAAAAATTGAAAAGTGGGCTTATTTGCACCCCATACGTTCCCACTGCCAAACAGATAGCAAATGTATTGACTAAGGGGTTGGCAAGTGCACAATTTCAAGATGTTATAAGCAAGCTGGGAATGCAAGACATCTATGCACCTACCAACTTGAGGAGGAGTGATGAAAATCAGAACAGTGATTTAGGAGAAATTATTTCCTAATCATAAAATAGCAAACAAGAGGATATCATGGATATTTACTTTAGGAAATTGCTGTAAATAGGAAATATTTTAGTTACCTAAATTAAGCTAGGACTTGTGTATATATTCAAAGGCACTTGATGTGCAAAATAAGAAAAAAGATTACTTCTTTCTTCACAAACGCTAACAGCACATACAAAGGAAAACAAATAAAACTGGATGTACAAAATCCATCCGCAAATATTTCAGCAAGTTTTCAAAGTCATTTCAGTTTCATAACCTAAAGTCTTCAAAAGCGCACATCTTGTTAGAACAATAAAGATTTGTTGTTATAATCATAAAAAGCCAACAACAAAAATATCTTCGACATCAAACATGCGTCGAAAAGAAATACAAACAAAGAGACTGTGAAAGGAGAGGGGGAGGGAAAGAAAACTTGTTAACCTTGAATCTCACTTTAGTTTACAATAAAGAATTAAAATCTGTACCTTCGGGATCATATCCCTCGAGATTCTCATGTACACACCGAGAAAAAGCTAAAACTTGCTGCCAAGTATCCTCAGAGATATTATGTCTCTGATTTTCCTGATATAAATCCAAGGGATGCTTTATTTGGTCAAAACTAGACAATTCTTGTGACCTCAATTCTGACCAATTCTTGCACTCATAGTAAATACCACATGCCAATTTTATAAGAGAAGCCTATTACTGTAAGGAAAAGGATACAACTAAATATCAAATTACACATGATAGGTCAGTCTGATATCATTGGTACCTCAACAAATTCACACCATTGCTTTAGTAATCGAAACCTCCCAGCTAAAACTAATTTCCATGCCATAACTGCCTTGCTTACAGCTGCAAAATATTGGAACAAAGGGGGATTGGGGGAAGGAAGGAAAAGGAGTGTAGAAAATGTGAATGTAAAATCAAAATTTCAAAACTTGTAACAGTTACAAAGCCATACAGTGAGAAGTAACAAGACCATAATAACTTACTAATGTTCTTTTGTCCATTTTCACGACACATAAGGAAAACAAAGTCATAGAATCGTGCAAATTCATAGAAATCCACCTAAAACACAATAAAGAAAAATGATGAATACAACAGTTCATTCACTATCCAATTATAACTTGAAGTTCAGAAAAAAAATATATTTCATTATTTTAGGATGCCAAATTCCAAGGAAGCATACCAAATACCCCAGCTTTGACATTAGTTTAAAAAGTTCATCAAAAATCGAAATCCTGTCCAAGGAAAAAAATATCACTCTTATCAGGACAACTGAGAAACAGAAATGGCAATAAGCTAACGCGTAACGATTAGCTATAAAGGATACTTTCTTCAGCATCAACATGGCATTTGACATCAAATTCAACAGGTTTAAAATGGACAGACAAAAACTTCAACAGGTGTTGGAAGATTTAATTGATAGACAAGCAATACCTGGGGATTGGTTAAATCAATTACAGAAATATTGCATAACCTGCATGCATTCTAACTAGCACTTACTGTGCTAATAACAAGACAATCTACGATATCCACAGAAACAACTCAAAAATCAACCAATTAAGAGATTAACTTGTTCAAAACCTGAAGACAACTTTTATGAACCTATTAATACCCCAATTAATTGTTGTCCCCCTTCATTGAGAAAATTGACAAAGAAGATTAAGATACCCATCATTCCACATGATAAGGACTCCATTAACTTTTTACAACCTTAGTCCATAAGAACCACATTATCAATCCACGACAAAAGCACTAAAGGGAAGTTTAATTGGTCCAAGAAAGTGTACTTTAGAGTCTTCTTAAAAGCATTTGAAATTCCACCAGTTTGTATGATCATTTATGAATGAATACCTTGTATGAACCTTTAACTCAACAAACTTCAAAAGTTGCGCTAATGCATCCCTTGAAAATTTACTCCTGTGTGCTTCGTCACCTTGACCATTGCTTGCCTCTTCATACGCTTTCCCTGATCTAATATCTGCAATAAAAGTATGGAATTAACAACAGGAACTAATAAGATGTGAAAATCCATGGAAACACACAGAATAGGCATTAAACTTTGTCACGCCAGAAAACTCTGCTATATTAATTTCGATTATGTCTATAAGTAACAAACAAATGCGAAATGTAAAAGGGTGATGCGGTTAAAATTGAGTTATCGTCTTCTAACTTGACTGATTCGTAATTGCGTCAAGAAGTCAACAAAGAAGAAGCAGAAAACAGGAAAAAACAAAAAAAGGAAAGAAAGAAAGAAAAGGTAGCGGCAGAGGAAGAAGAAGAAGTTTCAGAAAGCAAGAAAACAAGAAGCAGTACATAGGCTGGAGCCTGGAGAAAGAAGTAGATCATTTAATATGTTATTCGACTGGACCTAAAAGCTTTGGTTACAGCCGCCTACAAGGACTAAAGAACCTGATAACGTTAACCAATTTAAACCAAAATCCACCTTTCCCTCTTATGGGAGACATCATGCAGTTGAAATTTGCATACAAGTGGTCAAATTAAACCATGCAAGTTATAAATTACAGCATAATTTATAATCAAACTATGCGAAAACCCAAGGAATAAAATTTGGGTCTTTCACGTGAAGACAAAAACCTTAGGCCACATCAACTGAAACCCAGCTGAAGGTTGGATTTTCACACTAACCCCATTTCATCAAACAGCCAGAAACCAATCTAAAAGCCTAGAAAAAATTCCGCAATGAAGGGTTCAACAAGTTACCGCAATATTTCTGGTAAATCTCGAAGAAGTCGACCCGATACGAATCTGGCAAATCCATTGTCAAGCTCCAGGCGAGATAACAGTAAAAGGTCGGCGTGGAGAAAGAGGAATTGGAATCAATGAGACCTTTAAAACTCGACAAAGAATATTTGTGTAATATATGCCCACACGCAGACGAAAGACTTTGTTTCTCTCTCCACCGTGAATTTGCGTATCGTTCTTTTGTTTCTTGCGGGCAGGGCTCGAGATTTTGAGAATTTTGTTCTGCTTAGATCGAACCGGATCTTAGGACCACTGTCATGCTATGGTTGATCAAACCGGTTTCATCTTGCATCTCTTTTGCTCCATTTTCGGTTGTTTCACTTATTTTTCTTCTATAATATTTTATTAAATTATAATTTATCATATAAAATTAAACCTTAATTCTTTTCGATTTCGAATTGAGAGTAAAAATATTTACGGCCTTTTTGTAATATTTATACAGCATACTCATTCACTAACCTATTGTAGGTTTATGTGGCGTGTTGGTCATCGTACATATAGAATCATGTATGACATTGAGTAACATAACAGCTATTGCTTGCTTTATTCGTACGTCCCTCTTAAGGGACTTCCGTAGTTGGATTTGGAGAGCAAGGAAGCTAACTCGGAAGAAGTACATGGGCCTTGGGTCTCTGCACGTTTCCGATTAAGGTTGCTTTATGCATGAGAAAAAACTCGATGAATAGATATTTTGAGAATTCTTTATGTTCTGTAATTTTACAGCAGCAATCTTGTGGTTTATTTATGTTGCTTTCTCGTTTCTTGGGTTTTGAATCGTAAAAGAATGATAACAACGGGGCACGAACACGATAAAAAATTATCGATTACGCATACTGTACACCAAAAGTGAGGAAAGGGAAGAGTAAGGCAAAGGTAGCCTCTCGTTGTGGGGTGGAGAAAGAGTAAGGCAAAGGTAGCCTCTCGTTGTGGGGTGGAGAAACTCGTGCGCTAAACTCGATTAGAATTGATGGTGGTGGCAGTGGTGGGCATAAAAAAGTACGGGACGCTCAAATGACACGACTCTGCTATGGCCATCAACCTAGTCACTATCCTTTTGTCTCGTTGCACACGTTATCAGGCCTGAAAACCAGCTTACTTTGAACTTTCTGGTGAGTTCAAGTCAGCAGCTGTCAATGGTGTTAAAATCACTATATCAAGCCAAACCATTGCCGACGTCTAATATAGTCGTTTCTCCATTCAACCATTACAGTCCGACTATAATTTTGGTCGTAGATTCACAGACTTCGAAAAGAAAAAGGAAGAATTATGCTTGTGGTAACCGAGTTGTGGGTGCTTAAGCACCATTTGCTGTGTAAGCTCGTAACATAGACACCAAAGTGAACAGATTTTGCAGCTTCAATTGGTTAAATAAATTCTTCAAAAAACCTTTCACGGAAATTTTAACTTTTATAAAACTTTGAAGAAGAATTTACTGGTTTACATAATGTTCCTGCATTCGGAAATCACTAAAAACTAGAGACAACATAGATAGGGGATATCATTTTTGGGGATAATATAATTTTGGCCGGCATTGTGGACTAGTACATCAAAGTTTAAAGCATCTGGCTTCATTACTAAATGCTTCAGATGTTGCTGAAATGCTACTAGCCGTAACATGGCACAAGAAGATTCTTGACGTTCGTGTAAACAGACTTAGACCTGTCTCTATGGCACATAATTGAATGCAGAAGTTGGGAATTCAAGCTCGACAGGAATATTCTAAATTGAATACAATGCAGACTACAGGTTAACAAAAATTTGCAACTGCCGTAATATATTCCACTGCAAGCTGATATGCTAACTGGACTGAAGATCATGTCAAAGTACAGAACCTACATTTATGAATCGCAGAACAGGGTAGTTAGCATCGAACCATCAAGTTCACTTCTAGAGGGTTCCTGTGTGGGGAGATCTACCTAAGCACAAAAAAGGGATGTTACTGTCAAATATCAGAAATCGACAAAGAAAAAAAGTTTGTAATGCCCATTGAACCAATGCACTGAGAATTCCGTTTGGTTAATCCTCACAATCAGTGAACGAATGATTTTCAGTTTGCAACTTCAGGAGAAGAATATAATTTAGCAAAAAGCAAAAATTAAGAGTAAGAACAAAGTCATGAAAGTATAGAACGGTAGACTTGTAACGAGGATGCAGATCCTTAGGCTATGTTTAATTAGATGTAAAATTTTTAATAGAATATAATGATTTATAATGGAATGAAATGTAAATGAATATAATATTATAAATTTGTTATTTTGAACGATGAAGGGATTTATAATGTAATATAATGAAATGTTGATTAGATGAAAAGTTTATAATATAATATAGATAAAGTTATTGATCATTTTACATTTCATCCTGTTAGAGATAATGTAAAGATATTAATTAAACACTTGTTATTACTCATCACTTTTCTTCTGTTAAGTTTATTAGCTATATCCTAGGATAACATTGACATCTAGCCTTTATTGATATTTCGAGAGACTGTTGTAACAACTTGGTGTATATATTCATACCCTAGCGATCAATGATACGATCGAGGAAATCATTCCAACTTTATTATCTTATATGGTATTAGAGCCTATCATGGCAACTCAAGAAAACCAACAATCCTCCTCTTCTTCTTCTTCTTTTGCAACTGCAATTACATCTCTTTCTGCCAACCTCTCCAATTCTCTTTCTAACGCACTCACTCTCTCTTCTTCTTCATTATCCACTACTTTCCCACATGCTCAGCTTCAGTTTTCGCTCAAACTCAAACCTACAAATTTTCTTGCCTAGAAAACATAGTTTCAACCAATCATCAAATGCTACAATCTCACCAATCACATTAATGGCACGCACCATCAAAACCTTTTATCACAAATCCAACAACCAATGCTTGCAAATCCTGTGTATTTGAAATGGATGCAAGCAGACCAACTGCTTTTAAGTTGGATCTTATCATCTCTAACAGAAGAGATCGTTCCATATGTTACTAGTATCGATACTGCCTTTACTGCTTGGCAGTCCCTTGCTGAATCATTTGGCGTAGGCAATAGTACAAGATGTGTGCAATTACGTATGGCCTTGCAGAATCTGCCTCCTGACGATAAACCCATGGCTCAATTCCTTCGTGAAGCTAAATCCATATCTGATAAGTTAGCCGCTACTGAAATTCCAGTCACTCCTAATGAGTTCAATGTCAATATATTTCGCTTGCTGCCTACAAAATATCATCCCACAGTTGCTTCTTTATCAACCAAGAAAAATCAAGTATTCTTCTCTGATCTCTTTGGACAGCTTATTGCTCATGAAATTCTGTTGACCAATAGTAAGAAACCATCTCTCATTGTTGCCATCATAGCATGATAGAACATTTGAGGCAACAGGCCATTCAACTCAAATTTCAATAATCAGACCAATGGTAACACCAATAACAATAACAACAAAGGCAAGAAACTATGGTATCCAAATCCCTGTCATATATGCAACCTCAACAATCACCAGGCTAAATGGTGTCGTAAGTGCTATGAGTAGAATGAGCAGAATTTTGACAAGATCACTGCTGGTGTGGCCCCTGCTTCCACGACCTCTACCAATGATTGATTTCCTGATACTGTAGCTCCTCATCACATGACTCCTGACTTGGCAGTGCTTCAAATTTCAAGGAGTAGAAGGGTCCTGACAAAGTAACCATAGGTAATGGACGTGGCTTAAGTATTCAACATGTTGGTCATACAACTCTCACCTCTGCTAAAAATAAGTTTCACCTAAAAAATGTTTTGCATGTTCCTGCTTTGCAACAACAGTTACTTTCAGTTAATAAATTTGTTACCGACAATCATTGTTCATTTAAGTTTGACTCCAATGGCTTTTCTTTAAAGGACCATAGAAGTAATCAGGTTTTGTTACACGGACTAGCAGAGGATGGTGTTTATAAGCTTCCAGGTGTAGCACTACATTCTATCCTTGGCAATAGTTGGGTTTTTCAGGCAATCAAGCATTCGGCTCCAGATTGGCATTCATGGCTTAGCCATCCACAACAATCAACAGTTTCTTTCATTGTTAAGCAATTTCAATTACCTAGTAGGTCCATAAATGCCTCTACCAGTCTATGTAAGACATGTTGTTTAGGAAAGCATAGTAGGATTTATTTGCCACATACTTGCTCAGTAGCAAGCAAACCCTTGGAATTAATTCACGGAGATGTATGAGGCCCTACTCCAAATCAATCTTTTTATGGTGATAAGTATTTTGTTCTATTTGTGGATGACTTCTCTAAATATTGCTAGTTGCTCCCCATAAAACAAAAAAGTGATGTGTTGCCAACTTTTATTGAATTTTAGAAACTTGTAGAACGATAGGATAATGCTACAATTATGACATTTCAATCCGATTAGGGTGGAGAATTCAGATCGCTTAATAGTTACTTTAAAAATACAGGGATACAACCTTGCATTATCTGTCCTCATACACACGAATAGAATGGAGTTGTGGAGAGAAAAATCAGGTACTTGGTTGATACTTGCTTAACTTTACTTGCTCATTCTGCAATGCCTTCAAAGTTTTGGAATTTTGCTTTATACACAACTAGCTTATTAGTTAATCATCTACCTACTCCACTCTTGAATCAGTCTACACCATTTGAGAAGTTGCACAATGCAAAACCAGATTACTCTATTCTTAGAGTGTTTGGTTGTATTATGTATCCATTGTTGAGACCATATTGTTAGTAGTGTGTCCTAGGCCAATAGACATATGTGACTTTTGTACTAACATTATGGCTTATTAATAAGATATTATGAGGTATTCTTTTATATATGCTTGTATGTCGTTTATGTAATGTGATTTACATTCCATGAATAGTATTAGGCTTATGTCATCAAGTACGTGACTTGATAGTAAAACCATAAGCTTTATAATACTATTCTAAACTATCCATGGTCGATCATTATTAGTGGAACAATAATGAATTAAGGCTAGTATGTGTTCTGATTGATGATCACGTTTTTCTGATCGTAGATATGAGTTATCAAATCGGAAACATAGATATATTGTTGGACCCCGATTTTTGAGTGAAAAGTAGAAATAAAAAAATTATGAAATAAGTATGGTTGTATACAAATTTTGT
>JANIJH010000008.1:16806440-16829994 GCA_024520975.1 Erythroxylum areolatum
CCGATAAGTTATTGAAAAACCAAAAATACAATTAATGATTGTCCATTTACAAAGGGATGGACACAAATGCCCTTAATGGTAAGGGCAAGAATGTCCAACATAGGTTTCCAACATTTTCTCTTGTTGGAAGGTTTCCAACTGTACAACAAGGAGTTCTTAGCTTTAGTTAGTTCACCAAGATCATTCAACTTCATAATGGAAAAAGCATCAGGAAACTCTTCATCTTCGTCAGAAAGGGGCTACCAGAGATAGCCTCAGCTGAGCTCCAGGGGGTGGCACGTTTCCCCATGCCACAAAAGCCTTCAAGTGGGAGAAGAGAAGTGCTCTCCCAACAAAAGACCTTTTTTATAAAGGAAAAAATTGTTTAAACCATGTTTTGCTCATTACGGTACACATTCAGTTTTGATTTAATTTCTAATGGAATAATTATCATTGAGTTGATCGTTGGTAATAAATCCAATTATATGTTCGAATACACAAATCATTCCGGTTATTTTCTGTGAGAACTCTTACCTTTAATCTTTCTTTTCGTTGTTTCCACCATTTTCTTGCTTTAAAACCAAGCATGTAACAAGGAACAATAAATCTTTACCTTTTTCAAATTAAGGAGTAAAAGGTTTCCAGTGACCTTAAAATTAGCAAATTAAGCTGTAAGTAAACCAGGAACGTGTTAATTGTTGACCGATTAACATCAGACCAAAGTGACAGTTTAGTCACCTGCAATAATACTGTTTGTTTGCACTAGTAGCTAGCATTTGCCGATGAATAAGTGCAAATGGACTGAGCTCCAGAATGAAAGATTACCCACAGTTGGCTGAATTGCATATAATTATTGAAGAAAGCAATAAACGTTACTCGTATTCTTTACCATGAATCAATTAGACCAACGAGACTTCAAGGACAAGGACAGAGAAAATTAATAACCTCTTTACCTAGAGCCATTGAACTGTTACTAATATTTAGCCTTCTACTATAAAGCATGAATCAAATAATTATATAAGATTTAAAGACTAATTATATAAAAAATAAGCCTATAAATTATTAAATGCATAAATTCTCGTATCCACTAAAATTTATATATATAATTAAATATATAAATTTTCACATCTAATGATAAAAATAAATAAAGAGAATTTATATTTAACAACAAATTCATGATAAAGTTGAAATATAATATGTTTTATTATATCTATATTTTATTTTAGTATCTTTAACTAAATATAAAATATAACTCAACAGTTTCAGTCAAGGTTTTAAAATTCGGACCAGATCGTCCGGTCCGACCGAAAAAGGGTTGAACTGGTCAGTGGTCCGGTTCGGTTTCACCTAATAACCTCTCTGTATAAAAACCGACCGATTCAACCTTTTTTCGATCAAACTGGACGGTCCGATTCGGTTTTTAAAACTTTGCAAAATCTCTTTTCTTTCATCAAAACTTTCGCATTTATAGAATTGTTGCGAAGAATATGTTCACTTAATTACTAAGCTGAATTCATCAAAATTATTGGTTTATAATATTTATTTATTTTTGGATGCTTTGTCTTTCTAAACAAGGAAGGAAGAAAAGAACTGTACTATGATCACACTGAAGACCGAATGATGCTATCACTTATTACAATATAAGTGCCTATAAGTATAATATAATTTTATTACATTAATATCATAATTTTGCTAAAAACATTATATAAATCGTATTGCCACCTACGAAATGCTAAAGTCACATACTTCTTCTCAACATCCTCTATATCATTATCTTTCTTACTTCCAATTACACGCAACACCACCACCAATACTCATTTTGAAGTACATTGATGAAACTTACAAACATAAACATATTAAACTCCAAATTATTATTTGAATTATTCTTTTATAAAATATTCGTTGCTCATAAATAAATATGAAAGAAATATACATACCTGATTAGTTATACATGTATTAATGCCAAACTCTAGATCTTGGTCAATATTTCTTTTACAGGCAAAAGGTGCCAATTTAACTAATATTTCATAAAATTACAAGTTAATTTCTAATATTTTTAGGCATTTAAATGAATTTTAACATTTGCAAACTATTCAAATTTGACCGCAAAAATTTAAATAGAGTAAAGTCTTGTCAAAATGATTTATGAAGAAAATGTATTTGTCACAACAAATAAATTAAGAACATCTACCGATGGTCATTTTATATCTTATTTTGATCATATTTAAGTTAAAATTATACTGTATTCCAAGTTTACAATTGATAATAATTTCATACATTACTAATTTGTAATTTATTTTAGTACAACAGAAAAAGTTGATGCAAATACTTTGGATGAAAGCGTAGTTTACGAATCTTTAAATAGCGTTGGAAAATTTAAAACTTTTGATAATAATGAGATACAACCCTCCTTTAAAAATATAATTTTGATTTTTATTATTATTTTAATATTTATATTAGATTTATATTTATTTATTATCAATTCATTATATAATAATAGACATTGATGTATTTTTTTTAATAAAATATTTTATTTTTATTTATTTTTATAAATTTTATTTCTTATTTAATATATACTAATTTTATAGCGGTTTATTACCGATTGAACATCTAAACTTTAAATCTTTTTTTTAACGGATCTGATATTCGACCTAATTTTTAAAACATTAATTTGAATAGTCGCAGGTTTGCTGCGCGCTCATTAGTCCGCCGTATAGAAGCTCCCAAGTCCCAAAAACAAAAAGGTTAGAGCTCCGTACAAGGTCTTCTTTCTACATTAAATTTTACATCAAACAAAATTTAAAAAAAATTGTGTAGCTTAACTTGATAAAGAATGAGCAATCAACTTAATTAATTAAAATCACGAAGAAGAAATGGAAATAAAAAGAAATAGTGCCCCACGACGTAAGACCCATGCACAAAACGCTTAAGAACTATAAATAAACAATAAAACAAGAATAAAAACTTTTACGCTTGTTGAAACTTTTCATAGGCCAAACAGAAGAGGTTGGAGTATCTGTTCTCATTAATATGTTCTAATTCTGTTATGTTTAATTTAATGCATATATTTATATAAATTAATTGAAATAAAAGATCTGATTCCGAATAAAAGTCAAGCGGCTATTTTTGATTAATAAACCCATTTTCGATCCTTGCCTAATATTTTATCTGATCTTATTACCCACAACAAATCAAAATCTCCCACGAACTTTAAAGAAAGCGATAGACACCAACTTGCTAAGAGGACAAGTGTCGGCTGCGAAGCGAACCTCCACCTGATAAGGAAATAGCTGAGCCACTAGAAGTAGATTCACATGTGAAAGTCTCAAGTGGGTGGTTCATACGTGTGATGCCGTCAGGACACGTGGGAAGTTTAGATAGGCACTCGTACTTTTTGCACTTTACTTTTGGCAGTGGGGCCTTTTTGGGGGGGGATAAAATAAATGACTGTTACTCTGACGTGGCAGGGAAGGCAGTGACATTGAATAACTTCTGAGCCTGATAAGGAGTCAGTTGGGGTCTAGTACCACGTGGAAACAGTTGACGTGGATTTTATGATATTTAATAAAATATATGAATATATATTTAATTATTATAAAAAGAAGATTTATTTAATCAAATTTATAATATAAGTTCAGAACATGTAATTTTGGGAACTAAAATAAAATGAATTATTAGAGTAAAGTTTGAGTTTAAGTATAAGAAATATAATTAATTAAAATGTAGTTAATCAAATTTATGATATAAATTCGCTACATCTAATTTTTAAAAATATTAAGAGATTTTTTAATTAGATATAATAAAATGAACAGTGTGAGAAATATGATATGATTTGTCTCTAAATTTATGAACAAAAGAGAAGAGACACTTTACACATAGGAAGAGGCCCGCACACCAAGTGGAGCGTATGGACGATCTAAAATTTCAGCCACATGTTAAAGAAGAGGAAAAGAAAATAAGTGAAAGAATTGGCGAGGGATTCAAAGTGGTTGAGCGAAAGGGAAAAATGGCTGCCGAGTAGGAAAGACGCTGAAGCGAATCAGAACGAAAGAAAAGAAAGAAAAATCTTTCCTTCAAGGCCACAAAGACAGCTTGTGGCTGAGAATCGCTCTCTCTCTTCTGACGTGGCATTCCCCACCCACAGATCCCAAAAACACAACACATAAACGAGGTGTTTGACATTAGCTGCTTTTTTTATTGATTAAAAGTTTAATTTTTTATCATTTTAAAAAGTTAAGGAAGAAACTTGTTGGATATTTATTTAATTTCAATAAGTTAATTTTTAAAAGTTTTATAAGAAGAACTTTTGAAATTAGTTATTTGCCTAATAAGAATATTGCCCTCTATTTTGTTTTATATATTTTTAAAGTTGACTTTTTTATCGTACAATTATATCGTAAAGTTTGGAAGAATATAATAAAGAGATTAATTAAACTTTTTAATCTTTATTTAATCTTATAATATTATTTTGCATTTAAAAATATCATAATATTAAGTTTTTGAATATAAAAAATCACATCAAATTAATATTTTTAATATATAACTACTATATATCGAAGCCGTGTCATATTATAATTATAGATACTTTTACGTTAATAAATAATAAAATTCATATATTATATAAAAATATTAAACATCATTCATATTAATAGATAATTTAATATTAGATTGCTATTATTATTATTATTAAAGTTATTAACTTAATTTTTATAAAATTAAATATCTAAATCTAAATTCTTATAAGAATATTCAACGAAATCTTAAAAAATAATATTCATATCCTTATAATTTTTCTTATAAAAATCATGTCTTTAAAAGTTATTTTACATATTAATAACTAATGCTAAATAACTAATTTTATCAAGCATTTTTAATAAACATATGATATTATATATTGGTTAATTCAACTAATATAATTAATTATTAATAAATTTGCTGTTTGGCAAATTGGCCAAACGCAATCACTCCGAATCTAATTTCTTAATCCTTTCTCTCTCCGCAGACGCCCCTCTCTCGCACTCTCTCTCTCTCTCTACAACTTTATCGTTTCTTTTCTAATTAATGTTGAAGTCTTTTTGTTTGTTCTTATATGTTTAATGTCTGCGATACCCAATACTGAATTCGATATAAAGCGCGAAGAGACATACAGAGAGAGAAAAAAGAAATAAACAGAGTGAACAGAAATGTCGGAGCCGAAAGACCCGGCTATAAAGCTATTCGGGAAGACAATTCCGTTGCCTGAAATTTCTCAGGGACTCACCACAACAACCACTACTACTGATTCCACTTGTGGTGGTGGGTTGGATGGAGATAATCAAGATCAGGATCGTCCATCTCGTCCTGGGTCTTCTCCTGATGAAAGCTCCAACAAAGAAGATGGTAAGGAGAGAGAAACTGGCGATAAGGTATATTTTCATGGCTTTTGATTCAGTGTTTTGGAATTTTGAGGATTACCCATTTCGAATAGGGTGAAATGAAATAATGGGTCGGGTTTAGTTTTTTGATAACTTTAAAGGTGAAAGAGCTTTCTCGAATTGGTTGCTGTTTTAGTTGTGCAGGTGAGTTTTGGGTTGTTCGTGATTGACAGTTTAAACCATAGTAAGCAATCTAGAGTCATAGGAATGGTTCTATCTTAGGTTTTCCTGTAAAGTTTGAGTCCTTTGGAAGTCTGAGTATTAGCATGTTGGAATTTCCATATTATATCATATTTGATGTGTTTCCTACCGGGCTGGAACTTGGAATGCTTGGATGTTGTTGGATCTTATTGGCGGCTCTACCTGATCTTTTGTCTTGGGAATCTATTATTTCGTTTTGGGTGCTATTTTGACAGTGTGGCTTTCAGATAATCATTTTCCTATGTTTACCCGTTTATAGCCCGGGCTCAGTGTTCTCCAAATAATTTTTTGTTGAAATTTGGATTTTGGTGTAATGTTGAATTTATTCAAAGTATTTGACGCCGCTTCCCTGCTAATTGCTCCCTGAGTTCTCTTTGTGAATGCTCTGATCATCTTGCTTTCAGAGATGAAGGGATTATTTTCAATTATTGTGCTTAGACTATGACTTCCTCTTGTCTGCGTGGTTGAACAGAAGTTTCCTTTTTTTTAAAAATGTGATTGAAGAGAAGTTTTTAGTAGGGAATAAGTTTCTTTATCAGCTAAGCATACAGGTGCAATGATGACAACACATATATGTAATATGTACTATTATGGATCTGAAACTTTTGAATCTCGACATTCCTTCTTTACTCTAGAAGATTTTAAACTTCACAAGCATAGGTCTAGTTTTTTGCTTGCTAGTGCATAAGTCTTTAAGAGGGCAAAATGAGATGTAGCTTGCTGGCTCTAAAATAAAGGTGGAGGGAATCACTTGAAATGAGCCGTATTGTTGGAAGGATAGATGGCGTATTCCTTTTTATCGAGGAAAGGGAAGTAGAAAACTGAACTCAGTAGTACTTATTACAACGAACCTTGTTGTTTGCTTGCTTTTTGTTGTTCAATTTTAACTGTTTCAATGCGTGGCCTCACATGTTTAAGAATACTCTAATTTTTTTGCCTGCCACTGGTTTATCTATGATGTATATCATGCAAGCAGTTGAGAATGCAATTGACACCATGATTCATTCAGGATGCAGTAGTTGAGAATGCAAACCATTGTAAGCAAGAAGATGGAGTCCCACGTGAGACTCTGGAAGAGTCATCCAATCTAGATGGAGCTTCAGGGATAAATGTAAACCCAAAAACACCTACTATTGAGAAGGAAATCACTCCATTGAAATCATCAAACCCTGAGGAAGAACAGAGTGAGACAAGTAATTCTCAAGATAAAACCCCAAAGAAACCGGACAAGATTCTCCCATGCCCCCGCTGCAATAGTATGGATACAAAATTCTGCTACTACAATAATTACAATGTGAACCAACCTCGGCATTTCTGCAAGAATTGCCAGAGATATTGGACAGCTGGAGGAACCATGAGAAATGTGCCTGTAGGTGCTGGTCGTCGTAAAAATAAGAACTCAGCATCCCATTACCGTAACATAACTGTCACTGAAACTCTACAGAATCTCCGAATGGATGCTCCAAATGGAATTCACCACCCTATTCTGAAAACCAATGGTACAGTCCTTACCTTTGGCTCAGACACGCCTCTCCATGAATCAATGGCTTCTTCATTGAATCTTGCTGATAAAACAATGCGGAACTGCCCAAGAAATGGGTTCCATAAGCCAGAATCATTAAGGATCCCGGGTTCTTATGGAGGTAGAGAGAATGGGGATGATAATTCTAATAGAGCTTCAGTCAGCACATCATATTCACGGGATGAGGCAGATAAAAGTGGGTCACAGGAGTCGATGCTAGGGAACTGTCAAGGGTTTCCAACTCAGGTATCTTGTTACCCTGGTACTCCCTGGCCTTACCCATGGACTGCAGCTCAGTGGAATTCCCCCATATCCTCACCTACTTTTTGCCCTCCAGGATTTCCCATGCCATTCTATCCTGCTGCTTCTTATTGGGGTTGTACAGTACCAAGTGCTTGGAGCATTCCTTGGCTTCCTCATCCATCTTCACCAAAGACAACTGGCCAAAGCACTGGCCCTAACTCTCCAACTTTGGGGAAACATTCAAGAGATGAGAACGTGCTCAAATCAAGCAAATCTGGAGAAGATGAGCCAGCAAAGGAAAATAATGGTGAACGATTCCTTTGGATCCCAAAAACATTGAGGATTGATGACCCAGAAGAAGCTGCGAAAAGCTCAATATGGACAACACTTGGGATTAAGAATGACAAGGCAGACACCATTAGTGGTCAAGGGATTTTTAAGGCCTCTCGGACGAAAGGTGATGAAAAGAATCACACATCTGAAACTTCGTCAGTCTTGCAAGCTAATCCTGCAGCATTGTCTAGATCTCTCCAATTCCATGAGAGCTCGTGCTTGAGTAGTTAACAAAGTTGTGATTCGATTTTCGTGGTGCAAACAGTTTGGTGTTATTCGGTTCACCAGTTCAGTCAAGAGTGAATGTTGAATTCACAAGGTCAGTAGCAATTATCAAGTGAACTTGCAGTGGAGCACGGGATCCCAGATACTAATTTTGGCAGAAATAGCCATTGAAATATTTACCCTCTCTCTCTGTTTTGTTTATTTAATTCTATGCAGACGTTTTTGGGTTACTGTCAGATTACTTCCAAGTTTGTGTACATATTTATATATGACATTGTAAGAGGCTTAGATCTTAGAAAAGGGTTGAGTTTGTGTACCATAATCCCAGATGTAGAAAAATAAGTTTGGGAATGAAAATGAACTTTTTCCTGCAGATGTGGCATTTCTACGCCTGCGTGCCCCTTGTACTAGAACACAATAATCTTTATCTATTTTGAAAAGGTCAAGAATTCATTGCCCAACGAAGTCAACCGTCATCAACCAATCCATAGCTGGCATATGATAAAGCAGCTTTTCGGCACTGCACGCAACAATGTCAGGCGATGGTTTTAAAGAATTTCTCTTGTGGGCTCCAAGAAAGAAAACAAATGTAATGAAGCAGGTAATCCGAACTGAATAAAGCCGGGCAAGTGAATACCATTCCTTTGCAGGCTCTCAATATCTAAAAATTTAGGAGGTGATGCGGGTGAATAGAAAGACGGGGAAAGTTGAAACCCCCAACCAACAAAATGACAATTCAGTGTGGATAGACTTAAATCCCCAACCAACAAAATGACCATTATCTATCCTTTTCAAGCATACCCAATACTCTAAACAATTAGGTCAAAAGATGGAAACTTTTCATTATTGTTACAACTATTTATTTTATCTTTTTTTCTTTACGTTCTTCAACACCATCCCTTCAGCTTCTACATTTGCATACACATAATTCAGGAGCGGACTATGTTTCTTATTTATGAATAATACGTATATTTTATTAGGAACGGATTCTTATCTAGCGAGTTGTCTGACTAGCTTATCCTATACCTCATATGTTACCACCCAGCTAGGATTCATTTTGGATCTATCAACATCAAACACCATGACCGTTCTGACGTATTATTGGCAAGTCTGAAACAAGGAGATGAGAAGGGAAACATTGGCCACTATTTTTGTATTCTGTGAGCTGTTCGCAGGTCCCTAAAGCACGTGACGACATTAAATTTTCTTGGCTTTGCTGTATGACTTCCCTTTTTCTACCTTGTACTGTATGCACATACGATCCTAAACTTAGAAAAGGTTTGCTGACTAGAAGAACTTACCTATCTTATTGCCTCTTATTCATTGGGCTTCATGACTCATGAGCTAAGTAACCACGCGAGAAAAAAAAGGCTAAGGGTATGTTTGGGAGTTTAGGATGGAATGGAATGGAATGACAATTAATGGAACGGAATGGAATGGAATGGAATGTGCCACTCCATTGTTTGGAAGTTTAAATAAAATAAGAGAGGGTTTGGAAGGCAAGCTATACCATTCCATCCCTGACTCCTCAATTTGAGAGGTCACAAAATATTGGATTTGAATGGCAAAGGATGGCTTTCAAAGTCATTAATTGCCATTCCATCCTGTTTCAAAATAGATTCTCAAACAATGGCCTGAGTCATTTGGGCCATTCTATTCCATTCCCTTCCATCCTTCCACCCATATCCAAACATACCCTAAGAGCTCGGTTAATCTGACGGTAAGAGGACAAACGAATAAAGAGAAGGGTGCCTGGTTTTGAGAAGCATTACATGAAGTTTTTTCCTTTTGGTTTAGTCTTTTGGTAATTCTAAGATTGAAACTTTAATTATCTAATGGCTAATGAGAGAGACTAATAAGTAGGAGCCCACAAAACCCAAACCCACCCCGGCCCTCATCCAATTCTTATTGGCAACGGTACCCAACCTCCTTCGGCCAATAGGATAGGGAATCAAAAGAGAATTGGTGAAATTGTATAATTCATGTCAAATTAGATTCAATTTCATTTGATAAATTGTATTAAAAAATTAATATTTGATGTACGAAAACTTATTAAAAATTGTGCTGAAATATACCATTGAACACGTCAAAGGCTAGGACTTGAGCTAATTAACAATATTATAATTTTGGCAACGACATGCTTCGATCTTTGGTTTAGCTTAATCTTAGGGTACTCGAAAAAGCAAAGCTGGACCATTTGGGTTTGTGACTTGAAAGTCAACCATCCGGCTCAAACTTGTAAAGTTTCTCTTAGGTCTTTCAGCTGTTTTTTTTTTTTTAATAAGTATTGCAGATTTATCCAGACTAGCGATTTAGTGCATGATGACTTAAGGTCCATTATCTTTATACACTCTGCCTCTTAGTGGGGGGTCAAATCAGGCAAATTTTATTGTTTCAATCGTACTATATTCTTCAGGTGGGGCTTAAATAATTACAGAACAATTAAAAAAAAAAGTACAAGCATGGGATTAAGTCGTAAGTTAAGTTAACAAAGTGAGATAGGTAAAGCTGCTTTTGGTTAAAAGTCGAGACTTCCAAACTTGCTTCTTTCGTTTTTTTTTTCCTTTCTTACAAAAGTATAAGAAAACAACCAAATTTCACACAACTCAAATTATAAACACCCCATTAGTGTAATATTTTGCGATATAAAATTTTTTATTTGTCTCAATAGATGAGCTCTATAATATCCGTAAGAGACTCTTGAAATATATATAAGTTTGTTTTGTATAAAATTACTAGAAAAGTCAGACTATCGATATACTGATTTCTTTTGCAATATATATGCTCGATAAATTAAATCATAGATATCTTCCATCAAAAAATTATCCTAAAATAAAACTATATTAAAAAAGGGAAGAATGTTAATAAGTTCTAATGAATCTAGTTCAACTCTAACATGTTAGATATTTGATCGTTGTACGGTCCGATTGGACTCTCCCGGCAGCTAGTGGCGTACATGCTTCTTTCGTTGGTGCAGTAAGACCTAACTTATTACTGCTTAAAGCATCAACTCAACTTGTATATTTTTTTTATGTGGCAAACAATTAAAAATGGTGATTTCAAAGGCCAAAACGATACCCTACATGGTTGTAATTTAGCGTCCCAATGCGTTATTTTAGTTTAATGTGGATGAACGTGCACGAATAAGTATCTAATTACATTAAAGCATGATAATTTGCAGTTGAAAAAAAAGAAAAACAATCCAAATTACCGCTGTACTTGTATCAATTTGTCGATCGTTATCTGATGGTTGTTGAGTAAAAGGCGTAAAGACAAGTTGCTGAAGCTATGGTTAGCACGTGGATAAGCATCGTAATCAATGGCAAGCATGTTAACTTAATCGACTTCTACTATTCTATTCTGTCTATGCTTTTAGAGTTCTAAAATCTAAACGTAAGTTATTCTGTAATCTCACCATAAATTATCTCATTTTGTTGTCGAATAAGAAAACCAATTTTATTCTCAGGATAGGATAGGGACAACCACTCTTTAATTTTGTGACTTACATACTCGAAAAATTAATTAAAAAACGAACGTATAACTATAATTAGTTCACCACTTACATGACCTTTTAGTATATGACCTCTTCAAGGCATGCCTGAAATTAGGAAAATTAGGCCAAAAGAAAATTTTGGGTGAGGAGACAGAAAGTCAAATTAATGATTTAGGACAGTTTTATTCCACTTTTCGTAATTTTTAGTTTTTATTTTTTTTCAGTTTAAGTTTTTTAAAAATAAAAATAAAAATATGTTTAGTTGTTATCATTTATGTAGTTATATTTTTATCATTGATAATAATTATATATTAGATAAAATTTAAAGATAAATTATTTTAATTAAATAAATTTACTTTAATATCTTATACATTTTCTTTTATTAAAATAAATAACTTTAAAATTATTTTTATTGATAAATTAATATTTATTCTAATTCTATTTTAACTATTAAATCAAATTTGATTTGAAATTTATAAATTTGGAAGAAATTTTAAATTTAATTATATTATTAATAATTATTAAATTAAATTTATTTAATTTTATTAAGTAAAATTAAATTATTCATAATTCATAATAGTAATTAATTTATTTAATTAAATATATAATATTAAATTAAATGATTCACATTTCTTATTAATAACAAATAATTAAATAATATATATTTAGTTGATATTAAATCATATTCTTAAAAAACCAGAAACAAAAAGCAAAACCTAATTTTTAAAATTTTCATAATTTTTGAAAACGGTAAAAAATCAAAACCAATACTAATACCAAAAACAAAAACAAAAACAAATACTAAAATACTAAAAGTTTTTTACTGAAATTAAAAACAAAAACAAAAAATAAAAATGGAAACAAATTGACCTTTATTTTTTTTAAAATCAATTTATTTTCTGAAACTAAGACCAATTCAATTATATATTTTTGTAAAAAAAATTATAATTCTGCCAATCTCCTTCCATTAAATAGAAAATGAAGCAGCAACACAAATATGCAATTGATTGCCTGGTATCAGCAGACATCAACATGCTTCTTAGACATTACATTTCAGCAATTATAAAGCACATTCTTTACTTAAAGTTTATAAACATAAATTGCCAGCTTTTACCCCAGAAAACATAGGAAGATATATCTGAAGAAAAGATAAAACCTTATGATATCAGATGACACCATCATGACTCACAAAAAAGTAACGCGAGAGAATCATTAATAAGAAACATGCTTTCTTAAGGTATGATTTTCTCTTATTAGCCCCAACTGGGATCTATGATTCTTCTAAATTAAAAGTCTTGTAACACAGATTATGTCACTACTTGAATCAGCTCCATCATATTTTATTACAGTTTTCACTTTTAACCGATTCGGTCGAGTACACGTAACATCTTTACGAGGCCCCCAAAACCAAAATGAAACCACCCACTTTCTGTGAAGTGTCCCAAAATCTAGTCTTACAGCTTCATAGATACCTACACATCCATAAACGCAAAATTTATCAGCCTCGAGTACATAGCACGTTTTTGTACCGCTATTGCAAGTGAAGTTTGTAAGCATTAATAACTCCTCTTCATCGCGTCTGCTGTAGGCTGTTTCTTGGAGACCTAAAAGCTGCCCATAAAATCTAGGCCTTGCCCATTTCCTGGGACTGTGCAAGAAACAATGGGTCGGTCTTGTTCTCTCAGGTTTTTACTTGTTTTTGCTATTCTGGTTCTCTCCATCTCTAATGGTATATACTACAACTTCTTGTTTTTGAACTTCGTATTTTGTAATTTCTTTTTCTTTCTCTCTCTTTGAAATGCTCAACTGATCGATTCATCTTTTAATTGTGCCACCTTCGACGGTTCTACAAGGATTTGGCAGAAAGATGATGATAGAGACAGCTGATGTAGTAGATTCCTCGGTTCAAGCAGAGGTCGGTTGGTGTTCCTTAATATTGTTTTGTTACCGCATTTGGTATCATCACTGTTGTCCACAAGTTCTTGCTCGTAGGTGTTTTTGTTATGGCGTTGAATTGCTTAAAGTTTGGTTCCAGGAAACTGCAGGAAAATTAAGAAAGATGATCGAGATGTTGGACTATCAAGATCCGCAACCTAACACTAACCCGAGAACTCGGTATGTGTATGTCCCTTCTCCGCAAGGCTGATCACAGTTACTCTAAGGTGCTGTGCTGTTATTGTTTGTAATGTTGTGGTGTTCAAAGTGGTTTATGTTTTTGAGTGGCTTGAGAGGGTTAGACATGAGTATTGTGTTGACTAGTTTTAGTAAAACCTCCATATTGTAATTTGGGAATAAAAAGATTGCCTCTAATGTTGATTTTGTAATTGTATATTGTAATTATCTCTAATGTTGATTTCGTGATTGTATATTGCAAGTATACTTTTGTTTCCTTGGTCTTAGTATAACTGCACATAGTCATAGACTATTTCATTGTGTGCCTCCAGAAGCCAAATAATCAGCTATGAAATAGATACAGATTGACAAAGAGACAAAGGAGCCGTTGCAGCCTTGCTGGTTGAATATAATTAGCACCTAAGATACGGTGAGCCACAGGGTCATGTTCGCCAAGTGTATGTTATAGGATTAATATAGTCATATTGTTTTTTTATATTAATTTTCCTTTATAATTTCAATTTCATTGAAGAAGCTGTCCAATTTGATAGAGAAAAAGTACAGAGAGTCTTAGTGCAAATAAAACTTCTCTGAGGAAATCAATCTTGGCATAATCATTTTGATCTTTTTAATTAAGTTAGTATGATACTACTCTAGGCAAGATGAAAAGGTCAAATTTAGCGCTTTATTGATGAGTAATAATAATAAAAAAACCGATGTTATATAACATGTAAAATCAAATGAAAAGTGGATAGAAAGTGAGGAAGTAAGGTAAATATGATAATAGAAGAAATAAAGAAAAGAAGAGACACAATATTATAAACGTTACATACTTGTAAATAAATAATCTTGTAAGTCCATGTAGTTAACAGCCACACAAATTATTACTTGATGAACCAGTATTATTTATAAGGACTTACTGGCCATTCTTAACGTTTTATAGGTTTTGATAAAATAAAAGAGGCTTTTATTTTGTTTGTTTTTATTTTTGATAAGTAAAATAATAGGCTCTCGTACAAAACAAAACAAGGCAAAATAAGGGAGGTTATGAATGGGCAACCTGCAGCTCTTATATAATAATATTATGATCAAAGTTTACTAAAAACCATCTAAGTAGATTTTTTACAAATACGCTTAAATACGGATGTATAAACAAGTAAACTGAAAATGTATTTCTTGTTTGGCATCTAAACTAAAAGTTAGAAGCTACGGCTATTCTGTACTCGTAGTAAAGTATAAATATATACACTTTTGAAAAAACACTCTCAACTGCTGCAGTAAAACGCTCTTCCCTTTTATAGTAAAACGCTATTCATTGCTATAGTACATCGTCTCTGCAGGCTCCTGCGTTGACCATGGGCATTCAACTCCCATCCACGACCTCATAGAACTGGCAACAACTAGACCCTTCCCGAGATGACCTCCACGCTTAGACCACTCCTGGATACACTGCTAAGAAGGTCCGGATTCGAGAAAGGGAAGAAGATCCACCCCCATCAATCATTGCTCCTGCTCATCTTCCCCATAGTTATAGTGTAGCAGTTTCTGGGTAATCTCACACAGAAGATGCAGAAACACTTACCTGGCCAGATGAGGACCTCGTGGAGGTAGAGGAGGGTGACATTACTTTGGTGCAAGTCAAACTTGGGCTCGGCATCGAGCTATCCAACTCCCTCAAGGATCGTCTCCACAAGCGATGGGCTACTGCGGTTATGGTCAAATTGCTGGGCTGCCGCATAGGTTTCAACATGCTCAAACAACGCCTACAATCCATGTGGCCACTTTCAGGTGCGATGAAGATAATTGATATAGATAATGAATTTTTCTTAATTAACTTTGTGCAGGAGGAAGACTATCTCAACGTCTTTACGGGTGGGCCGTGGGTGATCATGGGACACGCCCTCTCGGTGCAGGCTTGGAAACCTTCCTTCCGACCGTCTTCCGGTGAGGTCTCCCATGTGGTCACATGGGTCCGCTTCCTAGAACTGTCTGTAGCGCTCTACCATCCGACTATCCTCCGTGCTTTAGGCAATCTGCTTGGCCGCACCATCTGCATCGACAATACTACCTAGCAAGCCCAGCGTGGTCGATACGCCTGAGTGGCGGTGGAAATAGACCTGCACTCATCCCTTCGTTCCATGGTGGAACTAGACAGCGAGTGGATTAAGGTTGCCTACGAGGGCCTCTTGTCGATTTGCTTTGCATGTGGCCACACTGGACATGAAACAGAGCTGTGTCCCCACCGACCATCGCCTTCCTCCGCCCCTGCTGCGTCCTCCAAACCAAGGCCACCGGTTGTCCCTACCGAAGCTCCTTCCCCGCCGCACTTACCCACCTCCCCAACGGCTATGTCCCCTTCTCCTTCTGCGGGTGCAAATCCCGATGATCTCTACGGCCCCTAGATTCAAGTTCAGAGGCGTCCTCCCCGTAACCCCAACGGCTCCAAGACGGGACGCGATAGGTGCCGTCCTGACACCACCGTACGACCCTCGGGGTCGCGATTCAACCTCCTTGCCTCCACAGATGCATCTCCTTCCACCCAGCACGCTGCTCCCGCGTCCTCACACGCTCCAGAACCTTCTCGTCTCAGTCGCGGCTTCACCAGTTATAAGACGACCCGCTCTACTCTAACGGGTGGGCTCCACGCATGAATGGGCCTCCCATTCCACGTGGGCCATGCGTCCATCCGACTGGGCCTGGCTCCACCCTCGCCAGCCCGAGCCCTTTCCCTCCTCAAACAGCTCCTCTGGCCCAAGGCTAGCCTAGCCTACCCCCCAACCTAGCCCAGCTCCCTCCCCAAGCCCCTCACCATTCGGACAAGGGCCAAAAGCCCACTAATCCCTCCAGTTCCACACACAACCATATCGCTATCACTTTGCCCTCTCATTCCGAGGTTATTTTCCACGACACCTCCATTACCACTCTGCCTCCTGAAGCCATAACCCATACCCAAATGGAAGAGGACCCACCGGGCGACCTAGAACGCACCTCTCTCACGACCACCATACACCTTCTTCCCCCGTCTAGGCCCCTCGACCCTTCGGTAATTCCATTGTCCGGCCTTGATGCCACTATTATCCTTGACTCCCGATGAATGAAATAACAGCGGCTACTGAGAGTTCACCTGATGAGGGACCAGTTTGTGATGGGGCCGGCACCCCTGCCTTTTAGCCCACTCCTTTTCTCTGTTGGTTTTATGTCCATCCTCCTCTGAAACTGTCAAGGGGCTGGGGGTAAATCCTTCCAGCCTATTCTTAAGAATTACATCCGCACTCACAAATTGATACTGGTAGTTTTGATGGAACCTCGCATCAGTGGCGCTCGAGCCCAACAAGTTATAAAGAACTTGGGTTCCAATCAGTCCTTCCAAGTGGAGGCCATAGGCTTCTCCGGCGGCATCTGGCTTTTATGAAATAAGGACACCCCTATTCAAATTCTATTAACCCATCGACAATTCATTCATGTGAAGATTCAATGGACTCGTACTTCGTTCGTGTTCACTGCTATTTATGCCAGCCCGACCTACTTTCTTCAACATTTCTTATAGGACCATTTACAAAACATTGCCCGGTCTACCGATCTCCCTTGGCTTTTGGGAGGCGATTTTAACGCCAAGTTGGACTGCGACGATCAACGGAGTGGCTCCAGCCTTCGCTCAGGAGTGAGCCCTTCCTTTCGTGACTGCATCCACTGCTGTCAATTACACGATTTTGGCTTTATTGGACCTAAATTCACTTGGAGACGCGGGCAGCTTCGCGCCCGCCTTAATCGTGCTTTCTGCTCCAGTCCATGGTTGTCGAAATTTCCCCACACAACTGTTCATCCCCTTCCCTTCCTGAAATCTGATCATCGCCCTCTCCTTGTCACCTTCGCGCATCCTCCATCTCCTTCCCCTCCCCCTCAGGCTTTCCATTTTCAGTCTGCCTGGTTGACCCATGACCAATTTGGCCAAACTGTTAAGGACAATTGGCACCCCCATATTTCGACTATTACTACTAAGCTCGGCCATTTGGATACCAAACTTCAACAATGGAACTCCACCACTTTCAGGAACATTTTTCACCGCAAAAGGAGACTCATGGCGTGCCTTCGAGGCCTTCAAACCCACCTAGATGCTGGGGATTCTGCCTATTTGCGCGACTTGGAGGCATACCGTCAGCAGGAGCTTGAACAGGTACTTGTTCAAGAGGAACTGTTCTAGCACCAAAAATCGCGTTGCTAGTGGCTCGCGCAGGGGGACAGAAACATTAAGTACTATCACGTGGTCACTACGGGACGTCGACGGTCCCTGCAATGTCTCTCCCTCCGCGATGAAAATGGTGTGAAAGTTCGAATCCCGGTGGCATTCAACGGATCGCCCGCAACTTCTTTGCCAACCTCTACACCATTAACCAGTCCACCCTGCCACCCCCTCTTCCTCCCGGTACTTTTCCCCCTCTCCCTCTCCAGGCCCGTATGGATCTGCTCAGACCTATCTCTCCCGAAGAAGTCAAGACTGCTTTATTTGATATGAATCCTCATAAGGCGCCGGGCATCGACGGTTTCATTGCGTTTTTCTTCCAATCCCAATGGGAACATATTGGGCCCGATCTCGTCTTATTTATACAAAAAACCTTTAGGCACGAAATCTGGGAGCAAGCCCTGAATCGTATTATCTTGGTCCTCATTCCTAAGACCCCCTCCCCGTAGTCGATTACGCAGTTCCGGCCTATCGCTCTGTGTACGGTCCTGTACAAGGCTATCGCCAAAGTGATCGTCAACAAACTGAAACCTCACCTCGACAAACTTGTAGCCCCTACGCAATGCAACTTTGTCCCAAGCCGGCAAATTGTTGATAACATCATCATCGCCCAGGAGATTATTCATTCCATGTGGAGAAAAGCAGGTAAAATTGGGTTTCTGGTGATTAAGGTAAACTTGGAAAAAGCCTACGATCAGCTTTTTTGAGCTTTTATCCTCGATACGCTCATCACTGTCGAAATCCCGGATTCCCTCATTAATCTTATCATGAAGTGTGTTTCCACGGTGACTATGCAGGTTAACTGGAATGGAGCCTTAGGTGACGATTTTACCCCCACCCGAGGTCTTCGTCAAGGTGATCCACTTTCACCTTATCTATTTGTGCTATGCATGGAGTGCCTTGGCCATCTCATCACGCACTCTGTGGCTCGTGGACCCTGGTCGCCTATCACTTTAAGTCACCCAGGTCCCGTCATATCACACCTGTTTTTTGCCGAGGACCTCATCTTGTTCTTAGAAGCTTCTCTTGAGCAGGTTTCCATTATTCGTGACACCTTGGATTCTTTTTGTGCCGTGTCGGGCCAACATACTAGCCAGGCTAAATCCCGTGTCTTCTACTCCCGTAACATTTCCCCCTCTACGACGCGTACTCTTAGTCAAGCGTTGGGTTTCAAACAAACCCTAGATCTCGGTCGGTACCTTAGCGTTTCCCTGCTTCACGAAAAATTCACTAAAAAGACTTACCAATACCTGATCGACAAAGTCCAACACCGCCTTTCAGGGTGGCAAGCCAACCTCTTGTCTTTTGCGGGCTGCATCACTCTGATCCAGTCGGTCATCTCTGCGCTTCCTACTTATACGACGCAAACGGTTCGCCTTCCTTGGGATTTGTGCGATGCTTTGGAGAAGATTATGTGTACCTTTTTATGGGGCTCCTCTCCCGGACATAGAAAGCTTCACCTTGTTCACTGGAATCAAGTTTGCCAACCGAAGGAGTTAGGTGGGTTAGGGATTTGGAACATCCATGCCACCAATGACGCTCTGTTTACCAAATTAGGATGAGCTCTACTCATTAAACCTAATGCTTTGTGGGTCTAAATTTTATCGGCCAAATATAAGTTTGATGTCAATCATATCCCCCTGCTCTTCCTCCGACCGGAGGCTTCATGGTATGGAGGAGTATCAAGGCCATTTGGCTCCATGTAATTAACGGCATGCGCTGGATGATCGGCGACGGGTTCCAGACACAGTTTTGGCTGGACCCCTGGGTTGCCAACCAGGGTCCCCTTATCTAGTATGTTAACAATCTTGTCCCTTCCACAGAAATTGACCATTGCGTTCACCACTTCGTGGGCAACACTGGTAACTAGGATTGGCCCCAATTTCAACCTTTCCTCCCTTCCTCAATCTGGCGGGTCATTGCGGGAACTTTCCCCCCTAAGCCTTACCTCGGAGCCGACAAACTCCGGTGGGGACTGTCACCTACTGGAAAATTCACTACAGCTTCGCCCTATTATATGATTATGGAGCATCCGTGGGCCCAACCCGACTGCTTATGGAAGACCATTTGACAATGGCCCGGCCCACAACGTATCCGCATTTTTCTTTGGGTTTTTGCTGAAGATCGCCTCCTCTCCAGCCAGCAACGCGCTTGCAAGCATCTCACTACGAGCTTGGACTGCTGTCACTGTCGGCTGGCTGGAGGAGTCCTCGCTTCATGTTGTTTGTGATTGCCCCAAAGCGCGAAATCTTTGGCTTACTTTCCCTCTCCATGCCCTCCCTTCCATTTTTTTTCATTACCACCCATCAGGAATGGCTCACTACTAACCTCCAGACCCATCAGTTGGTTTCGGGCCTTGAATGGGCAGCTATCTTTGGGACAGCCTGTTGGTTCCTCTGGACATGGTAGAATCAGGTCCTTTTCGACCCTCAGCTCTCCTGGCCGATTTCTCCTGTCACTATCATCCTCAATCATGTCCGCTTGAGTTCCCAGGCCTCCGCTTCGCTCTGTTGCGCCCGTTTGGCCCCTTGAGCACGATTTGCGCAATTTATTGGGTGGTGCCCGCCCACCCCTGGGTGGGTCAAACTGAATACGGATGGGGCGTGTTGCAACGACACCTCCTCGGCCACTGCAGGAGGTCTCATTTGGAATAGCTCTGGGTATTAGTTAGGCGGTTTTGCTCAGAATATAGGCCGTTGTTCCCCGGTTTCGGTTGAACTCTGGGGCGTCTATTCAGGTCTTCAGCTGGCCTGGACCCTCAGTTTCTGCTGCGTGATACTTGAAGTGGACTCTATCGTGGCTCAAGAGCTCCTCTCTGACACCTCGCATCGCGTCCTGTCTCTAAATCCTGTGGTCTTGGGCATCAATGAACTTCTTATCCGAAACTGGATAGTTATTTCTCGCCACACCTATAGAGAAGGCAACCGATGCGCTGACTGGCTTGCCAACCATGTTTTTATTTTGAAACTCGGGCTCACCATCTTTGATAGGGCACCATCTGGGTGTGCCACTCTCCTTTTAGAGAATATGGCCGGGGTTAGTCTTCCTCGGAAGATATTGTAATTTGTGCTTTTTCCGTTGTAAAAAAAAAGAATACTATAGGCCCGTAGAATTTAATTCAGTTTCAAGGTCAGTACTAAATAGGGGAAAAAAAAGTTAGGAACAGCTGTACTAAAAGGCCTAAGTCAATGTACAAAACCAGTAAATAAAGGGAAATGAGCCTTTAAGTGTAAGCTTGTGGAACATGACCGTACAAAATTTGGTTATACCATTCTTGATTCTTGTTCCGAGAAATTTGTCTATCATAGCGTCTTGACTCTTGACCAAGGAGGCTTAGACCAGAACTTGCCAATATTTGTAAGGTGCTAGTTCTGAAGTTGCATCCGTTGTGGGGGAAAATTAGATGGAAAGTGTAGCATTAGAATGTTGACGAGTGGTAATTGACACTTAGCGTGATTTATTCTAAAACCCTGAAAAGGAGTTGAAAAGTAAACAGCTTTCACGGAAGTTGCATTCCAAGTTGACTCATTCACTAGAAATTGTAGGCTTATAAAAGTGCAAGCCATAACTTCAGTAAGCTTGCGAGGAAATTTTATCTATTTGGGAAGGACTATTCCATGGAAGTGGAGAGACAAAAGTGGCAGCCCACTATTCTCTTTTCCAAGAAATTTCGGGTACGTATTTTCCGAGTTCTAGGGAAATTTTCAGTTCCTGTCATGGCAATAGAACAAGAAGGAAAAGGTTAGATTTCAGGTCGCTGTCGCTTCCCATCCGACTACATAAATAAAAAGTCTGACCCATGACCTATTTTCTTAAGAAAAATATCCAATCAACTATTTCCACCGTATGCAAGAGGCAGGAGCCGAGAAACTTCCATCCTAATATGAGGCAAAGATGCCATTTCCTTGTGTTTCTTCTCCCCTTCTGTATACATGGACAAGTGCTAATCACGAATCAACTTCCTCAGCCTCCTTTCAAAGCTGACAAATTTTACTAACACTCTTACCCTTCCTATATAAATATAGCATTAGTCCGACATTCATCCGAAGAACTAAGTATCTGCAGCAATCTTTTAGTGTTGTCCACCTCTGCAGAACTCAAAACCACCATTTCTTTTCTGTTCTTGAAGGAGGAAATTTAGTTAAGCTCTTATCTTTTGTACCTTGGAGATAGTAACCTGGCCATGGTGTCAATCTACTTTTATTGTTTGATCACCTTGCAGAAAGCCTTAGTGAATACTTATCAATCTTATACTTTATTACATGTCTTGCTTTATATTATCTTGTGTAAAGTGATTCTTAATCAGCTCAATAGAATTCAGAACCTCAAATCAAAAGCTTGGTTTTTTCTCCAGTCCCAAGCTAGGAATGGTAGTACTCTAAAGGCTTGGGCAGAGAAAAACAACAAAATACCTGATTCATCCAGCAAGAAGTCTTCCTCTCCGAACAAGGAATGTTACTCTAGCGTTTGTAGAAAGGATATGAAAATGGTGATGGAAAGCTTGGGAATTTTTTGCAGCCCAGAAAGCGAGGAGCTTAAGGAAATGACTGGCTCCAGCGAGCTTTTAGAGCTGTTTGACGAGAAGGAGCCAAGTGTGGAGGAAATAAAAGATACTTTCGATACCTTTGATGAAAACCAAAAGGGGTTTATAGTTGCTGAGGACTTGCAGAGAGTCCTCTCAAAATTGGGACTGAAGGAGGGTATTGAATTGGTGAACTGTAGGAGCATGATCAGCAGATTTGATGAAAATGGCCAGGGAAGGATAGATTTTAACCAATTCGTAGAATTTATGGAAAACAGCTTTCGTTAAACAACATCTTTAAATTATCAAATAGAGAAACAAGAAAATGTTCGCAGTTCTACACGTATTTTCTCTGTTCTTGTTCCTTTACTATGTCATATATCATAAGTTTTTGTTTCATCCCTTTGTCGCCTGAATGGTTCTAGAGTTTTAGTATATCAGCAATTACTTAAATCCTTTGGTGGAGATGTAGGTGAATCTACGTAATTACCTCTTTTATCATCACTGTAACATAAACTTTCCCTCTCTGACGTGTATACGTTTTGATATCTCCTAAGAAGCACGGATACGGACACAAACACAGGGACACACCAATCCTGCGTTTGGTTATTGTCCTCAGGGGCTAAGACAGTGGACAAGGACACAAAAGTTCTGTCCTTCAGAATGTTTGGTTGCTGTCTTCATTAATTTCTGTTCTGTCCTCAATGGGCAAGGACATAAATTTTTGTCCAGTCCCAAACTGAGGTACAGACAAATGTTGTCCTACGGACAAGAATAAAAAAAGACAAAACTCACCCTGTTTTGTCTGAAACCTACACACGTTATCCTCTGTCGCACCTCCTCTTCGTTCATCTGCTTCGTTTTTGTCGCACTTCCTCTTTGTTCATCTGCTTCGTCTCTCTCGCACCTCGTGTTCTTCCATCTGCCTCGTTTCCAGAAACGTCACTCTCCCTTCAAGCGAACCCAACGTTCGACAGTCGAGCCTCTCTTCTGGGTAAGGCGCTTTTCATCCCATCATGTTTGTTCTTCTGTAATACGTAATGGGTTTCGGTAGGGATATATTTCGATTTTCCATCAAGACAACCTGTTAGGACCCAATCCGAAGACCGGATCCCAACCGAAAAACGAAAGAAAAATTGTCGAAACCAAAGCGAAGTCAAATCGGACAAATCGAATCCGAAGGCGAATCGAATAACAAAATGCGGAAACAAAATACAAACGAATCTTAGCAAATCAAGTGGAAAGCAAAAACAAAAGCAAAAGCGAAATC
>JANIJH010000008.1:16850161-16861115 GCA_024520975.1 Erythroxylum areolatum
GATACACCCAGCTCAAGCAGCCTTCATCCCGGGCCGTAAAGCCTCGGATAACATCTTCATCGCTCAAGAGACCATTCGCACGACTAGGCGCCTGCGGGAGGGAGGCATGGCGGTGAAATTTGATTTAGCCAAAGCTTATGATCGGATCACTTGAGACTTCCACCGACGGGTGCTAGTGGACTTTGGTTTCCCTCTCATCTCGATAAACCTGATCATGGACTGCGTCTTTAGCTCCAGGTTGTCCATCATTTGGAATGGCAAGAGGCTTCCGGCATTTCAACCCGCCCGGGGTCTTCGCCAAGGGATCCACTCTCTCCATACCTGTTCGTTCTTTGTATGGAGACACTTTCAGGATGGATCACAAGCAAGGTTGATGATGGACAGTGGCAGCCCATTAGCTCGTCATGCACCGGGCCTTCCATCTCCCATCTCCTATTTGTAGGTGATATCCTCCTCTTTGCACAGGCATCGCGGAGCCAGGCTCGAGTATTATGTCGCACTATGACCGAGTTTTGTCGCATTTCCAGTCTGCAAGTGAACAATGTCAAGTCTGCAGCTTTTATCTCTAGTCAGGTTAGTAGAAGGCAACGAACCCAAATTTTCGCTGCCCTGGCTATGTCCTCCTCACAACGATTGGAGACCTACTTAAGTGTTCCTCTTTGTACCATGAGGCAGACCAAGACTGACTATAGGGGTATAATTGACAAGATTCAATCGCGCCTGGCGGGCTGGAAAGGGAGGCTCTTGAATAAAGCGGGTCGCGCAACACTTATTCAGGATACCCTCACTTCTATTCCCATTTATACGATGCAGTCTACTTGGCTTCCGAGATCTGTTTGCGACGAGATCGACAAAATCGCGAGGTCTTTTTATGGGGGCAACTAGGCCAACGCCAAGGTATTCCTCTTCTCCCCTGGCATAAGGTGACTACACCAAAAGCATGCGGGGGTTTAGGTTTGAGGCAAGCTCGAGACTCTAATACCGCTCTGTTGGGCAAGCAGTGTTGGGACGTATGTATGGCGAGACCGAGTTTGTGGGTATAGGTTCTACGCTCGAAATATCTCCCTGAACAGGACCTTCTCCATCACACTCCTCCTCTCACAGCCTCGGTGGCTTGGAAAGGCCTTATGAAAGCCATACTTATCCTCAAAGATGGTTATGGGTGGCGTATCAGTAATGGTAATGACATTCTTTTTTGGCATGATAAATGGCTATTTGATGGCACAATGGCGGCCGTTGTAGGACACATCCATCCTCCACTCCAAGACCTCCGTGTTGGTGACCTCATCTCCCCTCACACTGGTTGGAATTTAACTCCTATTGAGAATTTGATCCCCTCTGAGTTCTACGAGTGCATCCGAGCTCTCCCCCGCCCCCTCTTGCACCATGGCCCTGACAGACGTATTTGGTACGATAGTTCCACAGGCATCTACACTTCCTAGGGTGGGTATGATTTTATTACCAGGATTCCTTCTCTCGATGGTCCGAGTGACTGGCGTTGGACCTGGAAGCTTCGGGCAGTGCACAAACACAAGTTATTCTTATAGTTAGCTACTTGGAACCGACTTCTCACTAATGAAGTACGGTACGAGCGAGGCCTTTGTGCTTCCCCCTTGTGTGAAAGATGTGGTGCCCATCGGGAAACTGTCCTCCACCTTCTCCGAGACTGCCCTCATACCAGGCAACTTTGGGAATCAGACCCGCACCTTCGCCTGGCTTCTTTTTTCAGTGAGTAGCTCTCTTTTGTGTGGCTTAAAGCCAATTGCGTCACACCTAACGGGACCGTCTACTACATGGGGCGTTTTCTTACTACTTGCTGGGTCATTTGGTGCACCCGAAACAAACTAGTGATTGAAGGTATACAATCCACCTTGGCAGCACAACTCAATCAGGTACACCTCCTTTATAGCGACTGTCTTGCAGCATTCGCCATTGAACAATCCGGGCTCCCTCCACCTCCGCCCCTGCTCTTGATTACCTAGATTCCTCCTCCGGCTAGGTGGCTCAAACTTAATGTTGATGGGAGCGTTCGGGGTCCCTCATGACAAGCTGGGATTGGCGGCTTGCTTCGAGATAGCACAGGTCTTTGGCTAGCGGGCTTCTCTTATGGGGTTGGGATTACTACCATCATGGTTGCGGAGCTCATGGCCCTACAATATGGGCTCGCATTTGCCAACAATTACTCCTGGGCCGACCTTATGATCAAATCCGACTCCAAGGAAGCATTGCGTTGTCTCACCCTCCTTGATGATATCTTATTCTTTCATCCTCTGGCTCATCTCATACATGATATACGCTTATACCTGGAAAGGGCTCCTCAATACAACATTGTGCATGTGTTTCGTGAAGGTAATCAATGTGTAGATGTTTTAGCTCGTCTGGGCTCAGGCTACACACATTCGGAGAGCGTCTAGAATACACCTCCACCTGGTCTCCATCACTATCTGCGCGCTGATGCACAGGGTGTAGCATTTACTCGTTAATATTTAAGTTTGTTCGTCTGCTGTAACAAAAAAAATGCACATGGTCATGCACATTTTCTGTTTAGACTATTTTGAGCGAGGGACATATGCACATTGGGGCAAGTGGGGGCATTTGTTGCCACTGTCTCTAAAAAATTTCATATAAAATTATTATTACTTTAAGTTTTGATCTCATAAAATAAAATAAAAATTTGCCCTCGTTAATTTAATTGGTGAAAAAAATTAAGAGTAAAAAAATAAAATCTGAGCTCTTTCATTTTTATTACGATTACTATTGTTTGGGCCCATGACTTTTTTAAAATGAAAGCTATAAATAGAAGGATAAAAACTATATGCTTAATTGACATTTTTATGGATATTTTTTAAACCTTTTGGCTTCTTAGCACGTTACTTTTTGGCTTTTTGGCTTCTTCTTCACCTAACTCCACGAGAACCACACCCAAAGCTTTCATCTTCTCCAAGTTGTAGTCTTTGAGTTATGCCCATCAAAGTAACAAGTAATTACTAACATTTGCCATAAATTCTGCATTTAAATAGTAAATTAATTGATTCCCTTATATTCTTTTCAATATTTAGTTGATTGTTTTTCTTTATGTGTGTGTGTGTGTGTGTGTGTGTGTGTGTGTGTGTGTGTGTGTGTTTGTCCCCATATGATACTTTTATAATATCTTTTTATGTAGATATATGAAACTCATTGAGTCATTGTAGCATTTGTATATTTTCTTTTACTAATTAGTAAAATAATCAAAAGAAAGAAAAGAAGAAAATTAGTAATTCAAAACACATAGGGAGAAATTCAATGATTCTCACCAATTTAGAGACATAAGGGAAAGAGAGCAAATAACAATTTTTTTTAATTGATGAATGGGCAATGGGACAATGAGTGCTTAAGGAAAATAAATAAAATGGGGGCTGTAGAAATATCAAATATGAAATTTCTAATCAATTGAAAACAGTGACGGATAAGCAAATGTGGCTTTTTTTTCTTTTTGATAATAATACAGTTGTTGATTCTTAAACAAACTTTTTTTTCTTACAACATTATTCTTTCTTCATGTTCTTATGTACATATTTTATTTGTATATCATGATATCTTGTCTAATTACTTAACTTTAATTTCAGTTATGGACAAAATTTTCAAAATGCCTCTTACAAATAAAGATTCTAACCCCTAAAGCATTTTCATTTAGAAGTCAATTTAGATGATCTTCAGTCTGATCCAGGATTGTGAAAAAAAATTTCAAATTATCATCCTAATGAATGTGACAAAATACGAAGAGCTTATTTGCAAAAGGGTCTATGCCAATCTTTTGAGCATGATTTTCCAAAAAGAAAACTTGGAAATATTTATCGTAGATTTGTTCTATCTTGGTTTAAAGAATATGCCAATTGGTTAGACTATAGTGTTACAAAAGATGTAGCTTTTTGTTGATGTTGCTATCTTTTTAGGTCGGATATTGGAAGTCAAGCAAGTGCTGATACTTTTGTTATTGATGGATTTAACAATTGGAAGAAAAAAGATAGAGTTCATATTCATATAGGAGGTCCTAATAGCTTTCACAATATAGCTTGGAAGAAATGTCAAGATTTGAAGAATAAAAAACAACATATTCGAGTTGCTTATGCTAATCAATCTAACCAAGCTCGAAAGGACTATTGTACCCAACTCACTGCATCAGTGGATTGTGTTCGATTCCTTTTATGTCAAGAATTGACTTTTCGTGGTCGTGATGAATCAAAGACTTCTAGTAATAATGGTAAATTTCTTCAATTTTTACAATTCTTGGCTGACCATTATGAAGCTATCAACAATGTTGTTTTAAACAATGCTTACAAAAATCTCAAAGTCATTGTCCTAACATACAAAAGGATATTGTCAAAGCCATTGCATTTGAAACATCCAATTCCATTATTAATGATCTTCAAGGTGGATTATTTTCTATACTTATTGATGAGTCTTGTGATATCTCAATCAAATAATAATTGGCTATTGTTTTACGTTATGTGAATGCAAAATGATGTGTGCTTAAGCGATTTATTGGTATGATTCATGTTAGTGATACCACCTCTTTATCATTAAAATTTGCAATAGATGAATTGTTTTCAAAATATGGATTGATTATATCGTCTTTACGTGGGCAAGGCTATGATGGAGATAGCAATATACAAGGAGCAAGATAGCAATATACAAGGAGCAATTAATAGTTTGAAGACTTTGATTTTAAAAGAAAATAATTCGGCTCATTATGTTCATTTTTTCCCTCACCAACTGCAATTAGCACTTGTAGCGGTGGCCAAGAATCATGTACATGTTGCTTTGTTGTTTAACACAGTCTCAAACTTATCAAATGTAGTTAGAGGTTCTTGTAAAAGAAAAGATCTTCATGAGAAACAATTTAGTAAGATTATTGAAGGGCCAAAAAATGGTGAACTTTCAAGTGGTAAAGGTTTACATCAAGAAACTTCTTTTCAAAGACCAGGTGACACATGTTAGAGCACATATTACGGATCACTATTAAACTTAATCGTGATGTTTGACTCCGTAGTTGATGTTCTAGAGATCATTATGGAAGAAGGCATAACTTCAGAGCAAAAAGTGAAGCATATGCTTTGCTTGATTCTATCCAATCTTATGAATTTATGTTTAGCTTGTATTTGATAAAAAAAATCTTGGGCATCACAAATTAATTATCTCAAGCATTGCAAAGGAAGGATCAAGGCATTATCAATGCAATTTCTTTGATTAAAGTTTCCAAACAATGACTACAATTGATGAGGGATGATGGGTGGCAATCCTTATTTGATGAAATTAACATCTTTATTTTGTGAGAACCATGATATTGCCATTCCAAATATGGATGAAATTTTGTACATCGGGGAAGGTTAAGGCGAAATGCACAAAAAATGATGAACTTGCATCATTATCAAGTGGAATTATTTTACACTGTGATTAATATGCAACTTCAAGAGCTCAACAATTGCTTCAATGAGGTAAATACCAAGTTGCTTATTTATGTGGCATGATTGAATCCAAATGACTCTTTTTTATGCTTTTGATAAGCAAAAATTCATTCAACTTACTGAATTTTATCCTTCTGATTTCTCTAAAGTAAAGCTTATTACTCTTGGTGATCAACTTGACAATTATATTATTCATATGCAATATGATGATCAATTTTTTATATTAAATGGGATTAGTGATCTTGCTAAGAAGCTAGTTGAAACAAAAAAAGGATGTTGTGTATCCTTTGGTGTTTTTACTTGTGAGATTAGCTTTGATTTTGCCTATTGTTACTGCCTCAGTGGAAAGAGTATTTTATGCAATGAAGATAGTGAAAAATTGCTTGTGCAATCAGATGGGAGATTCTTGGATGAATGACCGTTTGATCACATATATTGAGAAAGAAATCTTCAATACTATTGACAATGAGAAAATTTTGTAGTGATATCAAAATATAAGGACTCGTACAGAACGATTGTAATAGGTTATATACTTATATGTAAGAAGCTCAAGACAATGATGTAATTTTTTGTTTATCAAATGTACAAATATTTGTATCTTTTTCAGTAATATAAGAGTACTTTAAATATTTTGCCTCCACTCAAAAAAATTTCTAGATCTGTCCCTATTTTAAGTCATATATTTATTAGGGATAGTTAAGGAAGGGTATTGTTGTTCCTACATCCTAAATTGAGCAATGCCTTAAGACTTTCGATTTTATAGTTAACAACACCGATCATGTTATATGTAGCTAGTTCGAGTGTACTTTAGTCCCGAAGAAAAGTAACTCTTTGTTTATTCTATATTCTTTCCTAAAATATATTAAGTGATATTTTAAACTGAAAGAAGCTTTTTTAAATCATTTATTTGTTAAAAGATTGTAAAATGAAAAGGTAAAGGTATAATTATTCATGCCATATGATGGCTTGTCACCATCTTTTATAGAAAAGCATTATCTTCACTTTAGTTTATATATATATATTCAAGGGAAATCTAGTGGAATAATTATAAAAAATTTTCATATTTTAATTTCTCGAAAATCTAGATCATTTTAATTATATAAAATAATTAAAAATTAAATCATAATAAAATATGAATCTTAATTCGTATTTTATTCCGATACTTGATCATATTCTTGTCGTATCCTTCGAACCATTTCTAAAACTAACTCATCTCAACCTCCGTATTCGCACAAATGACTAGCTTCTAACGGTATCTACAAAACGGTTGAGAGAACTCTACAATTGTTGCAGATAGGGTTAAGCAAGGAGTGCTAGCTCAATTAGAGCTTAAGTCTATTTGTAATAGATTTTGGACAGTTTAGTAATTTAATTTCAATTAAATTCTAATTTCAACTAAACTTTGATTAGAATTACAAATAATTCTAATAAATATCAATTATGCCCAAATAAGATGTAATCTCTTAAATTGATCCTTATTTATTAAATACCTCATGTTTAATCATAAAGTTTCTCAAATATTACAATCAAGTCCAACTTGATAAAAATATCTATACTCTCTGCAACCCGTTCTTTATGTGTAACTCATTAGGTTCTCAAATATGATAATAATAGATACAAATCATAAATGTAAATCATGTTTAGGATTGGATAAATTAAAGTCCTTTAATTCTCTAATTAAACAATTTATATCTATAGATCAAGATTGATATCTAGTAATACCCAAAAATTTAAAAATGTTAAAGTAGTTTTGACTAACCTTTTTGTGCATAATTTTTCTGTATAATTCAACCATTTCATCGTACAATATTTTGATTAGACATTGAGCATAGAATCAATATCTACTCTATTTTGAGCACAATCATTTTAGTTCTCCACCATTAGCGATTTATTCAATTAATGATATTTGTAAACTATTTATAAAACGTCATTCCACCTTGGTCAAGAATTTTTCAAATCAATACTAATAGAGAACAATGAAAGATTCTTCCTAACTACTTTAAAGTGATGAATCCTATCTTGATCGCTCAACTACCTCTATATAGTTCGTGTTACATCCAATAATTACTGACTGAACTACCTATGATTAGAATAGGTCATAAGTAGTATAAAAATATAATAATGTCTATATAAGATAATTTTGAAGACTTCAAATCAAAGGATCACTTATACAATCATCACAATGAGAATTTTCATAGACATACAAGTAATACTTCAAATGGATTTCTCACATCGGGTTAATTCAACGAATTTGTTTTTTAAAAAGCACCCACACGTTTGTTTAATTTTTTCTACACTTTAGTTTATGAGATCAACTAATTTTTTCATAAGAAAAGACATAACATTTGCTAGTCTTTTTATGTTTTGTTAATGTTCAGTCTTAATAGAATAATGACTAGGAATAATTTAAGGATAATACATAAATATAATATGAATCCCATAATTATAATCTCATTATAATTTCGTTTGCAATATATAATTATTTCATAGACTTTATCATATACATCTAAATATGTGCAAGATAAAGAATATCTTTAAATTATTGTGTCACTAAACTACAACCAACCGATTGATTGTAGGGTATAAACCAATATATATGTAATAGATGATGATGAGAGAAGTCCCACAATTAATCAAAACTAAAATAGTTGCCAACATCGGTTAACAATTTCAACATTCAAGTGCATTGGCGTAATCAATGACGGAGACAGCCCCACTGGGCCCCCCAAAATTTTTTAAAATTAATTATTTTATTTTTAATTAATATTATATATATATATATATATATATATCTCTCTCTCTCTCAAAACCCTTTCTCTCAAAATACTTTACCTTTGATATATGATGCGGCTATAAGCGGAGACTCCAAAATTTTTAAAAATTAATTTTTTTATTTTTAATTAATATTATATATATATATATATATATCTCAAAACCCTTTATCTCTCAAAACCATTTATCTTTGATGTATGATACGGCACAAGTTTACAAGAATAACTTACACAAGCTTGAGAATGAAGATTCTACGTACATGCTAATCGGCTTTCAAGTTGCTTTTCCTTCGCTTCTTGAGATTGCCCATAAATTAGATATTGAAATTTCTGATTCTCCAATCTTGAAAGAGATTGACAATAGGAAAAACATAAAGCTTTCAAGGTAATTTCAGAACTCAAATCTAGATCACCAATGTTTTCCTGCCTTTTCCTATGTGATCGAGCTAAACTAGATTTACTCTTGCGTAATACTTGTTCATAGCTAACTGGCATGTCTGACCTTTTTTCTTACTTTTCGTTCTTCCGTCACATCTGCTTTTTATGTCGACAAGTTTTATAATATTTATTCCATGATAGGATTTAGGGATGTTTCAGTGAATGCATGTATGATCGTTTGATTAATAATTTAACTAAGTTGTTGTGGTAGGGAATGAATTTTTTAGGCTTATGAACAGTAGGGAATATATACAATGACGGAGACATACGCACTGGGCCCCCCAAAATTTTTTAAAATTAAATTTTTTTTAATTTTTAATTAATATTATATATATATATATATACATATAACCCTTTATCTCTCAAAACCCTTTATCTTTGATGTATGATACGACACAAGTTTACAAGAATAACTTACACAAGCTTGAGAATGAAGATTCTACGTACATGCTAATCGAATTTCAAGTTGCTTTTCCTTCGCTTCTTGAGATTGCCCATAAATTAGATATTGAAATTTCTGATGCTCCAATCTTGAAAGAGATTGACAATAGGAAAAATATAAAGCTTTCAAGGTAATTTCGGAACTCAAATCTAGATCATCAATGTTTTCCTGCCTTTTCCTATGTGATCGAGCTAAACTAGATTTACTCTTGCGTAATACTTATTCATAGCTAACTGGCATGTTTGACCTTTTTTTTACTTTTCGTTCTTCCGTCACATCTGCTTTTTATGTCGACAAGTTTTATAATATTTATTCCATGATAAGATTTAGGGATGTTTCAGTGAATGCATGTATGATCGTTTGATTAATAATTTAACTAAGTTGTTGCGGTCGGGAATGAATTTTTGAGACTTATGAACAGTAGGGAATATCTATATATATATATATATATATATATATATATATAAAAGAAAAAGAGATCCAATTATTTTTTAGTATATTTGAAAGCTGCTACCTCTTTTATGGAATTAGTAAATATTGATTCTAACTATTTTTTTATTTTGCAGTCATGGAAAAATATTTTAAAAAATTAAGACCGACTATTCAGTCATCATCATGTGATTTAAATCAGCATGTTCATAAAGCACCTCCAGCATCGAAGGAGGTTATTATTGAAGAACTTGTGATTAACTCAGAAGATCTTCCTTCCGATCCAGGATTGAGACCTAATATAATGGAGTATCCTCCTGAAAAACGAGATCAGGTACGTAGAGCTTATTTATTAAAAGGCCCTTATCAACCTCAAAATCATAATTTTCCTCAAACCATGGATGGAGATCGTAAGAGGAGATTTATGGTATCATGGTTTGATGATTTCAAGGATTGGTTGGAATATAGTGTTGAAAAAGATGTTGCTTATTGCTTATATTGTTATCTTTTTTTAGCTGATCGTGAAAGGAAACATACTAATTTTGTATATGAGGGTTTTAGTGCTTAGAGAAAGAAAACAAGATTAAGAGAACATGTAGGGAATCATGACTCTGATCATAATCGATGTCGAATTGCTTGTGAAAATTTGATGAACCAATTCCAATCTATTGAGTCAGCTTTTTCAAGACATTCAGAGAAATCAAAAATTGAATATCGGTGTAGGCTAAATGCACCAATAGGGTGTCTTCATTATCTCTTGATGCAAGGGCGGCCTTTTTGGGGGAATGATGAGTATGAGAATTCAACAAACCAAGGGAATTTTCTAGAATTGCTAAAATTCATAGCTTCTAACAATGAAGAAATTAGGAATGTTGTTCTAGGGAATGCTCGTGAAAATCTCAAACTTACATCACCCGATATTCAACGTAATATCATTAATGCAGCTGCATTTGAGATAACAAAGGCCATTATTTTAGATATGGGTGATGATTTATTCTCTATTTTAGTGGATGAATGTCGAGATGTATCTGTAAGGGAGCAAATGGGAGTCGTCATTCGGTATGTTGATAGTTTTGGATATGTAATTGAAAGATTTCTTGGTATTGTGCATGTAAGTGACACAAGTGCAACTTCACTTTTAAAAGGTATCAAGTCATTATTCTCTAACAATGGCTTGAGTATTGCTAGCTTAAGAGGTCAAGGCTATGACAGAGCTAGTAATATGCGAGGTGAATTTCATAGTCTTAAAAGTCTAATTTTGAAGGAAAATTCATGTGCTTACTACATCCAATGTTTTGCAAATCAACTTCAGCTTACACTTATTGCTGTTACTAATTAAAAAGCATTTAAATATATGTTCCTTTTTCAATACTATTACTCGTTTGTGCAATGTTATTGGAGGATCTTGTAAGCATAGGGATATGCTTCGA
>JANIJH010000008.1:16861215-16876290 GCA_024520975.1 Erythroxylum areolatum
ATATTGACAATGATCTTGTTATGAAAAGATTTCAATCTATGAAAAGTAGGCGAGGATCATTGTAATTTTAACTATTTTATATTCTTAATAAAACTTTATTTTTTATTTAATTTTGATATGAAAAATTTTGTAAAATTTATATTTTATTTGGGCCCTCCTATCTTAAATTCCTGGCTTCATCATTGGACATAATGGTGTAAACTCCCACGTTTTCTCTTATTCGTAACTTACCGGCCAACCTCAAGCTAATCTGTTGAGTAGCTAGTTAACATTACAAGTATAGAGGGACAGGATTATTGGAACTATGTTTGTGTCTTTGATAAATCCATTAGTTCTTTTTACTTTAATGAAAAGTCCTTTTATATTAAAAAAAAGTGTATTGGCATACAACTCAATAAAAGAGAACATGGTAGTGGCTGTAGAAAATTGCAACCATGCAGATCAGTGATAAAATTTATATAAAGTTAAATCAATCAACAAATTGTCGCATATGCTTTTTTAAAATTTATAAAAATATATATATTACAAGAGAAAATTTTAAAAGATTTTAATCTATAAATATTAAAATAATTAGTCATTCTTTATCAAACATGATTACTAAATTTAAATCAAATCGGAAGTAACTAGTAAATAGGCTAACATTTTGACCTAACCTAAAAATAAAAATGACTCAAGAATAAAGTATATTTGCTGAAAATAAAATAAAAATGTGTTAAAAGATTAATTTAATAAGACAAAAAGGAAAAAAAATAAGGCGATGATTCTTAGCTGGGAATTGGAAGCTCTGCATGCCAGAGAAGATGTAAACACGCGAAAGTGTTAAAAATCAAAATATTTGTTGCGGCTTTGATAAGGTCAGTGGCCGCCTCGTGATGACGCTGCTGCCCATGTATTCTAATGAAGGTTTCAAGATTAGATTCCAATAAAATATTACACTGTTATTTAGAGAACAAAATTCATACTTCCAATAAAATATTACGAATCAAGCTTTGTAAATTTAAACTTACAATGTAGCATCTCTACTACCATTGGCTAATAAAGCTTCCCAAATTGTACTAACATTGTTCCGAAACAATTGAAAGCATTTATGATTTGATTTGGTTCCAACATCTCCTAACTTTTATTGATCATAACACCAAAAGTATAATAATTAATCTTAGTATCATAACTATAATAACCAACATTTAAAATTTATCATTAATTTTGTGAGTGGATCGATTCATAATCATCCAAGTTAAGATTGGTGTAATGGTTGGCTTATATGATACTTGTATTTGTTAGAATGTACCTTCAACGTAAGCCTTTATGCAAAAGTACAAGTATTTTTTTTAGGATAACATACTAAAAAAGTCTATTCTTTTAAGTTTTTATAATTCAGTGCCAAGCTTTTAAATTTTTAAATTGAGTAACTAACCTTTTAAAACCTTAATAATTAAGCTTAAAAAGTTACTTTTTGATGATTTGACATGTTTATTAAATATTACATAAATGTTCATCTATTAGTCATTTCAACAAAAATTAAATTGTTAAGGTTTCAAAAAAACTAGTCACTCAATTGAAATATTTAAAACCTTGGACACTAAATTAAAAATTCTAAAAAGTTATTCACCTTAGTATTATTTATCCCTTTTTTTCTAAATATTATATTTTGGTTGTTGTTTATAGTGTAGGCCTAGCCATGTAACCTAATCTAACTCTCTAAATACTAGTTGAGTAGATATTTAGTATGCTAATTCCTTTATATAAGCACAAAGGGGACATCCGAAGCTATAATAACTATAGAGATATCAAATTATTTAGTCACATCTTGAAGTTATGGGAGAAGGTGATTGAGAAGAGAGTGAGAAATGATACCTCTATTGCAGAAGCTTTACATCTCTTTAGAAGATTAATAGAATATTACTGAAAAAGACAGTGTAACCTGCACATAGTTTTCATTGATTTAGAGAAGGTATATGATAGGGTACCTAAGGAAATCATGTGGAGGTATTTAAAAGGTAAGAGAGTTTCTATAACCTATATACGAGTTATTAGAACTATGTATGTAGGTGTTAAAACTAAAGTATGACAATAGGAGAAGATATAAAGCTTTTTTTTTATCAATATTGGGCTATACTAATGCTCCTCTTTGATCTCTTTTTAGTTTAAAACTGTGATTGATGAGCTCACCAAAAATATCCAAAAAGATGTGCCTTAGTGTATGCTGTTTGTTAGTAAGATTATTTTAGTCAATGAGACCAAAGATGGTCTCAATGTCAAGCTTTAATTTTGGAGGGATACGTTAGAGTTGAAGGGCTTAAATTATGTAAAATTAATATTGGGTACGTAGAATATAACTTTTCAGGACATAGGGTGGCTACCAATGTGGAGGTAAAGATTGATTCACAAGTTATACTACAAAAGAAATGTTTGAAGTATCTAGGAACTATCTTTTAGAGTAATGAAAAGATTGATGAAGACATAGTTTATCGTATCATATCAAGTTGACTTAAATGGAAAAGTACATCAGGAGTTTATATAACAAGAAGATACCACTCAAGCTTAAAGATAAATTATATCATTTAACAATTAGGTCGTCCATGCTCTATGAGACAGAGTGTTGGTTTATCAAACATGCATATGGTCATAACCTAATGGTGACAAAGATGAGGCTGATCCATTGGATATGTAACCTTACTAAAAGAAATAAGGTCAGGAATATAATGGTAAGATGACTAATATTATTGAAAAATTAAGAGAGACGAGGTAGATGAGACATTTAGACACTACAGTGAGAAGATACAAGAAAATTGTACACTATTAAATCTTCTCAGATCTTATGTATCAGCGAAATTTTTACTGAGTTGTTGTAGTTGATATACTTCAACTTATTAAACTTATAGAATTAAATTATAATTAATATTTAAACTAGATTTTTGGGATGGGTATAAGCAAAGTTGCGAATATCGTACTAAACTTGGTATATGATTGAGTTCTGGTATGGTACTATACCGATATCAGTCAATATCAGTTATCGTTTCGGGTAATTTTTTAAATTTATGAAATAATTTCTAAAATTTTTAAATTTTGCAAAATAGTTCATTGGAATATTGTACAATTGTACTGTATACTTTACAAGTTTACTGTTTACATCAACCTTATTTTTAAAAATCATAATAATAAAAATAATCAAAATTAATATGAAATAATAATATTTTTTAAATATTTCACATATAAATAATAACCAAAATTAATATAAAAAACAATCATCATCATACAAATATAAAATTAAAAATAATATAAAGTATTTAAAATAGTACAATAATAGAATTTCATCATTTTAATAAATAATAATTACATTAAAACATCCAATAAAAGGAACAATAAATATCCTTAAATAATTTACAAAAAGAGTTCATGATGAAGAAACAATTAAGTAGAAGTTAAACCTGAAACAAAAATATTTACAGTTACATTATTTATATAGCATTTAACATAAACATCAAATATAAATAAAATTAAAAGAAGTGCAAAAACAAAAACTTGGAATGAAATTCAATCTTCAATGGGAGGATGCCCGCTATAACTGCACTGACCTAGTTATCATTTGGTACAAAATTCTTATCATTGAGAGTAGCTTTATCATCATTATCATTCAAATTTAATACACTAAATGACATGTTAATGCTTTTCCATCTAAGATTATCTTCCAAGCCATTGACATCTACCAAATTCGATTTTTTAGGAACCTATTCTGCCAAAAGATCATTATTATTAATAGAAATTGGATCAGTTGAACTACTTGTGCTATTAAGACTCCTAGTAAACAATTAAATTTAATTATTAAAAATTTATAAGAAATTATATCAAAATTAATAATGATAATAACATACCTTTCCCAAAGCTTTAAATTGTAATGAACAAAAATCAAGTCCTTCAACCTCTTATACTCCAATATATTCCTTTTTTCTTAGTGGATAAATTCAAATGTACTTCAGTTTTGTTCATAGCCTGTTGCAATCACACATTGACTTAAAATCTGAATTGTAAACTTTTTCAATTCTTAAACACCATTTCTGAATTGATCCCACTAAGAAACTGTAAGTCATAAGATAACAAAAGTAGTGTTATAAACAAAATAAAGTGATAATTAATTTTCAACAAATAAGAAAAAGGAAATAACTAATACATGGAGAAAGTTTCTCTTTGTCGAATAGCAATCAATATTTCAAAATCCCCATAAGACAACTTGTAAAGCTCCATTTGTGAGCTTAAAAGACCTTGCATTGCATCAATGCTAATAATTGTTGTAATAATTAAAAACATTTCTCTATTAACTTCAGCTTGCTTAGTAAGATTCTGTCTAAAATAGACACTAGGATTTAAAAATGCCCCAGCTATAAACAATTGAGAAGAAAGTTGTCTTTTCCTTTTCTCATTAATGATTGAAAGATATGATATGTATAAAGAAAGCTGATATTTTAGATTGGCCTTGATTGCTTCTTTCGCTCTCTCCATGGCATAAAAAATATAACTCATTGTTGGCTTTTCTTCACTATTAGCTAAGCGAGGTACCACCCTTACTAAAGGCTCACAAACTTGGATAACTAATTAATATTGAGATCAAAATTCTCTATCTTCCAATATAATATAACAAACCTCCACTCCAGTATTAGACCTAATATACTGAGAAGCAATCCACTTATCATTTGTAAACATTTATCTTAACTCTTTTTTCATCGAAACAAAAGACTGAAATGATAAGAAAATTGTTACAAATCTTGTCACAACAGGACGATACAAATTCTTACCATTGGTAAATTCTTTTCTTATCAAATTCAATACCCATGCACAATTATAAGTGAACTTTGTCACGTTTTTAGTTTTCTACACGGTCTCATCAATAACAGGAAAATACCTAGGATCTCCTATATTCTCCAACATTAGGTCAATGCAATGTGCAACACAAGGAGTCCAAAAAAATGAATTATATGTATTCTGCAACCTTTTTTTCTGCTACTTTATAAGCGGAATCATTGTCAGTAATAAACTGAACAATATGTTTTGGCCCTACATTATTCAAAAATTTCTCAAATATCGCAAACAAAATCTCAATATTTGTAATAAGGCCTGATGCATCAATAGATTTCAAAAACATAGAGCCATTTGTAGAATAAACCAAAAAATTTATAATAGGCTCTTGTCTCATATTTGTCCAACCATCACACATGATTACACATTTATAAGTACCCCAATTCACTCTTCTTTCAGCCAAATAACTTTTAATTTCAGAAACAGAATAACTTAAAAGTTTACCTCTTAAGTCAAAAATCGAAGGACCTTTGTATCCTGAATCATAAGAGGCTATTGCATCCATCATATAAGAATAAGAAGCATTAAATGATGAACCTATATCATACCACTATCTAGCTACTGTCATATTGACATTGTAAGTCGTATCTCTTGATTGCATTGTACTACGAATTGAAGGTTGGGCTCTAGGAGTTGTTTGTGATACAAAGAAACTAATCACTTGCCTTCTTTTGTTCCTCACATCAGCTTCAAGTACTTCTTCTTGAGTCTGAGATGGAACACTACCAGTACTAGTACCACCACGACTACTACCACTTCCACTTCCACCTTCAACATTTCTAAAATCACCACGGAAACTAGAAAACAAACTTCCACTACCAATTTGAAATTTCAACCTTTCCTTTCTATCTCTCCCATATTGATATTCATCAAGCAATGTTTTTATCTGCTACTTCACATCATAACTTACTTTTTTACAGGCTTTCAAATCTCTTTTAACCCCAGCTAAAAGTTTTTTTTAATTAGGTGATTCCTCTACCTTTCAAATGCTTGTTACAAAACAAGCAAATAGTATGGCTTCTCATACCGGGAACCAATGCAACATGAGCCCAAGCTGAATCATTGTATCTTCCTGAAGTGGGTTAATTAGGAGTACTTGAATTTTCTTCTATTTATCTGTAAAAATAAATGAATGCATATATCAAAATAAATAACACATAATTTCAGTACACAATATGCATATGTATCTTATATAATATAACTCATTCTGTATGATTATGTTACACACAATTCAATTTCATGGAACACAATTTACTATAAGTCAAAAGCTAACAATTCAAAACAATCAACATATATAATTACACAAAACATATATAACCACTTTCTATTTCCAACAATCACAAAACATACATAAAACAATTTCTATTTCCATTAATCACAAAACATTTATAAAACAATTTCCATTTTTAACAATTTTCAACAATTTCCATCACCAACATCTACAAATCATACATAAATAATTTCCATTTCCAACAATTTTTAACAATTTTTATTTTCATTAATCACAAATCATATATAAACAATTTACATTTCCAACATCCACAAATCATACACAAACAATTTCTATTTCCAACAATTTTTAACAATTTCTATTTCCAATAATCACAAAACATTCATAATTTCATTTTCATTTTCATTTTCAACAATTTTCAACAATTTCCATTTCCATTTCCAATAATCACAATTCATTCATAAAACAATTTCCATTTCCAATATCCACAAATCATACATAAACAATTTTCATTTCCGACAAATTTTAACAATTTCCATTTCCAATTCTAATAATCACAAAACATTCATAATTTCATTTCCATTTCCAATAATCATAATACATTCATAAAATAATTTCCAGTTCCAACATCCACAAATCATTCATAAACAATTTACATTTCCAACATCTAAAAATCATACATAAACAATTTTCATTTCCAACAATTTTTAACAATTTTCATTTTCAATTAACACAATACATTCATCATTTCATTTCCATTTCTAACAATTTTCAACAATTTCCATTTCCATTTCTAATAATCACAATACATTCATAAAACAATTTCCATTTTCATTTCCAACATCCACAAATTATACATAAACAATTTTCATTTCCAACAATTTTTATTTCAATCTCCAATAATACATTCATATCACGATTTTCAACAATTTGCAACAATTTCAATTCAAAGCTTCAAACATGAGGATCAAGTTGAAGGGTATGATATGATTTACATAATTTCCAAATAATGAATGACATATCTTATACAATTATTCATGCACATCTATTCATAACATGATGATCAAGTTGGAAGATATATTCATAATATAGGGATCAACTGATCAAGTTGAAGGATATAACTTTGGAAATGTTTTTTTTTTCCTTATTTAAAGCTTTGAATCTTCTTTTCATTTCTAGCAAATCATAATATTATATACACCATTCTATATTTCGTTCTTAAATATATATGTTGCTTTTACAATTTTTAATTGACATTAATAAGTTTAAGTATAAATGATTGGAACCTACAGTAACAACATATTGACAATTTGAAAGCAAAAAAGTTCTTTTTGGGATACATTTATTACATCACTACTTTAACACATTATCTATTATAAATATTTATGATACCCCTCCCACACATATATATTACCAAATACTTCAAGTTTAACATAATTTATACTCAATTAATTATTTACCCAAATCTAATACCCAAATAGGAAAATATTATCATTAACTACAATCGAATTATTATTAATATCCAATTGCATACTTTTATACTCAACTAATTATTTACCTTAAGTCAATACCCAAATATTAAAAATAAAATACATTTTTTTATTTACAATTACAAGTTACAAACTTACAACGTTAATTGTCAATTAATGATTTAAGTTTTTACAATTTTACAACTTTAATATTATCGGTTTTTGTATATTTTAAATTTAAGTTGTTTCAAGTTCGACTTTCAAGTTTCATAATCAGTCGTGCATTTCATTCATCCAAAAGCTTATCATACATTTTTGATAAACTTAAACCAATCTTTATTCTTTATAACCAAACAAAACAACCAAACAACTCATTCATCACTGTGACTGAAATATTCATAATTTCATTTCCAATATCCAAATCACAAATGACAAAACAAAACCGTGATCATTCATCATTTCAATTCCAATATTCAACCCAGATACACGCAAATTGCACATCACAAAACTAAGTTCCAACATCTAACCAATTCACAAATCCATCATCCAATCCAACATAATAAAAAATGCAATTTAGTAGAAAAAAGTCGAAAACTCAAAAAACACTCCCAAAACCAATTCACTTACTTTGAGTCTTCTGGTTCGGTGATGGGTCAAAGGCTTTTGAGGTAGATGTGCCCGAGCTATGACCTTCTTTCCTCCTTCAGACGTTCAATGGCAATGACGTGGTGAGGTGGTCCCCGTGGAGGAAGGTTGAAGACGATGGCATCTTCGGGGGACACTAAGGGAGGAGCCGAGGAGGATGAGGGAAGGAGTAGCATCGTCGGGGACCAGTCACCAGTATCATCGAAGATGAAGAGAGTGAAGAGAGAGAGAGAGAGAGAACAGTGGCGGTGGTGAGTGAAGAAGTGAGACTTAGTGAGAGAGAGATAGAAAAAATGAGAAGGAAGGTAGAAGAAGGTTCGGGAGAGTGGAGAAGTGAGGGGGCGGCGGTGGAGTTGGTGAGAGAGAGAGAGAGAAAAAAAACAGAAGCAAGGAGGAGAAGGTTTGAGAGAGAGTGAGAGAGTGTAGAGGTTGGGGGGTTTCGGTTTAGGTTTAGGGTTTTTAGCAAAAATTGCAAATTGGTCCTTAATTTTTTTGAATTTTATAGTATCGACTAGTACCTTCTGATATTGTATGTACCGGCCAGTACCTAACAAAAGAGGGTACCGACCAGTATTAGAGGTCAGTATCGAAGGAACAAATACCGTTCTGTACCTGCCGATATCGACTAGTACGGAATGGTATTTGTTCCTAATAGGAGGCTTGAAATAGTTCATTATGATGGTTTGAATGGTATATCCTTCACCTTCAAATGATTTCAAAAACTCAAATTTAGTCACACAATTCTAATTTCATCGAATTTTAGATCAAGTTTAAACTACATCCCAAAAATATGGGTTGGATCGAGCTGACGACGGAACTGAGCTAATCTATTTCCATCTTTTATATCTTCCACTCAAACTTTATTAAACTTGTAAAATTAATAGTTTTTTAACTTAATTTCAGTTTAATAATTTTTTTACTTAATTAAAATAGTCTTTTAGAATGAACATATTAAATCACATTTTACTTTTTCATTGGAGGGGACTGATGGATTTTACATTATTTAAGATTTTTAATTTTTCAAAATAATAAGTATAATTGTGTCACTAAAATTATAACACTTATCTAAAAACATATTTAACTACATTTTTAATAACGAAGTATATAATAATGCATAATTCTCTTTCATTAAACTGATTTCAACAAATACAACCACATTAGTTTCATTAAAAAAGAAAATCATGTTGTCTATCCGTTGCAATGTAACTGGAAAAAAAAAAAAAAAGAAGAAAAAGAAGAAGAAGAAAGAAACAGCTCAAGAAATCGCAAAAGAGGGACAGGAGACCTCAACACAAAGTTGAAAACTGGCCTTTCCCAAGCTACTTGACTTTAGAGTTGAGATCAAATTGTGTCTCCGTTGATAGAATAGAAGGCATCATCTCAATCCCCAGCAATAAAAAAAGCATGCCCTTTTGGCTTCATTGCATCTCAACCAGCACTTTTACTGCAAAAAATATATATAACCTCTTTCACGCACGCTACCTTTTAACTAGGGGCCAAATCATAACAAATGCTGCCCCATGTTTCATAATAATAGGAACATCCTTCTTTAATCCATATAAGGTAAATATAACATCCTATGACTAGTTACATAGATTGTAAGGCTGCTTAACCGAGATGGATAAAAGTCATTTAATACAGGAACTGCCTCCCAGTGTACGTCTGCCCAAAGGACCAACTGGCAGGTGCAACGTTGTAGGACACCACACTATGCCCATTGCTGGTTGTTACTGCAAATGAAAGGCTCTGTCCATTAAGGTAGGCATTGCTCTGCCAGTTTTGGCCCCAGTTTCTTGACATTGCTTGCCACCTAGTTCTTGAACCCTTGATAGCCACCGAACGCACATCACCAGCACCTCCTACGTTAGTTATAAGCACTAAATTGAAGTATGAATGGCCGTTTATGGTGAACCTGATGCCTCCTCTTCTTCTGCACCTGACCCTGAGTCCATCACAAGGCACACGAGCAATGTCAAACGAATATTCATTCCAAAATCTATGAACTGTTGCCTTCTGAGAGGCTGAGAACAAATTTGAAGAAATGAGTGTTAATAAGCTTACCTTCTGTAAATTACTGGGACAATACCAGCTCTATACTGAGCAATTCTTAGGAAGATAGGCTGGGAGAGATCAAAATGGTGGTTAGGAGGATCGCACCAGCCTCCTGGTGGGCAAAAGTTGGTGGCTGTAACGATAATGGAGCCAGGAAGACACCACCGTCTGTCATTCACGCATCTGATCTCAAAGCAAGCACCACAACTTAAGCCATCATTGAACAATGCAGTGCTCAGTGCAGCTGTGTTCACTCCATAGCCCTGACTGTACAGGTTTCCATAGCCACATGCCCCTCCTGTAAATAAAACTGAGTATTTTAGTATCACATTATTTGCTTCTAGAAAACAACACAAGTATAACGGATATATGTACGTACCCATTGTCCCGGAGGCGTCACCTCCTCCATAGAAAGTGGCATGAGCATTTATCCAACCTCCATAGTAACCCTTAACAGAGGAGACAAATGAGAGAAACACCACTACAAGAAGTCCAATAAATGCCATAAATTCCTACAGAAACCAAAAGTCACAAAATTCTTTAGCATCTTGTAACATTGTGCGAAGATCATGGATTAAATTGTGAAAACAGTAGGAGACCAGAAACGGAAAGACAAGGAAGATTGGTCATTACAGGAAAATGGCGCTAGAGAGAAGTTGCAGCGAGGGAGACTGTGAATATGGGGAGGAACTTGAAAGGAATAAATAGAAGTAGCAGTCAACATCTGACTTGACTGACAATGTCGCAACTTTTTAGCTGTAGGGACCAGACCATCCAATTGTTAAGTGTTCATTTTTTTCTGGCAGAAGTGGTTTTATGGACTGAAACCGTGTGTTTTTGATGACTTTTACTGTGAAAATGCCAAGAGTTCGTGTTGGGGACTGGAGGATAGAAGTGAACTTTGGCACTACCTTTACGAATAATGTGCGTTCACTTACTATTTTTACTCTTTTTCTCTTTTCTCTGAAGCTGTAGTTGGTTGCAGGAGAAAGCGAGTAGTTGGATTGGTGGACCACAGTAAATGAGTCTCTCCATCAATTCACTGAAGAAAATGTTTTTTACCTCTACCCTCCAGGCTTTGTTTTGTTTTGTTTTCCAACTTTCTCAAATTCCAACGACTGCTGAACAACAGAGTGTATGAGCCTTTTGTCCCAACATTTACTTATGTATCCCCGTGCGAACCTGGTACCTTCAAGCTTTAAAGAGACCACTAATGTTTGAAATCCCATTTCGTCTTCCATTACAGTGAACCAAACCACAACAGAATAAGCTCAATTTGCAATTTGAAGAATGACAATCAGCTCCTCAAATGTGACAAGTTTTGTCAGTCTAAAAGGACCAGTCCCAGATTCCGAGAAATACAGGTCTTGCTTTCTCCATATTTACAGGTTTTTTCTTGAACGATTCCTTAAAGCTAACATTGTCAATCTTACATTACAGTAGATATTTGAAGCTTCGAGCTTGATTAACTGGTACCTTCCCATCATCAAATAATTTTTGTAAGATGATACAGAAGTCCTTGTAACTAGTTGTTCATCATCTAATGCCTACAAGGGTGATGTTGGTAGTTATTGAGGTGGGATACAAGCACTTGATAATGTTCCCGCGGAAAGCTACTGTTCTACTAAAGGTCCTCCTTCATTAAGTACAATGGAGGGTGGCTTTGTAACGCATGAATTTCACATCATATCATGTATCATGACCTCATTATCTTCCCTCTTGCATGAAAACGTTTTAAGAAGACATCCTCAAGTAAAGTTTCTGTACTTTGGGGCCATTTGATGTTTAGAATTAGCGGTACCACTAAGCTCTATGATCAACTAGCCATGTCAATATCTTAAGGATCAAACCTAAACATGTGCAATAACTTCAATGCACAAGGACGCATTAACTGTTGAATCCCCTACGCCACTATACAGTACAGACGTACGATCCAATAGCAAGCAAATGGCTGAATATGCCAACCTGTCAAGATATGCCGAATTTACCTGGCACTTTATACGGTAGAATTACACTAAAAAAGAATACACGTCCTTTTTCTTATATAATTGAGTACAATTTATTGAATTTATGTTATTATCTTACAGTTTTCCTAGTTTATTTTCACGAGATAACGGATTGACATCTATGATGATGAGGTTTTGTGTTGTGAATTGTAATTGCAAGTGAGGGAGGGTCCTTTGCATGAATTTATGGCGAAGGTTTTGGCTTAGCATGATCACCACCTATTTTATTGCCCATAATCGCTTTGTCACTGTCCTTGGATTCCCTGATGCAGTAACTTCTGCATGCAGGAGGGTAAATGTTTGAAGCTTTTGTTTTTTCCTTGTTTTAAAGTTTGGGACATTCTTATGTTGCAGAGAATAGAATGTTTAACCAACTCATTTTGCACAATTTTACAGTTTGCTTCAATTTCAAATTTGGCATACACTATAAGAAAAATAGGTTTTAGTGATGAAAATTACCAACAGAAAATAATGATTTTTTGTCGAGAAATAAATTTGGTGACGGAAATTATCGACAGAAAAAGTTATCGGAGAAATAACTGTAGGTAAAATTTAGGAACGGATAAAATAAATCCGTCGCAAATTTAGCGACAGAAATTTTTATATCCGTCGGTAAATTTGATGACGGAATTTTACATTTTCATCGCTAAATCAAGGTAAATTTACTGACGAATTTAGAATATTCTGTCGTTAATTTGTCGACGGAATCATAATATTCCGTCGATGTCGTCGCTAAATTTACTTACAGACATAAAACATTTCGTTGGTAAATATTATCCATTACTAAATATTTACTAACATAATATATTATTCTGTTGAGAACATAGCGACGAGGTTATATATTCCATCAATAACTTAGCATCAAAATGATATATTTTGTCAGCACTCTGTTGCTAATTACTGATAGAATATTGTGTTTTTGTCGGGAATTTTAATTATGATAAATTTCAACCGTGATTTCTTACTTCCTACCCAAGTTTTATGTTGATAATGTGATGATTTTTATTGTACATTTAATTTATGTAAATAATATAACATTGATTGATAAATGTAAACTAAACATTGTTCTGAATGGTATAATAAAAAATTTATAATATACATGTATAAGTACCTTGAAATTATTATCAATTACGAATTTATACAAAAAATTAAGAGCATTAGATTATCATTACATTCACTTATCCAAAAGCTATACAGATGGTGAAGACGGATGCTCTGATTGCTATGATGAGGTCTTGTCCATACCGTTCAACTCATCCACCTCATTACGAAGCTGGGTTATGCACTCCATCAACCTCTTTAGTATGCGCTCTAGCTGAAGGACTCTCTTATTTGATGCAGATTACCTACCAAATCCAACTATAGTGGATGTGGAGAATTGTGGATAACATGTATTTGCCAATGAATCTAAGTCAAAAATCCTTCCACATCGGTTCCTACCAATCACTACATCAAGATATGCTTAACTCTCATCAATAGTTTCAGAGTTCTAATATCATCGTTCAATGCTTCCTTGTATTTGGTCATATCATTATAATTATTTATGTTAATAAGTGATACTTTTTAAGAATTAATATTAAAGTATAGATTTTACATACACGAACTTGTTTACATCGGGTGTTGATGAAGGCCACACCATTGTGTTTCTTAGTGTGAGTGTACAAAAAGAGCTGGTGTGGTGTAGGCTTTTTGCCCAAAACTTTTCCTGCTTCAGAAAAAATTATTATAAGTGAACTACAATTTATAAAAATTTCGACTGAATTTCTTCTATTGTTATCATATTTACCCCTGTTAGACAAAAAAATTTAACCTAACAACACAGTCATTAATGGAACTAGACATTTATAACATTATTATTCTCCAGAATGCACATATATTTTTATTTTAAATTTCATACATCAAATTACATTGAAATCAAATTTCATACATCAAAGTACAAAAATCAGGATATAAGTGTAAAGTTTTGATACTTACAAGTTAAAGTGCATGATCCTGGATGGTCAATTATCCTCCAATGTGTACAAGTAGACTCTCTTTGTCTGGTCCTTCACATCTGTTGGTAGAATTACTCTTTGAAATGGATATTGCCTCATGTGATACCCAATACTGCTGCCAACAACTCTATATTTTTTCAGTTATATATGGTGGTCATATACCATTCTTGTGTATCAAAACAAAAAGTCTCTATAACATGTACGAGCTCACTTCTCCTATACATTATAAATTACAACATCAAATTTTGGATCTAAAAAAATTCTTTATGAAAAAAAGAAAAACATATTATAAATACTTATAAACAAAAATATTTATCTAATTGATGTATAAAATTAGATAAAAAATATTTAAAAATATTTTTTTGTTCCTTAAACTCTATTAATAAAAATCATTTGTCAGTTGAGAGACATTATTCCATATATAACTTGCAAGGTCTATCCTCTCCTCTCCTTGAATGAGATATTTCTTGAACACATTCCAGATGGAACTAACCTAATATATATGTTATTTTAGATCATTTTCAAATTAAAACCTATAACTTCAGTATAAACCAATGGTGTTATCATATATTACAAAATGTTTAGAATTTTACTTACAAATTGTTGACAATTGTGATGTACGTTCTTCCATCAACTCCCTTAGCTCCAAGCCGGAGGTCTCTTCTTTAATCCGTAACATTTACACCTGATATCTCTGTAGGTATAGGTTTGGTGGATGGCATAACAGCAGGTACGAAAGATGATGCCTCCGATTAGGACAACCCAGACTAGATGCCCTATGTGAACTGAAACGTCACCTGGCTGCATCACTTTCAGATAAAACATTA
>JANIJH010000008.1:16919606-16934392 GCA_024520975.1 Erythroxylum areolatum
AAAGAAAAATTTTGCATTGTGTGATCACTTTTCATTTATATCAGGTGATCAATCTTGAGTATTCATGTCACATGATCGTAATAGACCTCTCAATTCATCAGGCAAGGAAAAGAGCTAAAATACTCAAAAAGTTTAATCATAAAAGAAGGAAGCTAAAATAAATATTCCAGGACTTAGGGAAGTATATAAGAAACCAATAGATATATTAAAAACAACACTTAAGGCAACATAAGAGCATGCAATGTAATTTATAATCTTTTGTCGGATATGTAGTGCTTCATTCTAGGCAAAAGTAAGGTGAACTGTCTATGATGCCATGCATAAAGGCAATTAAACAACAGTCAAAAGATGAAGAAAATTACTAAGTGGACATGATGACACCTCTGTGCTCTGGCTACCAGGCTTCACTACCCCCTAGGAGGAAAAAGCACGAACACCAATTAGCAAGAAGCCAAGTGCTGAATGAATAATGTAAACAAGTAATAATGATATTTGGGTCACAGACAGGATAACAAATATTAGCATTGACAGCTTGGAACCTTATTTACCTGCTCCTATGAGATTGAAACTTAATATTAAGATCAGTATGAGCAGAGTATGAAATCCGCAGGTGACATGAGCCAACATGCTCAGGAAGCAAGTACCTGAATTGGTGTTACCATGGCAGGATAAAAGAAACAAAACTAAGAACATTTGACAAGTTCAAAATTCAAATTAAAGATGACTGTCTTTATGATAATATGCATGCCTTGGTATGCTTCTTCCATCTAATGCATTCCTTGCGGAAGATGCAGTGTCAGCATCAGTGAATTGAATAAGTGCCTGTTATGAAGTTCCGTAGGTTTAGCAGTGATCTGAAAGTGAAAATGAAAAACTCAGAAAATCAAAAGTAACTTCTAACATGTCACCCGAAAACCAGCGGCCTTTTCAAAAGTGGCAATCTTGTGTACAAATCCAAAAGCAGAAAACACCTGAAGAGCAATTCAATACAAAAACCTTAATACCCAATAGTTAAAAGAATTTGAGAATACACATTTTGGTCCATACCAAGAAGTGACTAATCAAATGTAGAAAAGAAGGTCAATATATCAAGATGTGTGCATAATGGGCAACTGTACATGAATACTAATTCTCCCAAACTGTACCAAGCAGAAAAAATTCAATGAGGCATTGCCACAGTGATTCAACCATCTTGAAAATTTAATGACTTTGATGAATAAAAAAAGAAAGAAAATGCGACAACCAGTTTGCTTGAGCAGTAGAAAGGTCTCATTTAAGCACAGGAGATGTGATCGATAGAAGCAAAACATTTCCAAAGCAAATTTCAGATGGGTCACAATCAGATTGCAGATTGCTATGCCATTTCACCACTCTTTTACAGGATGTCAAAGGAAGATAGATATTAAAAATATGAATTGGCTTAAACTAACAAAGTACATTAAATTTAACATCTTTAAAGCAAACAAATAACAGAAATAGCACACAGCGTATAAAATTACAAACATAATCTGTTTCGCCATACAGAAAATTCTGGCAACAATAATGTTTAGGTCACAAATGAATAAAGAGTAGGAAGGACTTCCATTATGGCACAAAACTAATGACATTAAGAATGTCACTCTGTGTCTTCAAAGACAACTTAGACATTGACTAGTGTGGCACGTACCAAAAATGACAATATTATTGTTTAAAGCTAGCCTCCTAAATATAGTTCCTCTTCCTTCGATAGAATATTCACCAACTATCAAAACGAGCTCATTTCTAGCCTGCTTTGTTACATTCAGATGCCCTCAAATGAAACCATTAACTAAGTTTCCAGTAATAACAATTAAATACCAGGTGAAGAAAACTTACCAAGTGACTGACATCACCGCTCATATCACCAGCTTCAACACCCTCAATAGTCACTAGTAACACATTTCCAGGAACATCGCCTGGACTCTTGTTGTTGACAATTTCATGTCTATTAGAGTACTGAATATAAACTGTTTTACCACGAACCTGCGCTGGCCCTGAAGATGATGCATAGTACGATACCATTTGAATTGCCTGATTTAAGTCTGACTGCAAACAGGAACCATAAAAACACACAAATATTGTTTCAGAACAAAGAAAAAAACTTGACCAGGCACATAAGCAAAAAAATATACAACCAAAACCAATGCGCTAAGAGTATTCGTGCTATACGAATTTCCATTCCCATAAAATTTGAAATTTTGCAAGATTTTCTAGGGAAACAAACAAGCAACAAAAGATCCAAAGCTTACAAATTCGACAAAGGCCGGATTCCGGTTGGCGCCAACATTGCACTTGGTGTTGACGATATTCCCGAAGGGCTTACACAGCTCAATTAACTGGCAAGTTCCGGAAATGCAAAACCTTCGACGGAGTCTGCGTGTACCTGAATTGGGGCTGCCCGGAGGTTGACATCCATAGGGAGGAAACTTGAATCAGGTGGAGGTTGACGTTTGTTTGGGTGTCTAGAAATTACCGGGAATTTTGTTTGGGGTTTTTGGGACTGGTCTGTTGTGTGTGGATGTTCTTGTCACATGTGTATTTATGGATTTACTTTCTTATCCTTAAAAGAATCGTGTGGCCCAATGTTTTGACGTTTCTACAAGGGTAGTATGGGGAATGCAAAAATTAACCTCTGAAGATTTCAGCTCTGTTGCTTATGGTATCAAAATTAAATTAATTGGTCCAACCCTAGAAAAATCAATCGAAGGGCCAGGCTCTCTCAAGAAGAATATTGTTTCCAATCCTTCTCAATATAACCGATCTAATCACCTCTCTACAGAGCCCTTTCGACACCATCAATTCTCAGGCACGCATTATTCGATCTCATCATTTTTTATGATCTTCGATTGTTCCCTTATCGTTGTGAGATCCTTTTATTTTCTGTAAATTGGGGTTTAATATTTCCTCTTTGTTCAGATCTCGAGTTTTTGGTTAAGTTCAGCGAATCCTATAGCAAATATTTGATTTTTCCTTTATATTTTTATTTTTAATTGAAACTTGTGGCTTTCCATATTAAGTAAAAAGAGTGGTTATTCTGTTAATAGTTTATTTCAGAAGGGATTCTTTAGTTAAACCTTGAGAATATAACTTCAATGCATTGGAGTTGTGGTTGTGTTGTCGAGTCTTTGGTGTTACTTTTAGGTGTTATAGTTTGGTATAGGTGTTAAATGTTTGGTATATTGCTTTAGTTTAGTACTCTGGATTAAGTTCCAGTTTGTGTTTCTATTCTTGTTTGCTAAAGATTAATACTTGTTTATTGCATTGGTGTGGACCATGTGAATTCATCTTACTCTGTGCATTTGTTGCAGACGTTAGTTCTCTATGGTAATGTCGGGTCAGAAGAATAGATATGGAAAGAGGTCTAATTCTCAGTCTGACTATGATAGCGGGTCAAACAAGAGGAGAAATTCTGGTGATGATAGAGACCATTTTGTTATTGATCCACAGGATACAGTGTTTCGTTACCTTTGCCCTAATAGGAAAATTGGAAGCATTATTGGAAGGGGAGGGGAGATAGTCAAGCAATTAAGGGCAGACACGAGATCAAAAATTCGGATTGGTGAGACAGTCCCGGGATGTGAAGAACGGGTTGTTACTATTTACAGCTCTAGTGATGAGACAAATTCCTACGAAGACGGTGATAACCAAATATGTCCTGCTCAAGACGCTCTGTTCAGGGTACATGAGAAGGTTATTGCAGAGGATTTGAACGATGATGATGAATTTGAGGGTGGTCAGCAGGTAACTGCTAGACTTCTTGTGCCATCCGATCAAATAGGCTGTATCATTGGAAAAGGTGGTCAAATAGTTCAAAACATCCGTAGTGAGACTGGGGCACAGATTCGCATACTTAAGGATGACCATTTACCAAATTGTGCGTTGAGCACTGATGAGCTTGTGCAGGTACTGGTTGTAATTTCCTTTTTAAAGCACTTGTGTTTTACTTCCTCTTATTCCTTCTTGGTTCCTGAGACATCTTATTGTAAGTAATTACTCTAACTGGAGTTACAAGATTAAAAACTATCTAGCTTTTAGTATTATTAAAAGTTGTGCTCTATTTTAATTCATGTTCTTCCGTATATCCAAAAAAGTCACTTTTATAAAATCTACTATGTTCTTTTTCTCTTCATATTATGCAGAACACTTCTTGGACGAATTGTGATTAGTGACTCCTTTATATAATGTAACAGATTATAGAAGCTTTTTCTCAATGAATTGTTAACCCTTCATTTACTAGTCTTAAACTATCTCTTGCTCAGACCCTGCGTTTCAGCGGGACTATCACCAAGTGTTGTTGTTGTTGTTTGTTTTAAACTATCCCTTAAAGAACTTTTCTTATGTTAATTGTGCACTTCAGGTTACTGGTGAAGCTGGAGTTGTCAAAAAGGCCTTGTATCAAATGGCATCTCGCCTTCATGACAATCCATCACGATCTCAGCACTTACTTGTTTCAGCTGTTCCAAATGTGTATTCTTCTGGGAGTTCATTGATTGCCCCAACTGCAGGAGCCCCAATTGTTGGAATAGCTCCACTGATGAATCCTTATGGAGGATACAAAGGGACTACAGATTGGTCGCGGTCCTTATACTCTGCTCCAAGAGATGAACTTTCATCAAAAGAATTTTCACTTCGCATTGTTTGTCCTAGTGCAAATATTGGTGGGGTGATTGGTAAAAGTGGTGCTGTCATCAATCAGATCAGAAAGGATTCTGGAGCAATTATCAAAGTTGACAGCTCAACAACTGATGGAGATGATTGCTTGATATCTATTTCAGCTAAGGAGGTACATGTTGATTTTACTTATCTGTTCTTCCTAATCTCTGAATGGATTTTTTTTCTTGACAATCTGATAGTTTTTAATTTCTTCTATTCAGATCTTTGATGACCAATATTCTCCAACTATAGAAGCAGTCTTACGTCTGCAACCAAGATGTAGTGAGAAATTTGAAAGAGATTCAGGCCTTATATCATACACAACTCGTCTACTTGTGCCTACCTCCCGTATTGGTTGCCTCCTAGGTAAAGGAGGATCAATCATAAGTGAGATGAGAAAGTTTACTAAAGCTAATATCCGCATCCTTGGAAAGGACAACCTTCCCAAAATTGCTGCTGCTGATGATGAGATGGTACAGGTAATGTGGAATGTATTACTGGTGGCTAGGATTATATTTTTCTTATTTTGTAATTAACATCCATGATTCTTTTCAAGTTATTGATTAGCAGAAATCATGAATTTTGTTCTGATTTGTTAGATATCTGGAGACCTTGATGTTGCCAAGGATGCCCTTATACAAGTAAGTCAGCGATTGAGAGCAAATGTTTTTGATAGGGAAGGTGCAGTTTCTACATTCCTGCCAGTTCTGCCATATCTTCATGTTCCAGCTGATGGTTCAGATGGTTTGAATTATGATCCCAGAGACGGAAAAAGGCCTGGACGTGGCCATTCATATTCTAGTGGTTATGGTTCAAGTGATTATGCTGCTAATGACACTTATGGTAGTTACAGTAGTTCACAGGTACATTAAGTATAAGACACCTAGGCACTTTGGTGTATGGTATTTTTTTTTCGTACTTGATTGAATCTTGGATATTTATGGATGTGTTCATCCCTGTTCTGCATGTTGCAAACAGGAGCTATTAGAAATGGATAGTAATTCTCTCATCTTTGTTTTATAGCTTGGTGGTAGTGGAGGTGCTTATGGAGCATATGGAAGTTATTCCTCGGGCCGAATTGGTTCTTCTGGGTAAGAAAACTATTTACTCCTTACATGTGTCTTGTCTGTGCTTACAAAAAATTGGACCAGGCAGGACTATTCTCGAGAGTTGGCATTTATTGTAAAAGTTTTTCAGGAGGCAATTTATTTCATCCCTCAAAATTCAGTGAGCTGAGCTTATTTCATTACTATTTGAACGATGCATACTTTTTGTTGGCGCAAATCTTTTAACCTAGCTTTTTTTTTCAATTAGTGGTCACAGAAAGTATTAGTCATTACTTATCTGTGGACATTTTTATGGAGTACCGCCTTTCAGAACTTTAAATCCTGACTTGCAGCTGATATTACCAGGTTATCTGGCCAAGCCCCTGTTTCACGACGAAAAGATTATTACTAGGATTTGGTGATGGCTGTCTGCAGGTAGACTTGGTTCCCTTTGAATTCCTGTCTTTTTGAACACGACAATTTCAGCTGATATAGGCCCAGCATATACTAGAATATGATACTGTCAAAGCATAACCTATCCAGTCTCCCATTATATAGGGTTCTGATGCTCATATTTACCTTTGTTGCCTTCCCTGCCCATCCAAACAGCTGAGATATATGAAGCCTGAAGCCAGCCCACTGCCACTTTTGATGAAGCCTACTGCCTAAACCAGAAGACCAAGTGTACCAGGGTTTGACATACTCATGGCCCAACCTTGATGATCTCACCTAAGAGGACCATTTATATACGGAGAGCCTACTATTGATCATTGAAACTTGTCTCTCCCTGACAACAAATTACCAAGCTCTTATTGTGCTTCCATGAACCTCTTATTCTGGCATCTGCTTGTTGCCTCGTTTATTTACTAGAATGTTTGAAAGACCACGTTATTCCCTCCTTTGACATTTGTATTAAGGACGACCAACTTCTTTTGTTAGCTTCAATTTTCTAATATGTTGTTGGATTCCGCTAGTTTCTTTAAGATGTGAAAGAACTCCAATAGTGTTTGAACTGCAGGACTGGTGTTCTTCTGTATCTCCATAAGCAGGAAGCTTTGTTATCTTAACCTCTGTGTGAAGAAATTTGTTTTGAAGACTGCCCTTTTTATTATAACATATTTGGTTGGAATCTGAGCTTGTGCAGTGTTTGTTTTATTTAACTTCAAGTGAACAGAATGCTTTCACAGATTTTACGGCTGCAATTTAAGGACATTTGTAGTAATGGAGCTTGGATATGCCTTTGTAGTGATCTTGAATGCATTACTTTGGGTCTTGTAGATCAGGATTAATGCGCTGAAAAACTTATGTCGCTGCCATCTAAGACACTACCTTAGTATTGGCTTGGATATAAGGAGATAGATTGACTGCAAATTTGCATGCCTACCAGGACATCATAACCAGGTTTACACTCTGAACACATGTGGACTTGTTGCATTTTACATCTATTAGCCATTCCCGTGTCTAAAAGATAAGCTGCTCCTTTGCAATTTTCTCCTTTTGGTTTGTCCTGTCAAACCTTGGACACAGTTATACTCTTGGTGAGAGAATAGAAGTCAACTATTAGAATTTCTTCAAGTTCTTGTGCCACAGAATGTTCTTCAGTGTTCATGTAGGTTCGGGGTGGCTAAAAGATGAAAAAGGTAATGCAGCATATTTCCTTCCCTTCTCTCATCACTTTTTAATTGTAGTAGGTTTTGTGCTATGGATTGTCCGTTGGAAGTATAACTCTAATTGGTAGATTGTTGTTTTGTGCGATATATTTGACAGGTTGAAGGTAAAGAGTGAAATAAGTAAACCTACCTGGATAGCTCGAGATGCTCAATTAGGATACTAGGTGAACCGGAAATGAGTCGATCTCATTGTTCAAACAAAGAGTTGGCTCCGAGCGAGCCCTCCTGTTAAATTGACAATCCGGATGGTTACTTTTGCCTCATATCTTCTTCATTTGGCTGATTATTACTACGCTTTCTAAAACTCTCTAAACAAACTTCCTTTTTGTCCCCATTCCTTTCAAATTAAAGGGATATCTGTATTTGGGGGTTGGCACTGTGAATAATGTGTAATTCAATTGTTCTCGTCATCAGACGCATGTTGTTTAATTCATGGCTCCAATTTGAACTGAGAATGGAATGCAAACTAGAGATTTTCAAGTTAGGGGGCAGAAGAAACAGTAAACAAGATAATTCTGCGGTCATAAGCCTTTTACCCTTAAAGGAACAGAAGAATGTGTATGGAAAGTAGGGGTGTCTCTTCTCTTTATACACTTACATGGGAACTTAATGTAATGAAATAATTGTTCACTCATCTTCATACGTCAGTATCATCCAAGAGAAGCGCATTTAAACCAATGGAACTTATTGATCTAAACTGGTGATTCCCACCTGCCTACTTGGTGGATTAATCCTTCAACATGACTACAGTTTGATTAAATTTACTCACCTAGTTCAACTCCCCTTTAAAAAAGCTCTGCATGTTAATGGCCAGAGACCTCTCAATTACCGCATGTGAAGAGTGTTTGCAAGCCTCTTAAATGACGACTCTTTGAGTAACAGAATGGGGTGACGCTACTCAGATTTACTTGATAGGGATGGATCTCTTAAGGCTTGGTTTGGTACCTATGCATGTGTCACATCCGTCTCCATGAGCTCCCCGTATTACTCAACTTTTTCTGTTACTTTGCTGGATAAGGACCCATGTTGGACAGTTTCAGAGTTCCCTTCACTGTGCAAAAGCAAGCACCATTAATACTTGTACAGTTACACATCAGTGTTTCTTCTATAAACAACACCTCATGATAGGATTCTGTCTTGCTTCAAAAGCCTATTCGTCCGAGCTCTGCCAGGAGTGCCTTCTTGTCCAATCTGCTTCTTCTTCTCTACTAGTTTCCCAAGCTTTTAGAGTTGTCTGTCTCTTGTTTTTTGATGTTCCTAGCAGAAGTGCTGTCTTCCTCCTTCGGGAAAGTCCCTGCCCTTCCCTTCTTTCAGTTTTATAGCATTCTGGGGGCTAAACTACCATTGGTTGATGATAGGATTGTTTGTTGCCTCCTTTTTCCAGTAAACAAAATTATTTACATTTTTTTGACTTCTGAAGTGACGTTTCCAATCCTATCTTGGGGCTTCTTTTCATCTTGGATCTTGCATGTGGGAATGAGGTTATGTGGTGCAGCCAAGGATGACTTGCCGGCAAGATATGCATAGTAGAGTTACAGTACACGGTCACACATACATACTTTCTACAACTAGTAAACTGGACTTCTCCAAACTTGATATGCCCCATAACTAGTTGGCAAGTCGTCCATGGCTACTCAACTGCCTCCTCCTCTCATGCAAGATTTTTGATGACAACGTTCTTAGTTTAATGTAAATGGTGGATGTACAAGCTCTCGTTCAGACAACATTCAGATCAAACAAATGAAGTAGGTCGTATTCCTATATTTTTTGACCACATTATGTTCTGAGTTGTCCTTTTTTATGTATTTATTTTGTTACTTATTTTTATATTTACATCTATTCCTATTTATTTATTTATTATGTATTATTATTATTATCTTTTTATTTTTTTTCCTATGTAATTTTGAATTTTTACAGATCCTAAATCTGATTAGAAGAATGTTACTGTTGTTGTATGTTGAGTTGCTTAGTTTCTAGTTTACAATCACTTTGTCTTATTCTTTGTGCCTAAGCCATTCAATATCTTTTTTAGTGTCTATTGGGTACTTGCTCATCGTCTTGCATGTGCTTCTATTCCAGGATTATCTTGGAACCTGTCGCAGGACATGAACTAGACCAAAAGACACGACAAAAACAGAAGAAAGCGATAGCTGGCCTAGGCTTACATTGAAGGGAAATAGCTGGGCATCTAGCTCACTCTTGATAGTCCAGCTATAAGCTATTTTTGCCGAGTCACATGCAAATGCACATGTCAAGGAAAAAGGTGAAACTTGTATTGATGTTCAGCTAAATTGACTTGTCAATGTTCAGTGGTTAAAAGCAATGGATTTCTCGATATGTGCGTGTCATCCTTGCCAGAACTGGCCACGTACAAAAATATCTCTGTTCTGGGATATAGATTAAGACACCTACTTTACTTCTATTTATCCCACTGAGATTGCTATTAATGTTAACATAGCACGAAACACCATGAAACATACAACAGAGAATCAGAGAGTTACCTTATTGGCATGATCATAAATGCTGTTTAATGTGAATAAAACTTAAACCCTGAATCCTTAATCAGCTTCAGAAACTTTCTCCTAGTTACTTTTATGGAATTCATATCACAACGTATTATTGCGTATGGAGATGCTTGGAAGGCCACACTTCCCTTTCCATTTTGACTAGTGAGAAAGGCAAGGGCCTTTATGGTGTCTCCGACTATTTGTTAGTTGGAAATGGGGTATTGTCTGTTTCTTTAATCTTTGGTAATGCTTATTTGTTGTACTGCGTAGGAAAGTTTTAAGCCAATATTTTGTAGAATCTCTGCAAGAAATGCAGATCTGACCTTAAGTGTCCCTGTTCCTCAGGTCAATGTTATCATACTTGGACCTGTGCCAACTCTAAGCGGCCCACTTTCTGTTTAAATAGAACTTTTTCTTTTGTTTCAAAGAAATTGCGTCTACCACAATTATAGTCAAAGTGAAAACTGATTGTTTCCAAATTTCTACGGCTCCCAAGGCCTATTTCTTCCTCATCTCAGCAATCACTGAATACTTCCATAGATTAACATGAACCACTTTGAACAGATCCTACTACGCGTAGAATGGGCTGGGATATGCCTATAAGAAAGGATCTGCTACACTTGGGACACCAGCTACTTTCTGTCGAAACCTAACAGATAAAATCAGACCAAAATAGAGGTAAAATGATTACCATCTGTGTTGTTAGTTTGAAAGACATAACTCTTCCATAAGTTCTCCAGAGTCCAGATTTTCTTACTCAGGTTCCCAAGAAACATGTAAACTATCAAAGAATTTGCCATGACTGCCTTTATCTCAGAAGAAACTGCGGACTTCGATTACTTCACATGCACCACTTTGATCATTCCGTACTACCATAAGAAAGGATGGAATTGAGCTATTTATGCACCCACCTACGAAGATAGAATCAGACTAAAAACAAGGCTAAATTATTCATCACCTTTGTTCCTAGGATGGAAGAGATGACTCTTCCATATGTTATACATAGTTCAGTGCGTTTTCAATGTCAACTCATAACAGAAAGAACTTAATCTCCAAGAAGCATATAAACTGACACGGAAAGCAAGTAAATACTGTGAAGAAACTGAAAACTAACATCCATACCAGGAAGGAGCAAATATTAAAGAATATATATGCTACAGAGGTAAGAGGCCTTCTCCAACCAGCAAGCCGAGCATGAGAACAAGGAGGCCAATAGTCACACATTGGGTGGAGGAGATGACAGTTTGCGAGTAAGCAGACAAGGTGATTGCTGCCCCAACCAGACCAATTGATAGAGCTTTCAAGTTGTGATTCATGTTGAACTTCTTTTGTTCTATTATCTTCTTCGTTTGATGTTAGCAACACCTACATGAGAAGAGACCGAGACCTTGTCAATTAGCTTTACTTGCTACCAAGAACATTAAGGACCAACCAGTTATCAATGAACTATGTCCCTTTACACCACGCTAAGGCCATCTTCAAATATAAAAAGTCAACGTTTGGTGGATAGGTATGACGCCAATTATTCTCAATTTCAATTACTTTTTGAAGGTATTCTATTTTCTTTTAGTTGCATATATATATATATTATTTATCCAAAGTTTTTTTAAAAATTATTCAAGCTCGAGGGCAGCTCACTGCTACACGTATTGCTATGACTGTGATATAATAAATTAATATTAGCAACACTATGATACCCCAACTAAGATCAAGGAAGTCAATGCTTTGAAAAGCGTGTAACGATTACAAATGAGAAGAAGCTTTCTGAATCTCCCTTGAATAAATATTAGAATAAGAAACATAAGTAGTTCCATTATAAAGGAATTATTAGAAGTTAATAAATCATAAAAAAGATATTTGTCAAACAAATTGATTTATTAATTATTAATTTATACATTTACATACCAGCATTTATATGAAAAAGTATAATAATAGTTAACATATAATGCTAATTTATTTTACTAACAAATAATCATATTTTATTTATTTATTAACAGTTAGTAATATATTTATTAATTTCAACTAATCATTTCATTAAATTGTTTCTTATCAATTGACTAATAAAATTGTAAGAATTATGTATTAAATTATTTTTTCAATATTTAATAATATATAAGTCTTTATGATTAGCAATATGATTGAACTTTTGTTTGTTTGACTTATAATTCATAATTATTATAAATACTATTAATCAATTCATAATTGTTGTTGTTGTTGTTGTGTACTATTAATCAATAAATTTGAAAAAAGTATGAAATATAAATATCATATTAAGAGTAATAATTATTTGGCGCCAACATTTAGCTCAATAGGTAGATGAGATCAAAAAATATCTTTAATAATAACTCTAAAGCTTAACGAAATAGTATGACAAAAACAATCATTCAACAGTAATGTTAAATTTTATAAGTCAATAAAACATAAAAATAATTAATTAATACTGATACTGAATCTAATATTTCAATAAGAAAAGAAATATTAATTAGTTTTGATGCTAAATCTAATGGATTGATTCAAACAAAATATTAATCATTAATTAGTTATTAATAGTAAAAAGGTAGTTAATTAACTATTTATAAGAATATGAATTTTATATAAAATAAAAATTAATCATCTCATTTTCCAATATTATTACATAATAAAGTTAAATGAGACACTTGATTTACTATCATATAAAAAAATAAATATAGTCATAATTACTAAATATGATAACTTACTTAAAATATTAAATAAATGAGAGAGAGAAGAAGGTGGAGTTTTAGCTGCTTCAACCTCCAATCCTCCAAGGTTGCCCTGCATTCTGCCGCCGAGAGAACACTGGAATCTTTGCCGGTCAATGGCCGATCCACGACCTCTGCCTGATGGACAGCCCCCTCCATCATTTAAGGATGTGATTTCCTGTCCAACTGTCCCCTTCGTTGAGAGTACTGAATTGAAACAGGGCGGCTCTTTCAAAGGGGAACCTGCCCTGCTATATTCTCCAGAGGAATTTACCAAGCTTGCCACTCCGTTTGATATGGCTCTGGTGGGTCAATTTGCTAATATACGCCCTAATATGACCTTCTTGAGAAAAGGGTTTCAAATGACCCTAGGTTTACTTGATTCCTACCATGTTCTAATCCGTTTTTCATTGCATGAGGATTATTATCGTTGTTAGATGCGGGGTTCTTGGAACTTCAAAAAACATGTGATGAAAGTAATCAAGTGGACGCCAGATTTCACGGCAGACCACGAGCCACCAGTTGCCCCAGTTTGGGTTTCTTTTCATCATCTCCCCATACATCTCTTTCAGAAGGGTCCCTTGATGTCTCTCGCTTCTTTAATTGGTCGCCCTCTCCGTATTGATGCAGTGACTCGCAATCTTTCACGTCCATCAGTGGCGCGGGTTTGTATCGAAATTAATCTCTTACGGAATCTGCCTAAACGTATCTGGATTGGTAATGGCGATTCAGGTTTTTGGCAATTGGTAACCTATGATGAATTGCCCTTGTATTGTACTAATTGTTCACGTCTTGGTCATGCCACGGGAAAGTGTTCGTCTTCAGAACATCCTGCTCGTTTATCCAAGAATACTCAGCTTGAAAAGATATGGAGGCCAAAAGATATTCAATCTGATCAGTCATCAGGATCTGGACTATCCCATGCTAACAAAGCCATTATACCGACGGATGTGTCCGCGGATACAACTCTGGAACCAGTGCCTAGACAAGATAAGCCTCCTACAGATGTTACCCTAGATGCTATCCCAGATGTTTCTGCTCACATGCCTCCAGTAGTTAATCCACCTTCAGTTGTTGATCCACCAAAGCCAGTCGAACCAGTAGTTCGACCTCTTGGATATACTGAGACAATAAATCCTGTGATTACAATACCTACGGATTCTGATGCAGTACGTCCTACTCAGCTGACCAGTTCCCCTACGACAACTGCTTTACAGGGTAATGCAGCTATTTTTATCAACAACGAAGAACTCTCATCCGATGAAGATGAAGGTTTCATCATTGGCCCTGACCCACCTGCTAATGCAGCCTTATCAAAATCAGCCTCTTTCTCTAGTTTTCTGCCCCATGCTTCACAACAAAACCTTTCTCAAGAATGCAGTTTTTCTCAGCAAAGCAGTTTTTCACAGCCCGACCCGGAACTAGTGCAGGATGGTGATGGCCTTGGGACGGTGAAAAAGTCTCGGAAGTCATATCAGAAGCGTTCTTTTGGTCAGTCAAATATGGTGACCAGATCACAAGCTCCCCAACCAAGTTTAAATGATTAGCGGTCTTTTCTGGAATATACGTGGAATTGGTAATACTGTTTCTTTGCGTCGTTTACGACACTTATCTCGTTTATACAACATATCTGTCATTGCTCTATTCGAGCCTTTAATTTCTAATGATCGAATAATTGATACTCAGCAAGCACTGCACTTTGAACATTCTATGTCATTTAATAAACTGTGGGTTCTCTGGCGTGGCCACCTACAGTTACACTGTATAGAGCTTTCTGATCAGTTTATTCATTTTTCTATCCGAGATTCTGCTGGGGTTTTTTTAAGCTATCTCACTGTCATTTATGCACAGTGCTCTAGACAGGGCCGTAGGAGTCTCTGGAATTCCTTGCATGACAAAGCAAAAGTAATTGCTCAAGAGAACAAACCATGGGTCCTTGGGGGTGATTACAATGTCATCTCTTCTCTTGAAGAGTATTCTGGTCGGGCCCCTCCTCACCTAGGATCCATGCACGATTTTAGTTCATTTATTAATGATTCGGCTTTAGTTGATCTGCCAACAACGGGGGGACCTTTCACTTGGACTGGAGTGAGGCGACAAGGTCGGGTATGGAAGAGATTGGATCGTCTTCTGGTAAATCAGGCATGGCTTTCATGTCCTTGGCAGACATCT
>JANIJH010000008.1:16939504-16949851 GCA_024520975.1 Erythroxylum areolatum
CCTACACTTAGAGCATTTTCAAAACCAAAACAAAATATACTTAACTTCGAAAGATCATAACTTTCACTCCTGATATCGAAAAATATCAAACTTTATGGCGACAGAAAGCTCTCAACAGAAACTACAAGTTTCCTGAAGACCATTTTCTCAAATTTTGCCTAAATCAAAAAGTCAACTCTCTACTCTAAGAAGTCAAATTTTCTCAATTCTTCATATTCTCACACTTTCACTCTTTATTTCTTAATTTTCAACTTCATTTAAATCAACTCATTCATTTTTTAATATTTCTAATTTTCACTAAAAATTCGGGGTCCAACACAAAAACTTTTGAAACCATTTTATTTGTCATAATAATTTTTCAGTGAGTTTATAAAATACATGCTTCCTAGGTTTTTAGCCAAAATCTACAAGTTGCAAAATATGAATGCATCAAACTTATCATGAGCACATAAGCATATCAAAATGATTCAGGTGAATCCAAAACAGAATGTACTACACAATTCTCATAAGGGTCTTGTGTAGCCGTGAACTTATGGGCAAGACCTTTATGGGAGTCTACGAAGGAGCACTATGCCACTAGCGAGCAGGTGAGAGAAATCTTTAACTTGGTCAACGTGCACGTGAATTAACTTAGGGGATCACCACAAATCCACATAACACATATATTTCAAAATCTTGTAAGCTTGTTACCGAAAATGACACTTCTTATAAACTTGCTTTTTCATATACTTGATATATATCTTGAAAACCATTCTCGAAATCATCACACAACCCATATAGCAAACACATAGCAAATTTCATAAATCATGCAAAAGCAAAAGATGCAACACTTATGATGCAATTGGAAATATTGACCTTTATTGATTTAAAGAAAACAGTAGTGGCTTATTTACTCTATTATAAACATGTACCCACCTTGATTTCCTTGCTTATAGCTGTGCTCAAACATGCTCTTCTCTTATTCCTCTTGTCTTTTTGATCCCTTTATACAATAACAAAATCCCACTCAATAAGGTTTTCAATTGAAATTTTCTCAAAGCACAATCACTAAAATTGGTTCTAGAATACTTAAACCCAAGTCTTTTCTAAACTCCTTAAACTAAAATCTTTCCAAAAATCCAAAAGATTTAAAATGATCTTACCTTCATTCTTCACCAAATGAAAGAATCCTTAGCTCAAAGGGAAGCTCTTCTCTTCCTCTTCCTTTTTCGTTTCTTAAACAACTCCAAAATCTCTTTTGAAGGTTAACACAATTAAAACCCTAGCTCAACTCTCTTCTTTTCTCTCCAACAATTAAACTCTCTTTCTCTTTCTTTCTCATTTCGTTATTCTCTTCTGCTTCCCTTCCATTCACATTTTTCTTCTTCATTTATAAGCAAGACAACACTTCTTCTTCCAATTATGCCCTTAATGATTGAGAATTGTCCCATTTGCCCTTCCATTTATGCCTTATCTCTTTTATACTTAAGTGTCTTGCCGAAAGTACCCTTGAATATTCTGATATAACTCTTTCTTCTAGAAAAGTGTTCTTCCTTGTCTTAAGTTCCCAAGGACACCAAAATCAATTCATCTGGTTCAGTGATTCGAAACATACACTTCAAACATTTTTGGACTACTATTGTCCAAATCAGTACACTATGCACAATTTCTATCTGAAATTTAAACATCTTAGAAACTGAATTAGATTTCAACTTCTTCATACCATTTGTAGCCCATGTCTCTAGTTTATCTTGAAATAAGAATTATCTTATTAGGAGTTCTACTGATCCAGAAATCATCAAAATACTGAAGCATATTCAGTAAAATATCCGATTCCTACTCTTCCAATTTATACCCTTACTTTGGTTCAATCTATCCCTTTCAAATCAACACCAAAAGCTATAACCTTCAATGGAGACACAAAAAAAGAAAAGTGCTAGGAATCTAAGGGTTCAAGAATCACTTCATTTAGAGGTCAGACAAACAAATTATGGCCGAACGAAGCAAACAAGATTTGGTCCTCACTCATATTGAACTTGTCTCGGGACAAATGTCATAACTCTCACTAGAGATGTTGGATTAAGATCATCTTAGAATTATTTCAAAGATAACTTTGAAATCTACAACTTTGAAGAAGACAACTTTGAAATCTACAACTTTAAAGAAGACCTTGAGGTCATATTTTTATCATCTGAAGGGTTAAAATGGATCAGACGATGTAAGTTGAATAGTAACCCAAAAGAAGTTTATGAACAGTAACACAGAAGTTGTTTTACAATTATCATAACTTTCTCTACAGATATTAGATTTAGGTTTTCTTTGGATTATTTGAAAGAGGACTTCAAGAGCTACAACTGTTATGAATACCTTAAAGATAAATTCCATCTTCTGAAGGATCAAAAATGAAACAGAAGAGGTAAGATGAACAGTAACCCAGAAGAAGTTTATGAACAATAACACAGAAGATGTTTTACAATTGTCATAACTTTCTCTACAGATATCAGATTTAGGTATTCTTTGGATGGTTTGCAATAGAATTTCAATAACTACAACTTTCATGAAGACCTCAAAGACAAATTCCATCTTCTGAAGGATAAAAAATGGAACAGAAAATATAAGATGAATAGTAACCCAGAAGAAGTATATGAATAGTAATACAGAAGATGTTTTACAATTATCATAACTTTCTCTACAGATATTAGATTTAGGTTTTCTTTAGATGGTTTAAAAGAGGACTTCAAGAGCTACAATTTCATTAAGAACTAAAAATAGATTCTATCTTTTGAAGGGTGTAAAATGGAACAGAAGATAGGTTCAAAGCAGACTAATGAAAAAGACAAAAGAAGTGAAAAAAGACAGAAGAAGTGGGAAAATTGCTATAACTTTCCCTACAGATATCGGATTAAGATGTTCTTCATATGGTCTTAAAGAAGACTTCAAAATCTACAACTTTTATGCAGACCTTGAAGATAGATTATATCTTTTGAAGGTTTAAAAATGGGACAGAACATAGGTATAGATGAAGTCAGATGAAAAAGTAGAAGAATGGAAAAAGACAGAAGAAGTGGGAAAATATCTATAACTTTCCCTACAGATATCGGATTAAGATTTTATTTATATAGTTCGAAAGAAGACTTCAATATATACAACTTTCATGAAGATCTTAAAGATAGATTCTAGCGTCTGGAGGGTCAAAAATAAACTAGAAGATAGCAAAAGGCAGAAGAAGCAAAAAGACAAAAGAAGTAAAACACAGAATAAGCGAAATACAGAAGAAACAAAACACAGAAGAAGATGACGTCATCATAGAAAAAACACAGAAGAAGATGACATCATCAAAGAAGAAGCAAAAAGGCAGAAGAAGCAAAGCACAGAAGAAGTAAAAGGCAAAAGAAGTAAGACACAGAAAAAGCAAAACATAGAAGAAGCAAAACAAAAAAGAAGCGAAAAGACAGAAGATATATCTTCCTTTATAAGGCCATAACTTTCAGCCTAGAAGTCTAAAAATTTCGTACTATATGTCGTTGGAAAGCTAAAAGAAAGAGCTACAACTTTCTAGAAGAACCTTTTCCCAAATCAGCCTAGATTAATCCATCTTTTTCCTCGAATACAGAACATGAATTTTTTCATTCATCCAAGGTACTGCACTCAGTTCTCTAATTCATAATAAATTTTGAGATTCTTAAAGACAGAATTTAAATTTGATATCTTCATAAGAAATGTAGCCATATGTTCCTAATTTAATTCAAATCAAGAATCATCTCGTTTAGATAACTAGACAAAAATTTGTGGCTAAAAGACTGAAGCATACTCCATAAATATTTTCTAGATCAACCATCTATTTTATTTCACAATCTTTCCTTAACACAAATTATACTAAGATCACCTTTTCTACTTCACTTACTCCTCATTCTTAATTTTATTTCAAATCAATATTATCTATAAAGAAATTTATAATCCATGATTAATCATGAATATCAATAATAGAACATGCACCTATGTACCTATTCCTCATCAACTTACAACACAAATGCAACTTCATTTTTACTTTCATTCTACTTCTAACTTTCACCTTAATTCTTCTCACTTCAAAAATCTTTTATCCACCAGAAACACCAAAGCAAAACTTGGACATATCCACATTTCTCATTTCCTACTTTACCCTTGCCTATCAATTCTTGGTTCAAGAATTTTCATTCATTTGCTCTTTACTCATGACCACTTGCCAAAATTTCTCCTTCAAATAGTTCTAACTTTTATGAAACTTTCGGGGTCTGACACTACAGTTGCAGATGAAGCATCACCTGCTGCTCCTTATGCTTAACCATCCATCACTCATACATCATCCACTACCCCTATAGCAGATGAAGGATATGACTGCCAGCCTGGAGCTGAGGGACCTAATGGAAGAAAGTATATCATAATAGTCAATCATATGTAAGTGAAATCACATGAAATACTATATATGTTTATAATTAAGTTATAGCTTTAAATTTTTGCAAATGGTATAAAATTATTTGTTCTTCTATTAGGTTGATTCCGTTTGGACCGTATTCTAGACATATGACATCTACATTTAAGGAGAGAATTGATCTTGAGGGTTATGTATGGAAGAAGATCTCTCAAGCCACAAAGACATTTTATTTTCAGTAGTTTGAGGTACAATATGCAAACAATTTCCTTTTTCATTTATTTGTATACATTAATTACATAAATAATATTAGATTATAAGTTAATTTTTTCTTTTAATTTCACTGGAATTTTGGTATCGACAGGGTCATACATGGTGTATGGGAGAGGCAAGTGTCATACATGGTGTATGGGAGAGGCAAGTCTATACACGTTATCGCGACTTTATTGGTGCGATACACAAGGCTGGTGTACAACCGCCTTATATTTTTGAAGGCATATGGCGTCGTTGGCAAGAGCACTAGACATCACCTAAGGCAATGTTCATATTAGGGCATAACTTAACCAACAGACGTGAAGGCCCATGAGGAGACAGTCTTCCCGTTCATATGGTTGGATCAATTACCCGCTACGAGCATGCAGAGAGATTTACAAGTATCTAACTATTACACTTATATTCTAATTTTTTACTGTGTTGTTTTTCAATTTAAATTGATGTGTGAATGCTGTAATGATGGATAATGATCATGGTATAAATGTCTTATGCTATATATGGTTGTGGTGAGTTATTTTCCTTGTTCAATAAGGGGCAATATCATAAAAATAGAGAGGATTCTGCCAAAATTTTTATAAATTCTAGTTTAACTTAGAACATTTTATTGTAATACAGGAAAAGTCTATAGGCATAAGCCTACACCTCGTCAGTTGTTTTTACATACTCACACTAAGAAGCATGATGGTGTGATATTCATCAATAGTCGATGTAGAGAACTTACTCACACTAAGAAGCATGATGGTGTGATATTCATCAATAGTCGATGTAGAGAACTAAATGTATGTAAAATTCATGCTTTAATATTTATTCTTAATAATTATCACTTACTAATTATAATATAAGCATTGCCTCCTAATAGGACCAAATACAAGAAACAATTTAGCGACAGTCTCAGGGAGAACAAGCTGTTGATGAGAGCTAGGCATATTTTGACACAGTGGGTGGTAAGGACAGTCATGGAAGGATCTTCGGGTTAAGCTCATTTGGGAACACGTGTTATTCATACTCCTCTACGTTCAGTACAACAGCATCAAGTACATGACCGACAGTGGAACGTATCCATCAACTTAAGAGCACAGTGTAGACCTTGACAAGTCAGTTGCAACAAATAATGGAGTACATGACTAAGCTCCAAAATGACGTAGAGTAGTCAAAGGGGAGGGCTACAGACTCAGACCATCCGTGCTCATTAGGATAATAGGATTGTTGTCGTCATTTGGTTTGAATTTATGTACAATTTAATGTTTTTATTATCAATGAAGAAAATTTTTCCTTTATATGATCAATTAATTTTCTGTTTAAACAAATTAAATATATAAACAAATTAAAAAATTATGCACAGATAATTTATAGCTATTGAAACTATCCAATTCAAATTTAATGTCGAGATTTTAAAAAAGAAAATACTTACGGACAGAATTATAGTAAATTGATAAGAATGTGTATTGTCGTTATCGACGAAATTTAATTCTCAATCAGTAAGTTAAGTCATATTTATTGACAGTTTGTGGTAAACTGTTAGTAAATGTTTAGGGATTTTATGGAGGAAAATTTGGTTTCCGTTCGTAATTTGAGTGATATTTACTGACAACTATTGACAAACCGTCAGCATATGTTCACATTTTTACTGTGCATTCACTGACGGTTTATCATAAACTGTCTGTATCCATGCTGATGGAGACGAATCCTTTCATCGGTAAATTTACCAATAGTTGGTCAGTACCATCGGCATATTTCCAAATAGAAACAAGATTCCATTGGCAATGTTATCGATGTCCAATTTTGCGATGATTTTTTTCATCGGTGAATACCATCGCAAAATTACATTACCGATGGAAAGTTAACTTTTTCCGTCAGCAAGTTCCATCGGTAAATGCCCTTTTTCTTGTAGTGTTTATTAATTTATTTTATCCTTTATCTTTTATTCTTTACTTTGTTATATAGTTATTGCAGTATATATGTTGGTATTTATTGATTTAGTTATTTAGTTATTATTATTATTATTATTATTATTATTATTATTATGATCATCATCACCATCATCATTTATTTGCAATTTTATATTTTAATATTTATTTTATTCTATATATATTGTATTATTTATTATATTAATATATTATTTTTATTTGTAAGTATTTAATTATATTATAATTGTTATCATTACTATTACCCTTTATTTTTATTTTTATGATTATTTTTTATTATTTTAATATGTATTTTTTATTTTATTTCTATTTTTAAGTGATAATTTCTATTGCATAAATTATATAAATTTTATCTTTTTATTGTATTTTTAATTTTTCTACAAATAGTTGTCAAAAACTTGTTTTTTTTTTGGTCTATCGGAAACGACTTCTCTATTAGTTAAAGATAAAAGTGCATACATTTGTAACTTTCTAAACCCTACATACTTTTAGATCTCCTTACATTATGTGTTTTTGTAGGCCTTCTACTTGTTACTGTAACATGACTTAGCAAGGCTTTACAAAATCTCTTCTCTTGAAATACAAAAGTTAGCAAATCCAACACTTTGACTCTCTCTTCTCCTATTTTTTTGTTTCCAATAAATTATATTTCTCTTATTCTACTTACTGTACAAACCCTTCATTCTCCCATCACTGAGTGCCCAGGAGTCCTCTTTGGAGTTCAGACAAGACATATTCACGTAGGATTGCTTTCTGTAAACTTCAATGTTAGTTTTTCTTCTTTTTTTCACCATAATCCATAAGAATGGAAGATAATTTATTAAAAATATATAACTTATTTCAAATTTGAAAAAATACAAAATAGAAGAGATTTTGGATATGACTTTTGTATGAAACTACGCAAAATCTGATTTAAAATAAAAAAGTTAGAAGCATCTCTAATAGAAAATATTGATTATTAGAAGCAAATCTATTAAAAGATAAATTCATAAACTTTAAAAAGATGAATCGTGAATTCCTCTTAAATCTTGTTCCAAACATTTTGTTCGTGTTATAAGTCATAATTTTAAAGAACACAACGTTGAAGAGACGTGAATAACACTCAAAGTGTTATGTATATAACCTTATTTTTAAGAATTTCGGTAATCATAGACGGCTTTATGGCTCATGTGAATGACAAACAAGTGAAGACATGATGGAAGAATCTCTTCCAGGGGGAGTAGAGTACTACACATTTGTGTCTTGACTTACACGACCATGTGGATCAATTGTGTAAGTCTCCGTAAAAGTATGGAGAAAGCATGAAGAGGCGAAGACATACACAGTCTTCTACATGCCCATATGAAGATACACGACCGTGTGTGAAGACCGTGTAACTCTCTGTAACTGTGTATGTTTGTGACTAAGGTGGTGCTGGAAAGATACACAGTAATCTGGTCGTCTAAGTTGTAGAAAACCTTATTTCTAGTATAAAAGAGAAAAAGACATAGGTTTTTGTAAAGAGTGTGGCCACAACATCCAAAATGAGTAAAAATTGAGAGAGGGCAAAGAGGATTATATTCTCATCCTTGTTTGATTATTTTTAGGATTGGTTTAAGTGATTGTTGATTTTAATATCAACTTTGATTTCAATCATGAAACTTTGTGAGATAACTTGTTACTGTAGGGGTGAGAGATCAACTTTTTCTCATAAATCCTTATTGATTTTAGTGGATTTATTTGTCGGTTTATCCCGTTATTTTTTCCTCTACACTAGAGGGTTTTTAATGTTAAGTCTTGATGTTTGCTTCATCGTTTGGTTTCTTATTCTCATATCTTTTCTACTATTGCAACTTGAAGAGTTTGTTTTCGTCATTAATGTTTGGTTGATCTTTTAGAGAGTTGTGTATTTTTCTTCGAACAAGTAGCATTAGGGTCATCGTAATGGAAAGTGGAAACAACTCTATGGTTAAGTTAGCTTCATCAACTTACTCAATATGGAGGCCCCTAATGGAGGACCTTTTTTATTGTAACGATTTCTTTGATCCTATTGATGTGAACAAAGGTATGAAGGATGGTGTTCTTTCAAAACCTAAAAAAATGTCAGATAGAGAATATGAAAAAATGAAGTAGAAAACTCTAAGCATTATCAGACAATGAATTGATATCAGCATATTCAACCATGTGTCTCAAGAAACAGATCATTTTGAGTTATGGAAGAAGTTAGAAGGTTTGTATGAAAGGAAGAACGCTCATAACAAGGCCTCTCTGATTAAAAGGATTATGAATTTGAAGTTGAAGGTTAGAAAATTAGTTTTAAAGCGTCTAAGTGATTTGTAGGACATAATCTACAAGCTTACAACAATGAAGATCATTCTTGATGATAAGCTTCAAACTTTGTTTCCAGTTGAGTTCGTTACTGGATAGCAAAAAAATGTCAATGATGACAATTAGCAACTTAATTCCTAAATGAGTGCTCTTTTCAGATGTAATCAAGGGTAGTATGTTTAATGAAGAAATCAGAAAAAGGAGATTGGAGTTGACAATGTACAGGCTTTTGTGACAGAAGGCAGGGGAAGGAATAAAAGTAGGAGTCCCAAAGGTCGTGGCAAGTCTAAAGATCATTCAAAGTTTAGAGGTGACAGAGAAGTGAAGACATGTCACTACTGTGATAAGCTAGGATACACTAAGTGGATCTGTTATAAGTGGAAGAGGGATAAAAAAAAAGCAAGATCATCAAAATGATTGTAATGATAAGAGTATAGCTGCAACTGCTTCAAGCACAGATGATGAGATATACTCAATTTGTTTAACTAGTGAATGCTTCCATGTTAGCAATGTTGGTTCAGAATAGTTAATTGATGCTGGAGCATCTTATCATTGTATATCAAAGAAGCAGTACTTCTTAAGCTACAAGAACTGAGATTTTGGGAGTGTAAATATGAGAAACCAAAGTTCCTCTAAGATAGTTAGTATGGGTGATATCTGAGTTTAGACAAACGTTAGATGCTTATTAACCATAAGAGATATATGACACATCCTCAATTTAAGGCTAAATCTGTTATCAATAAATATGTTGGATTAAGAAGGATTTTACCACATTTTTAGGGATAGGAAGTGGAAATTGTTCAAAGGCGTAATGATGGTTGCCTGAGGAGAGTTATGTTGCTCATTGTATAAGATACACTTAAAGTTGTATGGTGGTAGAGAAGTATACATAACAGAAAATAAATCTTCACTAAATCTATGGCATCGACGATTAGGACATATGAGTAAGAAGGAATTAAATTTGTTGATTGGAAAATCCCTTATCTTAGTTAAGAACTCACAACCACTTAATTCTTAGGATCATTGCTTGGTTGGAAAGTAACATAGAGTCTTTTTCAAGAGAAGATCTACAAGGAAGTCAGAGTTATTCTAGTTGGTGCATTCAGAAGTCTATGGTCCTATTAAAGAAGAGTCACTAAGAGGTAATAAATATTGGGACCCGATCTTGGAATCGGATCCCAACTGGAAAGACGGAAAAACATAACGAAGGATGAATTGGAGGGAAGCAAAAATAAAAGCAAAACGAATAACAAAAATGCAGAAAAGAAATCGAAAGCGGAGATGAATTGCGAATCGAATTGAAATCAAATAAAACAAATTGAATCGGAAGCGGAACAACACTTAACAAAGTGGAATCGAATACATATCAAATCGAAACGAAAGCAAAAACGATCGAATCGAAGCAAATCAAATACAGAGACAACGAAAGCAGATCCGACATCCGAAAACAAT
>JANIJH010000008.1:16949951-16960081 GCA_024520975.1 Erythroxylum areolatum
CAAATTAATAAAACCCTAATTAGTCACATAACTTCTAAAATTTATATCTTTCAATTTCCAGGTCCAAAAATGTCATAATTTATATCAATACGAAGATTAGAAAGTCACCTACAACTTTCATGAAAGACAGAAAAATCAATTTGTCCTCTAAGGGAGTCAAAAATCCACTCAAAGTTTCTGTCCTATTCATCTCTTCCTAAACAACTTCCAAATTTTAGTCGATCATAACTCCTAGCTCCGATATCAAAAAATTGTATACTTTATGGCGATAAATAGCTGGGAATATAAGCTATAACTTTTATGTAGACCATTTACTCCAATTCAGACCACATCAATCCGGCGATTTGCCTCAAAACACAGTATACACAATACTACACTTAAGAACATTTACAAAAGCAAAGTCAAATAACCTTAACTTTAACTGATCATAACTTTTACTCCCAATATCGAAAAATATCAAACTTTATGGCAACAGAAAGCTCTCAACAGGAGCTACAAGTTTCTTGAAGATCATTTTCTCAAATTCAGCCTAAATAAAAAAGTCAACTCTCAAGTCAAACTTTCTATATCCAAAAGTCAACTGTCATAATTCTTTAAATTTTCACACTTTTTCTCTTTATTTCTTGATTTCCCACTTTCATTTCAATCCTCTCATTAACTTTAACTTTCATAACTATACAAATCTATTCAAATCCCAGAATTATCAAAATCAATCAATTCTTTTTCTCACCACTTTCCTTTAAGTATTTATACATCTATACCATAACATATACACAAAAACTCTCATTTCTTTTCAATGATTATTTCTAAATTCTACTTAAAAATCGGGGTCCAACAATAAATATTTTGTTACATTCATTGATGATACTTCGAGAAAGACTTGGGTGTATGTATTGAACTCTAAGAGTCAAATGTTTGAAACTTGTATGAAGTTTTATGTTAGTAAAAAGGGAAGATGAGAAAAGGTTAAAGTGCTTGCGGATAGAAAATGGAGGGAATATACTTCTAAGGTGTTTGAAAAATACTATACATCGCATGATATCATGCATGAGAAAATTGAACCATGGACTCTATAACATATTAGGGTTGCTAAGAAGATGAGCAGAACCATTGTAGAGAAGGTTTGTTGCATACTCAGAATGTTTATGTTGACAAAGACATTTTGGAGAGAGCAATCTAAATAATGATCTGTTTGATAAGTCAAACTCCCTCTGTTTCGTTGTGTTTTGATATTCCATAAAGAGCGTGAATTGGCAATGATCACATGTATCATCATTTGAGAGTTTTTGGTTGCAAGGTATCAAACACTTACCCAAGATTTGGAAAAAGAAGCTTGAATCAAATTCAATACCTTGCATCTTTATTGGATATGGTGGTGATTAGTTTGGCTTTAGACTTTATGATCTAGAGAAGAAAAAGGCGGTCAGGAGCTAAGATATGGTGTTCCAAGAGCAAAAGAGAGGTGTTGATCTTTTGATTGGAGATAAATTATCATACAATAGCTCCTCAAATAGTAAAGTTAGCTCTTCACCAATTCCTTTAGCTATTGACAAATCTATAGGTAATGAAGATGAAGTGTATGACTAAGCATACATTGGTGGTGATCAGATACAATATGATATTGATGAGCCACATGAACTACATCCATACAAAATTTGAAGATGAATCCATCGAGGAAGATGAAACCATTAAGGATAATGAGTAGGGGAGTAATTGAATCTAACAGCTGATGAAACACAACTTAGAATGTCGACAAGGGAGAACAGGCCTTCTATAAGGGATCTACGTAGTTGTCACTTACTATTGAGGGGAAGCTTGAGAATGTGCAAGAAGTTGCGTCTTATGAAGAAAAAGATATCTAACTCGCAGATATGAAGGAACAGATGGAATCTTTGAAGAAGAATAATACATACGAGCTCGTAAAACTTCTAAAAGGTAAAAAGGCATTGAAGAACAAATGGAAGTTCAAGATAAAGAGAGATGGTAAAAAGTTAGTCAAGCAAAAGACAATGCTTGAAGTGAAAAGATTCAGTCAAAAGAAAGGTATTAACTTTGATGAAATCTTTTCGCATATAGTCAAGATGACCTCAATACGAACAGTTTTGGGTATAACTGCCCCACCTACAAACAACAAAGAGCAAAGTTGTCTTCCCCATCTCTCATTGATGAATGGAAGATAAGGTATGTACAAAGAAGACTTATTTTTATATTGTCCTTGATTACTTCCTTCGCCATGTCCACAATATCATTAAAAATAACTTATTGTTACCTTTTCATCATTATCATCCAGATGAAGTACTCTTACTAAGGCACACAAACTTGGATAAAAAATTGACATTTAGGCCAAAATTTATGATCTTTAACTATAATTTTGGAACCTCCATTACAGACCTAGTATATTGAGATGAAATCCTCTTATCACTTATAAACATTTATCTCAACTCTGTCTTCATCAGAACTAAACACTAAAGGTGTAAGAAATTAGTTGCAAATCTTCAAATAGCAGGATGACACAAATTCTACAATTTGTGAAATGATTCTCTTCAACTTTAGGACCTATGCATGTTTATAGATGAACTTGGTCACTTTTCTTACTTTCTGCACAATTTCATTAATGATAGGAAAGTATCTAGCTTCTCATATATTTTCTAACATTAGGTCAATACAATGTACAACATAAGTAAAAAGAGTTAGACCTACTTTGTATCCTTTTTCTAGCTATTTTATAAACAAAATCATTATTAGTAATGAACTGTACAATATTTTCAGACCCAACTTCATTTACAACTTCATCAAATATTTGAAACAGAGTATCAACATTCCTAACAAGGCCAAATGCATTGATAGATTTTAAAAACATTGTTTCCTTTGCATAATAAATCAAAAATTACAATAGGCTCATGTCTTCTATTTGTCAATCCATCACACATGATTGAACACCTATAAGTAGCCTAAGTCATTCTTCTTTTATCCAAATAACTTTTTATTTTATAAATAAATCTGCTCAAAAGTTTGTCTTTGTAATCATCAATAGAGGGAGCTTTGTATCCTAGAACGTACGATGCAATAACATCCGTCATAGGTTGATAATATAAGATTGGGCATATTAAATGTTATACCTGAATTATACCATCATGTAGCCATTGTCATGTCCACGTTATGAGCCTCTTCTCTAGGTTGTAAGACAGGCACTACAGATTGAAGGTTGAACTTTGGGAGTTATTCCTGTGATGCCCCAATACCCCCTAGGAGGATACGGGAGTGCGACATCGAGCTCACAAATAGAAACAAATGACAGACTGATACGGAAGCATTTCAAAACACACTAGACATTCATTACATGTATTTTCAGAAATTGAAGCAAACATACATTACAAATCATTCCAAAATTGTTCAAAACATACATACATTATATCATATGAAGTTAATACAAATTTGTTCCAAAAATCGAAACCAGCTTAAAACATAGTTATTACAAAAACTTACAATAATTCAGAGTCATACAATCTATATACAAGCCAAGATAAACTCAAAATACATTTTTATAAAAAAAAGACTTAACATTAAGATTGACTCGTCCTAGTCTTTACGATCCTCGCTCTGAACCTACACAGGACAAATCCACTATACTAAACATATAGCTTAGTGAGTAATAACTAATCTATATATAAAGTGATAACCCATCATACCGAATCATGTAATAGCATAAACATGCATTAACAGATTGTTTTAACAATAAATCAGACATAATGCATTTCAAAAAAAAATTATAGTTAACAAAGCTGAATATCAAAAGAGGGTACAAACCCTTCAAAATCAGGACACAATTTTATTTATGACAGAATCAAACATATATCAAAATACAAAATCAGATGACTGCTAAGTCATTTACAGAAGTGGGTAACGAGACTTATACAGGAGAGACCGAAGTCTCGACACCGAAGTGTCACAGGAGAGACCAAAGTCTCGATAGCAAAATGTCATAGGAGAGACCGAAGTATCAACATTGAAGTGTCACAGGAGTAGCTGTAGACCCTTCTAGGCATTCCTAGTTACCCACAACTAGGATTCAATAGTTTTAAAACAAAACAGAGTCATTTTAGACATTTTATGTGCAAAACAAGTAGTCAATCATATTCATATGTAAGTAGCACTTCCAATTATATAAACATGCGTCAAACACCTTGGACAATCACTGTCTGAAATTCAGAACACAATTAGTATAAATTAAATTCAACAAGTAGAATAAAGTAAGGTGTGGCCATCTAAAATTACTCACAAAAGCTCCCTTATTGCTTATTACCTCGAATTCTCGGCAATATCAGGAAGTGGTCGCTCTATGCATTCCTTTATAACATTTAACTCAGATAAAAACCACTATTGTGCATGATTAAGAATTCATTTATGCATACTGAATATCTATGATGCTCGGGTATATTTCCTTACTAAACTGATGTAAACATCAATTGTACTTCAAAAGCTTCAAAATTTATACACTCAATTACTATTCCAGCTTTTGCTGGAAGCGTCTCATTCGGGTCAACTTTGCATAATCAATAAGATTAAGAAAATGATGTATTTCTGTAACACTCTCTTTTAGATAATTGTTTCTTTGTGTCTTAAGTTTTTAATGATACCAAGATCATATAATTTGGTTTATTAATCAATGAATTATGCCACTTCACGCTCCAAATTTTGGATGATTTAATCAAACTTTTTTGGGTGAAATAGAGGATATCCTGATCGGGAGAAAGAACAAAAAATTTTTGTATGAATTAATATATCTGACAAGTCGCACTATATGTCAATCCAAATGGAATCGTCTTCCCCAGGATTTCGAAAAGGGACTTCAGAAAAAGTCGCTTGGATTTATCCATGGTTTGTTTATTCCTTATTTCATTTTAAAAAAATCCTATTTATTTCGATCGAACCAAAAAGAATGGTTTAGAATTCAGAAATAGGATTTTGCTTATTTATTTATATCTTTATTTAATTTATATATTTATATATTTATTTTATATATTTATTTAATATTTATTTTCATTTAACATTTAAATAGAATATATATATATCCTCCAGACTATGTACATTTGAAATTTTGGCTAGATTATGATCATGCATTCAAGTTTTACATCCCATATCTTTCAATTACAATATCCAAAAATTATAAACTTTATACCAATTTAAATATAAGCGAATAAACTAAAACTTTGGTGAAGACACCTTAGCCTAATTCGGCCTACATCAATATAGTTTATTCAATAACAACAGGATATGATTTTTGTCCCTGGTAGTACTACAACCTAAGCCAAGACTCAATTTCATGCCAATTTTTAAAGTCTTAGAGACAAAATTAAAATTCTATTTCTTCATAAAAGTTGTATAAATATATCTCAAGTTTAATCTGAATAAAGAATAAACTCATTTGAAAATCTAAAAATCAAAATATAATCAAAATACCGAAGCATATTCAATGAAAATTCTCCAGTTCATAACATTCCAGCACATTTCCTCACTTTCATATAATCAATCTTTTTCAAATCAATTCAAATGGCTCTAAATTTTTATGGAGAGAAAGAAAAATCTCTTAGGAGTCTATTGGTTCAAGTTCCAAGTCATTTGGAGATGGGATGACAAAGTTGTGGCTAAAAGAATCAACACAGTTTGGTTTTAGAAAAACCATCGGGTGCAACTCCTCTTCTTTTCTCTCTCTAAAACGCAATCTTCATCTTCTTCTTTTTTTCCAGATTTCTCACTTCTATCTTATTCAATTAACACATATGACATATTAGCCAACTCTTTTACTTCCATTTCAGCTCATCACAACTCAAACAATTCAAAAATCCAAGGTTTAAACATAACATCAATAACAGAATTATATACTGTTGTTCATCATTTTCTGCATATGTTTTCATCAGCTGCACTTTTACGTAATAAGTTTCAACCCAAAACAGAACCTACTTCAATACGTTTCTCTATCACATTTATCTTTGCATTTCTACTCCCCTTTCCATTCAACTTACTCTCAAACAACTCAAGATTCAAGATTAATTTCAAACATAAAAAACAAAACTCATATGGGATAATACCAGTTTTCTACTCTCTCTCTCTCTCTACTGCACCAATTGTTCATTTTATTCTTTCATCACTTAATAACACAGTAACTACTCACTCAACACAACTCAAATATACATCCATTTACATGCATTATACATCAACACAATCTATTATCAAAACCAAAAAATTAAACTCACTCACTAGCTTTCCAACGAAAACTCCAGTAGTGAGATTGAAGGAAAGGTTTCGTGAGTGGAGGGAAACGCAAGGATAAATAATACAGACCAATCTCTGGACTGCTAAGTATGCATTAAGTATCAGATGTTTCAATGATGGATGAGGGAAGAGAGCATTTCGGTGAAGAACAAAACAAAAGCTTCAGAATTTTTTTTAAGACTAAAAACATGTGATAATGTTGGTTGCTAATTTAATGACACATGTCACCCATGCATAAAGCCATTTGTCACTCTCCTAATTGTCTCTTATTCTATATATTTTTTGTCCAAAATACCCCAAAAATTTTAGAAAAATTCTTAAATTTTCCAAAAATTTCAAAAATATTACTAATAGTCTCCAAATAAATTTTTTCCACTAATAATCCATAATTTACAATTTAATCTCATTTATAAATCCATTTTATCTCTAAAAAATGTCATAAATGCATGTATAATTATTTGTATATGTCAAAATTCATATGCACATATCAACAAATACTCAATTATGCAAAGCATATAATGCACTGAAATTCCTTAATTTTCTAACCCCCAATATAAGGTATTACAATTCGTGGTGCAAAAAAATTAGATATATGTTTCCTTCTTTTTCTAACACCAGGTACAACATTTCCTTTTTATTAGGTATTAATACTACTACTTTCAATATCCCTACTATCATCCTGACTACCAATAAAAGAACTTCCACTACCAATTTCATTGCTCAATTTTTATCTACTAACTTTCTCATGTTGTCCACATCACCTTTGGCTCTAGCTAAATGCTTATTTAATTTGGTGATTTTTTCCATCTTTCAAATGCTTGTTACAATACAAACAAATAGTATGGTTCTTCATTCCAGGAACCAATCTTGCATGAGTGTAAGTTGGATCATCAAATCATCCTCTACTTAAAACGACTGAATTATCAGGAGTACTTAAACTTCTCTCTATTTTTCTATAAAATAAATGGAGACATGTGCGAAAATTAAATTAATGAATTCATATTAAAATAAAGAACAGTTAATTTCACTATCAACTACTATCACAAAATATATTTTGTTTAACTCAAAACTAACACAAAAGCACATACTTCTTACATAACTCATTTTGTATGATTATATAATTCATCCACAAAAACATAAACTCACAACTACAACCTATTCAATTTGAACTATAACTTACAATTATAAGTTTTCAACCTATTTTATGTAATCACATAATTTAACTATCAACTAATTTATTTTGTTTGTTAATACAAGTCAATTTGTAATGCTTGTCATTATTTTATTTTTTAACTAATTTTAATCAACATTATTACTAAAATCTTAATTCCTAACTTTAATTTAACAATCTTTCATTCATTAATTTTAATCAACAATCTTAGTTTGTTATTCAAATTAACTCCACAATCAAGAGTCAACATATACTACAGAATTCACCAAAACATTAAGAACCAACAATATAACATACACAATTACAAATATACATCTTATATAATTCATTTTGTAAGACTACATAATTCAACCATAAAGACATACACTCACAATTATAACCTATTTAATTTCAACCATAACTGACAACTATAAGTTTACAACCTATTTTATGTAATCATATAATTTAACTGTAAACAAATTTATTTTGTTTACTTATACAATTCAATTTGTAATGCGTATCGTTATTTTTTTCTGAACTAATTTTAATCAATATTGTTAATGAAATTCTCATTCCCAGCTTTAATTTAACAATCTTTAATTCATCAATTTTAATCAACATTCTTAGTTTCTTACTCAAATTAACTTCACAGTCAAGAGTTAATATACACAATACACTGCACAATTTAATTTTATCTAACACAATTCACCAAGAACTAACAATTCAACATACATAATTACTGCACAATATAAATGCACAATACGTAAATATACAATCGTCATAAATTCACAATTCAATATTCATTTATCTATATTCATTATTTTGTAGAACAAAAATACACAATTCAACATTCAAATAAACAATCAACACAATTCAATATTTCAATATCCATATTCCATAATTCCACAAAATTTGTTGCAATCTTTTGTAACTTTCATTGAGTCCTTGTCTCAAAGACACGGGGTGTGTAAAACATAAATACACAATTTTTTGCAACCTTCACTGAATCCCTAGACTTGTGTAGATCAAGTCAGCAGGTTTGCATGTGGACTGTGGTGTAATGGTGTTGGTTAACAAGCACGAGTGCGGGTTTGCGTGTGGATGTGGGCAACGTAGGAGTGAGACCGTGGGTGCGATGGTGCGGGAGCAACAGGCTTGACTGGTGCAATTGGCAAACGAGTGATAGTTGAGATAGCGAGACCAGAGGGCTAAGAGTGAGAGAAGCGCAGCACAAGCGACAATTAGGGTGGGGAGGGGGTCTAGTAGATTTAGTTAGGGTAAAAAAAAATTAATTTCCAATTTAGCCCTTAAGTTTTAAAATTTTACTCTTTAATTCAATAACTTACCGGTTGGTATCGACTAGTACTAAATCTTAGTATGACACAATATGGTACATTCTAAAAAGAAAGAAACAAAACTAACAGAAGTAGAAGAAGAAAGAAGAAAAAGAAAAGGTTTAGAATCTTAACTCTAATACCATGAAGATGAATGAGGCTATTATATTGACAATATATAAGAATATAGAGTACAGAACTAACATAACTAGAATTAAGGGATACCAAATATACAGATTACTAAAATTAAAGGATACCAAATATATACACTAACAGTTATCTGTTTAATTAGTTGACATCAGCATAAACAAGAATAAGTGTCTATTTGGATGGGTTTATATCAGTAGAGCTTTTTTAAAGGAACTTTTCTAAGAAATCAGTTGACTGTTTGACTGTTTGACTGTCATTTAAAAAAAACTTTTTTAAAGAGCTTCATACAATAAACTATTTAACAACATAAAAATAAAAAATACTTTTTATTTTAACTATATTTTATTTTTAATAAAAATTATTTATATATATAAATATTATTTAAAATATATTAAACAACATGCACAACACAATATATTAATTATTATATAATTTTAAAATGTATGAAACATAAATGAAAATGTCTAACCAAATCTTTTATATGAATTATAATATAATTAAAACTAATATAAAAAATAAATATTAAAATATATAAAAAAAAGTCAAATAATATTATATAAATATCAAAATAAACATGAAGATGTGTTTGTGGGTATTATAGGAATTATGTGTAAAAATATAAGGATAAAGAGGACTAAAAAATAGGCTCATTAATTAATATGAAAATTTTACCTGAAATTTTTTTTAAAGCTCCAAACTTAAGCTTCTCAAAAAGTTGTATTTCAGCTTTCTAAAAAGCTATTTTTATTTATAAAAAAGTACTTTTAAATTTTACAGTCAAACACTCATTTTTTAAAACAATTTTTGCAGTGAAAAAAGTGCTTATTCACCCTCCAAAAGTTGAAAAAACAGATACTAAGACGTCATTCATCTCCAGCAGCTTCCGGGTATTAGCATTTCCGCCATAGTCAGAATTTAAAGATTGATTCAAAGTCCAACCGATTATAGGATACATATGATCTTTTGTACAAGTACTTGTAATAACTGAAGTTGTTTTTCTACCTGGATATCAGAAAGCTGATGACATGGTGAAATTTTCTGTGTTTTTTTTCTCGTCTCCGAGCTTATTTCTTCATTTGTTGCTCTCCGTATCCTTTTTTCTTGTCTATCATACAATTAAGCGGATTGGTTGATTACTTCTGAGTATTAGTACGTAGAGGAGACCTTATTACGTACCCCAGGATCACGTGAAAGGATCAAAAACGAAAGTAATGCAGAATACC
>JANIJH010000008.1:16962582-16979892 GCA_024520975.1 Erythroxylum areolatum
ATTAGCTAAAGGATCACCAGATCTCTTATGCATCACTTTCACATCATGATATTGACAAAAGTATAACAGAATTCCTTAGCAGAAAGGCCATGGACATGTACTTATACCATGCCAAAGTAGTTGTCTCATAGGTTTAAGTGTAAATGCCACCTTAACGATGGTTAATATCATCAATTAATTAGCTAAAGGATCACCAGATCTCTTATGCATCACTTTCACATCATGATATTGACAAAAGTATAACAGAATTCCTTTTTTTCCTGGTCTAGAAAACTGAAGTAGGTCTGCATACAGAAAAGAGGAAGCAAAACAGCCTGCCTTTTAACCTTCTCGTTCCGACTGGTATTCTGAAACAAGAAAACCACTCACAAATTCACCTTGTGCGGAGCTTCCAAATTATTGACCCTTTTCGTAACTTTTTATGGCTTAATAACTTCAGCAAGAATGGCACTGGTATAAGAGCATTTATGATAATGCAACTGCCAGGAAATGTCTGTAAACGAGGAAATCCCGGTGGTTAACTTAGTCATGAGTGAAAGCAAAATGCGTGTTGTTGTTTTTTGAGAGTCTCTTAATTTTCGGTAGGGAGTAGATCATTTGACCATATCCAAATACGTTTCCTCACCAACAGTCCGTATAGTTAAGATTGCAATATTTACGTCAAACAAACTTTAACATTTGATTACTTGAAGCTCATCCATTAATCCTATAATTCATAGACAAAAGGAAAACAACCACTTGTATGACCCTTTATGCATGCACAAGGATTAGGTAAATCCCAATACGTAGATGACAACTTGACAGCTGATCCTCACCCCATGCTAGTTAGTGATCCTTCCATTCCTGAATTTTAACTTAAGACTTCGAATCGAACAGAAATTGCATGGAGGCTTTGTTATCTGCTTCTATTAGGCTACAGCCAGCCTCTTTTCTGACTCCACTATCATCCATCAAGTTTCTTACCTTCTCAACCCCATTCCACTCTCCAATTGAAGCATATATGTTAGAAAGCAATACATAATCCCCACTTTCATCCCATCTCATCTGAAGTAGTCTTTCATTTGCACGTTTCGCTAACTCGACGTTTCCATGGATTTTACAAGCCCCAAGCAGAGTCCTCCATATAATGGCATTAGGTTCAACCTTCATTTTGTCTATGAACTCAAATGCTTCATCCAATAGCCCTGCACGCCCTAGCAAATCTACCATGCACCCACAATGCGTTACGTTTGGCTCTATGCCATACTGCTCCCTCATGAGATTAAAAAAACTACGCCCCAACTCAACTCTTCCGGCATGACTACAAGCAACAAGTACTCCAACAAAAGTGATCTCATTTGGCTTGATACTTCTCAACCTTCGCATCTCTGTGAACAAGTTGATCGATTCCTCAGCATGACCATGGAAAGCCACCCCTGCTATAATTGAATTCCATGATGAGATGTCTCTTTCTCTCATTCCTCTGAAAACTCCAATTGCCCTTTCAATACTACCACACTTGGCATACATGTCTATAAGTGCGTTCCCAAGTAAAACACTCAAATCTCCCGAACTCATCTCCAAAATCGAGCTGTGTACCTTCCTACCAATCTCCAAATCCCCCAACTCCACACAAGCAGACAGAAGACTCAGCATGGTGACCTCATCTGGCCTCTGTCCTACACTTCTCATCTCCTCAAACATCTCCAAAGCCTTCTTGTTATCTCCAGAAAGCACGTATCCTGCAATCATAGCATTCCATGTCACGACATCCCTCTCAGGAGCATCGTCAAAGAGTTCTCTAGCACTCTCCATGTCCTCTCTCTTCACATACCCAGAAATAATCACATTCCACGAAACCATATCTTTCACCGGCATCTCATCAAAAAGCTGCCTTGCTACAACCAAGTCCCCTCTCTTTGCATACCCAGCAGTCAAAGCAGACCAAGCGACAACATCCCGTCTTGCGGAATCATCAAAAATGGCCCTAGCGACCTCCAAATCCCCACAATTAGCATGAAAATATATAAGGGTATTTCTCAAAAACTTATTTTCTAAAAACCCATGCCTAACAACCTTCCCCTGAATACAAAAACCAGTTCTTCTCCATTCAAGCTTAGTACAAGCCTTAAGTAGAAACGGAAACGTGAAGTTATCAGGCTTAAGACTGCGATTCTCCATCTGAGCATACAACAAAATTGCGCTCTCAGGACTCGAGCTTTGAGCAGAGCCTCTCATCATAGTATTCCACATAAAAATGTCCGGTTCAGTAATTTGAGCAAACAACTGGAAGGCATAGTTCATACTGCCAGAAATGATCATACAACTCGCAAATATGATCTCTCTGAGAGCCGCCAAGTTCGAATTGAAGCCCCTGACCACAAGGGAGGCGTGGATTTGCTTGAGAGAGCGAATGTTCGTACAGTTTCGCCATAAGCTTGAAGGTTGATGGCGGTTGACGCTCCTGTCCTTGGATCTCCTCCTGATCATGACATGTGATGCAGTATGTTTTCATGCTTTTATGAACTATTAAAATTCATAGGTGCCTTACGAGTTATGACCGATTGAGTTAATGGGCAATTGATACTCTGGGCCTCCCTCCAAATATAGACTCCACAAGACCATAATCGTGGGCATGACCTTTGAGTTTTGCTAAATCACTGGGCTACAGTGGTGAGTTGATTGAATTTCAAGTAGATTAGTTATAATATCATTTGAAGTCTATCCTTCGTGACATGGTTTTTTCTCATGTTTTCTCTCTAAATTTTGTTTGTCCATCGTGACACGTTTGTTTTTTCGTTGAGTTAATGAAAGGTGCAATGGCTAATCTCTCTTTACATGACGTAGAGGAGGAAGGATGGAATCAGGAAGAGTCGGAAGGGGACAATACAGATTCAAATGAGAACTCGTTAGTTGGTATGTTTCTAACAAAAGCCATTAATAGTACTGATGCTATGAGCAATACTTTGGCAAACATCTGGAGACCAACAAGAGGAGTTCATATTTTGGAATTAGGAGAAGGGAGGTTCAAGTTCAAGTTTAAGTTTTTTTATGAAGTGGATGTGCAAAGGGTTCTGGATAGATGTCTGTGGACTTTTAATAAACACTTATTGGCTCTACACTATTTGAAGAAAGGAGAAAATGCAAGTTCCGATTAGATTCTCTGACCACTGGTAACAAATACATAAACTTCCTCCTGGATTTATGTCAAAGACAATGGCAAAGAGATTTGGGAAATTTATGGGTAAGTTTGTTGAATATGATCCACGAGAGCTTACTAGAAACGAAGGGCAATATATGAGATTAATTGACGTGTTTCAAACTGTGTTTCGTAAGAAGAAAATTAATATGGTTGATGGAACAATGACCTATGCAGAATTCAAGTATGAAAGGCTTTCCTTGTTTTGTTATCTTTATGGGCTTCTTAGGCATGTAGATTTCTATTATGATCTGATAATGGAGAAAAAAGATTCGGAACTTGATTTCCAGTGAAACGATTATATTATTGCTACAATCCAGTTAAATAATCCGATAACGAGTTCTTAGTTGAGATCGGAGGATGTTGGGAAGATAGTAAAAGAAAGATATCAATTTGGGGGATTAAAGATATCACGTCCAAATATTCAAAATTCGAACTCCACTTTGAATCATGTTTCGGTTAAGGTAGCGAGAAAAAAGAAGTGCACTGATTATGGGATTGTTTATGCTGATGTGGACAATTTACTTAAGGTGGCAAATTCGGATGACATAGAACATGATTTGGCGGAAGAGAATAATCCAATGTGTTTTGATGAGGGAAAGAAAAGACAAAGGCATGCACAACCATAGGTTCCTCTCGTTTCTGGTAACAATGATTCGATTGGAACACACCTCTTGCATAATTTATCGCAAGAAAATTTACGATCACAATGAAGATCATTAGCTAGAACTGTCGGGGGCTTGACAACCCTCGTACAGTGAGGTCTCTGAAAGACTTAGTCTTTTGCCACAAACCTTCTATCATTTTTTTTATGGAAACTATGATTGAAACTTCTCGTTTGGAAAGTATAAAAAGGAATTTAAGTTTTGATTCTTGCTTTGGAGTGGACTGTCTTGGTAGAGGAGGTGGTCTTACTCTTCTTTGGAACAAGGTGGTGATTGTGATTGTGAGTTCTTACTCTAATAATTTTATTGATGTTATTATTTCGAGTATGAAGGGTGGTAGTTGGAGGTTGACTAACTTTTATGGCTTTCCTGAGAGACAAAGAAGAACTGATTCTTATAACCTTCTCCACTCTTTAGCTTCTCAGAGCAATGACAAATGGCTCTATGTTGGGGATTTTAATGATTTGATTTTGCCCATGGAGAAACAAGGAGGCGTTGAACACCCTAATTTTCTTTGTTCAGAGTTTAGAAGTGCTTTACAGGATGCTCATCTCTTTGAGGTACCCATATCGGGTTCTTTGTTTACGTGGAAAAGACGTATTAGTACAAATACTGTTGTGAGGGAAAGGTTGGATCGAGCTGTGGCCACTAGTGATTTCCTCAATCTTTTTCAGGACTTTCTCTACTTTGCAACTGTCACTACTGTTTTAGATCATATGCCCCTTATTATTGATCTTGAGAAATCGTTTCACGCGTGGAGTATGAAGAGGTTTAGGTTTGAGAATTCTTGGCTCCTTGAATTTGATATTATGAATGTTGTGAACGAAGAGTAGAGAGAGCCAGGTTTACGTTGTACAATGGATAAAAAGAAATCTGATTGTGTGGCATTGGAAGAATAGGGTGGTAGGCTTAATCGAGATTTAATTAAAAAGAAAAAGGAAGTGAGAGCTGAATTGGAATTACTTTTGGGCAGTAGTATCCATGATGATAATGTCGAAGTGGGGAGATTGAAGGCTGAATATAATTGGTTACTTGAGCAAGAAGAAATTTGATGGAGGCAACGAGCGAAGGCATTTCGATTGAAGGATGGGGATAGGAATTCTAAATTTTTCCATTCCTAAGTTAATGTGAGAAGGAAAAATAATCAAATCAAACCCTTGAGGGATAGATTGAACAACCTAGTGTCGGATCCGAAAGGAATGCAGGAGATAGTGGGAGATATTTTTCAGAATTGTTTAGTGGAGGAGAGGCAGATCATAGCTAGGTCGAAAGCACTGTCCAAAGCTGTGTTACACAAGAAGACAACGAGCTGCTTCTAGCTCCATTCCCGAAGGAGGAGTTTAGAGCTGCAATTTTTCATATGCACCCGAATAAGTCTCCTGGCCCGGACGGATTAAATCTAGCCTTTTACCAGAATTTTTATGGGGTGATAGGAGATGACATTGTCAAAGACTGTAATACATGGCTTATGTCAGGTACCTTTCCACTACATTAACTGATACCTTAGTTGTTTTAATTCCAAAAAATTGCTAATCCTGAGCATGTGAAAGATCTAAGACCTATAGCTTTATCTAATGTGTTGTACAAAATAATTTCTATGGTCTTAACCAATCTATTGAAACATATCCTTCTTCATATTATTTCTGAGTACCAGTCTGCTTTTGTCGCAGGGCGGTTAATCTCTGATAATGTTTTAGTTGCCTTTGAATTAATTCATGGGATGAAAGCTAAAAAAGGAGTATCGAGGGGTGCTGTGTTGAAGAATGACATCTCTATGGCATATGATAGAGTAGATTGGGGTTTCCTTGAAAATATGATGATTTCTTTGGGTTTTGATGCGAGGTGGCTCAAGTTGATGATGCTTTGTGTGAGGGATGTAAAGTATTCGATCTTGTTAAATGTGAGTGAGATTGGCCCTATCATTCCAAGTAGAGGCATTCATCAAGGGGAACTTATTTCTCTTTTATCTTTTTATTATCTGTGCAGAAGGTCTTTCTTGTCTTCTTAGTCAAACAAAGAGGAGAGGGTTCATTCATGGGTGTTGGGCTAATTCTAGAGGGCACGAATATCTCACTTATTTTTTGCAGATAATTTGTTATTATTTTTTAATGCTTCTGAGGTTGAATGTGGTGTCATTATGAGTCTTTTGAAGAAATATGAAGTAGCTTCTGGTTAATCTATTAATTATCAAAAATCAAGCATTCTTTTTAACCCAAATGTTAGGCTTGATGAGAGGAGGAAATTATAATATTCTTGGGGTTTACACCCTGTTGGATCAAAGGAAATATTTGTGGCTGCCATCTTTTATTGGGAGAAGCAGGAAAAATATTTTCAATTATATCATAGATAAATTATAGCATAGGGTGACTAACTTGAATAATAGTTTTTTATCAAGAGCTGGTAAGGAGGTACTTTTAAAATTTGTTGCTCAGGCCATTCCTGCTTATTGTATGAGTGTGTTTATAATTTCAAAATCTATTTGTGAGGAATTGCAAAAAATCATGAACTTATTCTGGTGGGGTATGAAAAAGGAAGGGGGGGAAAGTATTTGCTGTTTGTCATGGGAACGAATGTGTGATAGTAAAGTAGACGGTGGCATGGGTTTTAGGGATTTAAGGTGCTTTAATTTAGCAATTCTGGCTAAGCAAGGTTGGAGACTGCTTATAGAATCCAACAATATCTTTTTTCAGGTATTCAAGGCTAAATATTTTCGTAGAGGGGGAACTACATGAATGCTGGTATGGGTTCTAACCCAAGTTTCATATGGAGAAGTATATTGCAAGCAAAGGAATTGCTTAAGTTAGGTGTCAGAATTTGGATTGGAGATGGGGAATTAACAAATTTTTGGTTGGATCCTTAGATGCCTAGGGACTTGAATTTTCGATTGCTTGAAGGAACAGGGGCTAAGGATTGTAATCTGATGGTTCATGAATTTATTAATTGGGAGAATAGATGCTGGGATGTGGAGAAGATTCAACAGATGTGCTGTGGGGAGGATGTGAATCATATTTTGAAGATTCCGTTAGGTTTAAGGAGTAGACAAGATAAATGGCTATGGCACTTTAATAAAAAGGGGTAATTACACTGTCAAGTATGGTTATTACTAAGCTCTTATTTTGAAGAAGGGTCCTTACGATGAGTGAGATGATATATGGAAGTTTTTGTGAAAATTAAAAATCCCTCCTAAAGTTAAGGCCTTCATGTGGAGACTTTTAAGGGATCTTCTTCTTACAAAAGAGAGAATATTTAGAATAGGAATACATATTGACTCAAGTTGTGGCCAATGTGGAGGTAATGAAGACTATTTCCATTTTTTTTAGGCTGTTATATAGCGAGAGAGATTTGGAATGAATTTGGATTAAATTTTAGCTTTTTTGGGTCGAATATATTTACTTGTGTCTGCAATGCTTCCAAGGCTATCCCTGTTGATAAAATGAGGAATGTTTGCATGGTCTTATGCAGATATGGTGTAGCAGAAACAAATTTGTTTGGGAAGATAAGATCACACCTTGTTCACAAGTTATAGGGATGACATCTTCGTTTCTTCAAGACTGGACAGTAGCAAGAGGCCTTTATAACCTGATTTCTATTGTATCTAGCAGTCCTGGTGGCTCTTCTCAATCGGATGGAATTATTGATTGTGATCCAAACACAGGTGCTTCATTGCAGTGGAGTTACTTTGTAGATGCAGCGTCCTTTCCCTAAATGAACAAAAGTGGTTATGGAGCAGTGGTTAAAAACAACGAAAGAAATGTTATGTTTGCTCTCTCAGGTCTATATTTAGGTGTGTTTGAGCCTAAGATAGTGGAAGCTATAGCTTATCATTCTCTTTTTTCCTGGGTTGATTTGCATCTCCACGGATCATGTTCTATTGCAGTGGATGCTCAGGAAGTCTATTACTCTTTTTAATCATCTATGAAAGACTCATATGATTTTGGTAAAATCATAGATGATTGCTTAGGTATTCTCAAGCGTAAAATTGATGTTTCAGTGCACTGGATTAATAGGCACTATAATATCGAAGCTTATGAGTTAGCTTGACACTCTCATTTGTATGCCCCTTTTATGGTTTGGGATTATTATCCTACCTTTGATTAATAAATGGTCTATCATTTCCATATATATATATTGATTGTATAATTTTTGTATCAAGTTATCAATGAATAAATGGTCTTCTAAAATAATATACAAAACAATAACCAAAACTGTTGAGCTTTTAGAGAAATTCATTCTATAGGTAATCTTGCTAAGAAAGAAAATAAACTATATAAATTTTTCTATGTAACGAAATCATTTTAGCTTAAATATTTAGATTTATTATAATAATTACTTATTTAATATGCATTAAACTATATGTGGTTTAGCTGGTGAGGAAGTTGGTGACAAATAAATGGAAAAGTAGACATAAGAAAATGACTGAAATGTATGATATTATACTATTATAGCATATAACGTCAAGATTATCGTAAAGTAGAAAGAAAATAATTAGGGTCGTTTACTTCCATTTTTGTTTTCTAATAATTTTTAGGATTAATTAAAAAAACTCAAACTTTCATTAATTTTTCAATTATAGCTCGAACTTTAAAAACTAACAATAAAATGCTCAAACTTTTAATTTTTTTCAATTCTAGTCCGATATTAATATCGTCGTTATCTTTGCTAATGAGGCAGTGTCACGCGTACAGGGACCCTCATTAATCAGATAATTAGCATAATATAGTTAAATTAATGAAACGACATCGTTTCAATCATCTCTCTCATCTCTCTTAGCTCTCACTTGCACCCAAAACCCTAATAGGAGCCTTCTAGTTACAAGATTTCTCCACAACAACATCATTTCAATCATCTCTCTTAGCTCTCATTTGCACTCAAAACCCTAACAGGAGCCTTCCAACTGCGAGATCTCTCCACAACAACACCAGCCATGGTCGATTGGAACATCTTTCAATTAAATAAATGGAAATCTTAGTCTCCATATGTTAAACCCTAACCATCAGTGGTTGATTTTAGAATAGACATTCAAGTGCATGAATGGAGGATGCAATAAGCATGGGTGTGGTCATGTCAAGTTCATTCGCTGCTCAAATTGTGAAAAATGTTGTCCCAACGTACTTCCACATTCTTCTATTTTTCTTGTTAAAAATTGTATTTCGATATAATTTGTTTTGATGTGCGTGGTTTTGTGTATATGTTTAATGGAAAAGTACAAGGCAATCAAGAGGACATTGAGAGGAACGCTAGCCATCAAGGCGAAAGGCAAAAGTGACGGTAGAACGTCGACAGAGGTGGTGCCAGTGGTGGTTGTTGGGGCTTTGGTGACACGTATGTTATGCAAGAGATAATTAAGGCTTTTGATGTGGGCACCATGTGAAGACTAAGGTGATTTGAGTTGGATTTGTTTAGAGGGTTTATGCCATTACCAACCAACTTTTGCTGATTAATAACTCCACATTTTGAGAAATGGGTTTGCTTGAGGAAACCAAAATGGACTTTCTAGGTGGGATTTTTTCAGAATGATAATTTGTGTAGATGGTGTGTGGTTTCAGAAGAAATGAATACATGTACCTGAAGAATTAGAGAAGAGTGCCATAGAATTTAGAGAAGGAGCTTTCTAGATGAAATTGACGAGTGGGAACCAGATGAAAGCATTTAAGATAACAAAAGTCTTCTTAAAACGATGTCGTTTCAATAATTTAACTCACTTATGCTAATTATGCTGACATGTCTAATTAATAGGAGTTTCTCTGCACGTGGCACTACTAAGTCAGCAAAGATAAATGTGGCATTAACGTCATGTTAGAATTGAAAGAAAATAAAAGTTCAAACATTTTATTCCTATTTTTTAAATTTCGGGCTATAGTTGAAAAATTGAAGAAAGTTTGAGTTTTTTTTGTAATTAACCCTAATTTTTAATTTTTTCTCTTTTTAATTTATGTTTTTCTTTTAAATAAAAACAAAAACTTGTTTAGTTGTTATTGTTAATATAGTTATATTTTTCATTATTGATAATAATTATATATTAAAAAACTTAAAGATAAATTATTTTTAATTAAAAATTAATATTTATTTTAAATAGAAATTAATTATTAAATCAATTTTATTTGAAATTTATTTATTTAAATTTGAAATTTATTAATAATTATTAATTAAATTTATTTAATTTAATTATAAAACTTAATTAAAATTATCAAGTGAAATTAAATTATTTATAATTCACATTAATAACTAAATTTAGTTAATTAAATATATAATATTGAATTAAATTGTTCATAGTTCTTATTAGTAATCAATATATTAAATAATTAAATAATGCATATTTAGTTGATAGTACATGAGATTATGAAAAAATAAAAACCACTTTTTATGATTTTATAATTTTTTAAAATTAGAACAAACCAAAATCAAAAAATTAAACAAGTATGTTTTTTTCTTAATTTGAAAACAAAAATAGAAAATTTAAAATGAAAAAAGCAAAACATTAAGTCAATAATTAAGTAATGGTTTGGGGAAAGCCCTCCGACATTTAGTCAATCATTACTTAGTAATGGTTTCTTTTATCTTTTTTGTTTTAATGAGAGCCATCAAGTTGCTACTTTTTTTTATTAAAGGGTAAAAGTACAAGCAGCGAGCTAGACTAATCTAGGGAAACTAATCCTAGCGATGTCCTCTATGAGGATCGATTGACACCCGTTGGGTGCGAATACAAAAGTGGTAACCCCTAGTCTGAAATTTACAGCAAAATTAACGAGTCAGTCGGCACTCCTGTTACTCTCTCTGTAAATGTGGTGGGGTAATACTACCCAATTACGATTGAGTAGCTCATTGATGCCCAAGACGAGCGGATTAAGAGACGTGACGCGGTTAGTGGAATCAGAGAGAAGTCTAGATACCACTTGTGAATCTATTTCTAATTTCACCTTCCGAAATCCTAAGTCCCAAGTCAGATGGAGCCCTGAATATAAGTCCCAGAGTTTTACGGTGACCGAGGAACACCGGCCAATATTTTGGACAAAACCCCCTAGCCAATCACCATTGTTGTCGCGGAGAAGGCCCCCTGCGGTGGCTAGCCCTGAAGAATGTTTGCGCTCTCCATTGGTGTTCAGTTTCACCCATCCAGGAGCGGGTCTATGCTAGCCAATTAGGTGCTCCCGTCGAGGTCGAGGACCTGATTGGTCGTGCTTTGCCATTCTGAGGCTTGGTGGATCTGACATACATATTCCAATACAGTGGCAACAAGAGCGACCGGCCAAGAGAAGTGGGCCTAAAAAAGGGACCGATTCCATCAGACCCATAGAAACTAGCAAGCTGTGTCGAATATGAGGAACCAATCATGGCCACCGATCTGGCGATGCATGTGAAGGTTGACCTGTAGCCAATCAGAAAGAGAAAGGTCAAAAAGTTAGGTAAAAGAACGCAGATAGGAAAGGAGTACCATAGCCATTTTTCCCTGGGGCAGTCGTGCATAACGTGGATGGAGGACTCTTCCTCCTAACACTAGGTGCACTCGGTAGTCGAAGTCAGGTGTTGGCAAAGCCATTGCTGATTTGTTAACAATCTGTCATGAGCCAGTAGCCAAAGGAAGGATCTGATGCGTTGAGGACCGGCCTAGTGTCAAAAAGTCTTCCAGTGGGTAGGATCCTCTTGGGGGGCCTATTCCATAATCATGGTGTACGCGGTGGCTATAGTGAAATGTTCGAATTCCGACCTCCCCCAAGTCAGCTTATCCAGCCCGAAGTGAGGCTTGGGCGTCAAAACACCTGCAATGGACATGCAAACAAAGTGAGGAAGTAATAACTGAAATTTATCCCAACACAAACTACCTGAATTGTTGGTGTAGTGCTGCACTCGCAGGTTGAAATCAGAGTGGGGGATAGGAGCGAGTGCGTGAGCAATGAGCGGTCTCAAGTCTGCCACCCAGGGGTCCAGCCAGAATCATGCCATCGAGCCGTCACCAACAACCCATTTTATGCCCTGAAGGACGTGGTGCCAAATAGTTGTGATGCTCTTCTAGATCATAGAGTTGCCTGCGACTTGTATGGAGACAGGGAGGTTATTAACATCAAAATTATATTTGGCAGTAAAAATTTGAACCCATAACTTGTTTGGCTGCGAGATTAGGGTCCATCCAAGTTTCGTTAACAGTGCATCGTTAGTTTCCTTAATTTTGCAAAGACTCAGGCCCCCCAGATCTTTAGGTTGGCAGACTGTGTCCCAAGCAACAAGATTAACTTTTTTGGGGCCCGGAGAAGAGACCCACAAAAAATTGCACATAATTTTTTCCAAGTCATCACAAAGTCTTTTGAGAAGGCGCACAATCTGCATCGTGTAGAGGGGGAGAGCGGATATGACAGTTTGAGTGCGTCCAGCAAGCGATAAAAGATTGACAGTCCACCCCCAGAGACGCTGTTGAACCTTATCCAGAATAAACTGGTACATACTCTTGGTGACTCTTGCATGGAGCAAAGGCACTCCAAGGTAGCGTCCTAAATCGAAAGTTTGCTTAAAACCCAACTCTCTACTCAACTGACCAGATTTGGAATGGTGGACATTTTTGAAGTAATAGCATCGAGATTTCGCTTGACTGATTTTTTGTCCATATGCATTGCAAAACTAGGCCATGACATCTCGAATGACCCGGGCTTGGTCGAGAGCCGCTTCGGAGAAAAGGATTAGGTCGTCGGCAAAAAACAGATGAGTTAACTGGGGACCCCTATGGCTTAATTGAATAGGTTTCCATTTTTCTTGTAAAACCGAGTGGTGGATTAGGTGACTGAGGCATTCCATGCACAAGACGAAAAGATACGACGATAAAAGATCTCCTTGGCGAAGACCTTTGGAGGGAGTAAATTCCTCACTGAATGTGCCTCCCCAGTTAACTTACATGGAAGCGGTAGTAACGCACTTCATTATGAGAGATATAAGAGAGCTAGGAAGGCCGACATCCATGAGGGTATCAAGAATGAAGTCCCAAGAGAGCCGGTTATAGGCTTTCTCAAGATCAACTTTGAGGGCCAGAAAACCTGTTTTCCCTGTTTTCCTTCTCATGGTATAGATAATCGCTTGGGCTATGATAATGTTGTCAACTATCATTCTCCCTTAAACAAAGCTACATTGATTAGGGGTGACCAAAACATCAAAAAAAGGTTTCAGACGGTTAACAATGATCTTGGACAATCCTTTGTAAAGCACAGAGCATAACGTGATCAGTTTGAATTGCGTGATCAGTTTAGGTGAGGGAATTTTTGGGATGAGAACCAAAAGGATGTGGTTCAGTTTGGATTCCCAAACTTCATGGAGAAAAGTTTTCTTCATAAAACTGATTAGTGAAGGCCCTAATGTGTCCCATTGGGATTAGAAGAATAACGCAGTGAAGCCATCAAAGCTCGAGGCTTTGTTAGGAGCCATGGTGAAAAAAGCAGATTTAACTTCCTCGGGCAGGAGAGGCCTTTCAAGACCAGTCTTCGCGCTGGGCTAGAGCGGGGGGAAGCATCCTCTGAGTTGAAGCGGGGTCGAGGTAGTAGGATGGTCCATATATAGTTTTTCAAAGAAAGTCTTAGCAAGATGACGGATTGCAATAGGGTCGAAGTGGGCTGCGCTAGAGTCATCCGTAAGGGAGGCTATGTGGAGTTTTTGTCTTTTGGCAGTCGTGACGGTGTGGAAGTATTTATTATTTGTGTCACCGCGTCGGATCCATTGGCATCTAAATTTTTGGTGCTAGTAGAGTTCTTCTTGATAGAGCATATGTTCCAGTTCGGTCCGCAGAAAACGGTCAAGTTCGCGAAGAGAATCCAAATCCTCTTCCTCCAAAGATTTTTGAATGCCCGTCAGACATGCCATGAGTCTCTTTTTACGCACAAAGATGTTACCAAAAGTTGAGTGATTCCAAAAGTGAAGAGAGTGAGCCAGGTTTCAGACTGCCCCATATAAAGAGGGTGAGTGCGGGTTCCAATAAGCAGCAATGGTATAGGGGAAGTCCTCGTGCGTCAGCCAAGAGGATTAAAACCGGAAAGGACGAGGGGTAGTGGTAAGACACATAGGAGGGTTTATGGAAACTAACAAGGGGCCAATGATCTGACTTAAGAAAAGGTAGGTGGATAACGTTAGTAGTAGGATAGTGCTGGAGCTAAGAGTTAGAGCATAAAACCCTGTCAATTCGAGCATGAGTTTGACCGCGTCGCCAAGTGAATTTGGGCCCGTTGTAACCAAGGTCGTGGAGATGGCAACAGTGCACGCAGTCCCAGAATTGAGGATTGACAACCAGATTATTACAAGCACCCCCACGTCTGTCATTATGATCTAGTTTGACGTTAAAATCGCCCCCAATGATCCACGACTAGGTAGTGGTACTAGCAATATTACGTAAATGATGCCAAAGGATGGGTTGAAGGGAATAGATAGGGCTGGCGTAGATGGCTGTGAAAACAAAAGAGGTTTGGTTCCAATCGATTGACGCATGAATAAACTGACGATGAGCCAGCATGATCTTGAGAGTTATATTAGGTTTCCAAAGAAACCAAATATCACCCGAAAAACCGTTAGCTTCGACTCAATAAGAATGTTGGAACCCAAAAGACTGGACAACCTTTCGTGCCCGATCCCCACTGATTCTGGTTTCAATTAAAACCACCAACATTGGGTTATGGATACGAACATAATTCATGAAGATCGACTTAAATTTCTTACCACCGGCCCCTTGATAATTCCAGATAAATATGGACATAAAAAGGTTGAGAGAGGAGAAGACTAAACCTAGTCTCGGGTTGAATCAGAGCCAGCGTGTTGTTCCTCAGTTGCAGGAATTGTCGGGTGAGAGTGATGGTCAGCAATCTGTGAAACTTGGAAGTCCATATTTGTGCTATCCGAGGCGGTACCTTGACTCAGGTCTGGCGGTTCTGAGGGAGGTTGGAGGAGTTACGACGTGGTGTCCTTAACTAGTGTATCTTCTTCTATAACCCCCGCAATAGAAGAATCAGTCATTGTGGGAACCAAGGCAGGATCGTGGATTACCAAATCTTGGTGGGAGGTTAATTGTACTACTTGGTGATTGGGGGTCTGAGTCGTGGGTGGTTGAGGAAGGGCCATGGATGTTGTGGAGGGAGTGGTTACTGTGGGTGGGCTATGGGAGTGGGCTGTGAGGCTGGCCTGGATAGGGGTGGAAGGGGTTGGGCTGTAGAGGAGCTACCCGTCAGACCTCGGGCTTTTGGAGCTCGTGTCTTGGGCTAGGCCATTGTTGGCCCGCGGGAGAAGGGTCCTTGTCGTCGTTGTCCACAGCTTGGAGTATAAGTTGGTGTCGAGGCTGAGGAAGACACGAAGGCGAATCTGGATCTTTCGACTGCGAGCTGGGAGACGCGAGGTGGGGCTGGCGCTGGTGTGGAGGAGGCGTTAGTGTCCGTTGGTGTCAGGATCTAGCAGAAGGAGCCTCTAGGAGCTGCGGCTGAGGGGAGTACAATACTGTCTTATCTTGGTATTGTTGCTTCTGTGGATTGACAGCGGCCCCTTCTTTGGACTTGGAGCCAGGGTCCGTACGTCTCAGATGGGGGCTCCTGGGCTTGAGCGGTGGTGCATCGGGGAGAAGGGGAGTCTGTGGAGAGACTTGGCGATGGATCGGCGAGGGTCTGGTCTGTCTGGGGTGACGCACTCCGATATGGGCAGGTACCGACCCCGTGGCCCACACACCCATAAGAGAAGCAGATGGTTGGGAGGCCCTCGTACGTGACTTTGACGCGTTCCCCGTCAATCTCAACTATGGAGCGCAGTGGTTGGCTAATGTCAACGTTCATAGCGACGTGTGTGAACTTGCCCCGCTGCGAGTGTTGGGTATTGGAGTCAATCTTCACTGTGCGTCCAATGAGGTTTCCAAGTGTAGTGAGGATGGAGGGGGGGTAGCAGCCATTGACAACTTTGGGAATCTTACCCAAGCGATGACATGGGAGACTTTGCCGGAGGAAGGGCAAAAAGAAGGGTGCCATAGTTGGACAGATAGAGCGTGACCAAGGAGTATCCAGAGGCCGTGGATGTTATGGAGGGAGGGAGTTGATGTGGTTGGGCTGCTGGAGTGGGCTGTAAAGCTGGGCCAGGTAGGAGTGGAAGGGGTTGGGTTGCAGAGAAGCTGCCTGTACGGGCTAGGGCTTTTGGAGCGCTGGTCTTGGGTTGGATCGTTGTTGGCCCGCGTGAGGAGGGCTCGTGTCTACGTTGGCCACGGCTTGGGGTATAAGTGGGTGTCGAAGTTGAGGACGACGCGAAGGCAAATCTAGAGCCTTCGGCTGCGAGCTGGGAGGCGCAAGATGGGGCTGACGCCGGCATAGAGGAGACGTTAGTGTCCGTTGGTGTCAAGATCTGGAAGGGGGAGCCTCTAGGAGCTGCGGCTGAGGTGAGTCCTGTACTGTCTTGCCTTATGACCGTTGCTTATGTGGATTGACGGTGGCCCCTTCTTTGGACTTGGAGCCAAGGTTCGTATGTCTCTGTTGGGGGCTCTTGGTCTTGATCGGTGGCGTGTCGTGTGGAAGTAGAGGCCGTGGGGAGATTCGTCAATGGATTGGCTGGGGTCTAGTCTAGCGGGGGTGATACGGTCATATGTGGGCAGGTACCAGCCCCGTGTTCCACACGTCCACAAGAGAAGCAGATAGTTGGGAGGCCCTCATACGCTACTTTGACACGTTCCCCATCAATCTCAACTATGGAGCGCAATGGTTGGCTAATGTCAACGTTCACAGTGACGCGTGTGAACTTGCCCTGCTGTGAGTGCTGAGTATTGGAGTCAATCTTCACTGTGCGTCCGATGAGGTTTCTAAGTGCAGTGAGGATGGAGGGGGGTAGCAGGCCACGGACAACTTCAAGAATCTTACCCAAGCGATGACATGGGAGACTTTGCCAAAGGAAGGGCGGAAAGAAGGGTGCCATAGTTGGACAGATAGAGCATGACCAAGGAGTATCCAGGGGCCGTGGATGTTGTGGAGGGAGGGAGTTGATGTGGTTGGGCTGCTGGAGTGGGTTGTGAAGCTGGGCCAGGTAGGAGTGGAAGGATTTGGGCTGCAAAGGAGCTGTCTGTACGGGTTGGGGCTTTTGGAGTGCGAGCCTTGGGCTAGATCATTATTGGCCCACATGAGGAGGGCCTGTGTCTGCGTTGGCCATGATTTGGGGTATAAGTGGGTGTCAAAGCTGAGGACGACGCGAAGGCAAATCTGGAGCCTTCGACTACGAGCTCGGAGACGCGAGATGGGGCTGGCACTGGCATGGAAGACATGTTAGTGTCCACTGGTGTCAAGATCTGGAAGGGGGAGCCTCTAGGAGCGGCTGAGGTGAGTCCTGCACTGTCTTGTCTTATGACTGTTGCTTCTATAGATTGACAGCGGCCCCTTCTTTCGACTTGAAGCCAGGGTCCGTACGTCTCTATTGGGGGCTTTTGGTCTTGATCGGTGGTGCGACGTGTGGAAGTAGATGCCGTGGGGAGATTCGTCGATGGATCGG
>JANIJH010000008.1:16982536-17001043 GCA_024520975.1 Erythroxylum areolatum
TAACATCTATTAGTAAACATTTTTATTTTTAAAAAATAGATATAAAATATTTGTTAGTAATTAGTTAAATTATAAATAATTATCATCAATGCTTTAAGAACCAAATAAAAAGTTAAACCAGTAAGATAAAAGATTTAAAATTTAAAAAGTTCAATCAATATTAGATTCTTAGAAAATCGACCAAAAATTAAATAATTTTAAATATGATTAAAAAAGACTGTCCTCACCGATCGAAAAATTTGAATTTAATTGAAAAAAGATTGTTAAGTGAAAACTAATTGATTTATTTTAGTTTATACGAACTTATTAATTTATAAAAATTGACTGATTAATTAATAAATTACTTGATTTTTAACAACAAAAATTATTAAAATAAATCGAACTAGATATTTGAAAACTAAATCAGAAAATTAAGAAACTTCAAGATTTTTACTATTAAACTGGCCAAAATCGATTAAGTTTTTTAACCAGTGGTAATTAGTAATGAAATTAGATTGAGATAACATAAATCATATCACTTTTTATAACTTTCATAGATTATAAAAAAGAAAAAATTTGTTAAGATATATGGTATATATCTTATTATTTAATTTTGACATTTTTGATTATTATATCTCCAAGATAATGAAATACTTCAAATTCAAATCAAGATAAGGTAGAAGCTACAATGGGTTTGACTTGGATAAAGACCTAATCTTGTAAAAGATGTGGATGTGCATCAGGTGACTAAAAGGTATGATGAATGAAGAATTCTATTATGTGAAGACTTCTTGCATGATGTGAGTACCTTGTTCTTGTAAGTGCCTATGGTGGTGGACTGTCAAGGTTCTTTTTTATTATTTATGTAAATACATCATTGCCATATAGGTTGGGTTAGTGGTTATCTTCTACTTGATTTTCTTTATGCAATCTAAGTCTTTTTTCTTGTATATGGGGATGTTCTATTGATGTTCTCTTTGATGATTGCTGAAAACGTGAAGGAGATTTTCGTAGATATAATGTGTTTGTTCAGCAACAGCATATTCTTTTGTTTTTGAAGAACCAATAGAGGGTTGCGTGATTGTTAATTTTGGGTGATTTTAGGGGCTGCATTTTACTCAGTTTTGAACGTTCATTAAGAGCAATTGGCTAGTTGGTGTTTTGAACCTTTGGCAAAAACTGCGTATCATATAACTTACCGTTTATTCAGAAATGGTGGTGGTATGGGGGGTGTTATGGACAAAGATTACGGTTGGCCTTAGTTAGTTATTTGACAAGTTCTTTCGAGGAAAATAAGATTAAATAAATTTTATTTAAGCAAAATTCCAACTTTAAATATGGCTGCAGCTTCTTTTTTTTGTTGGCACATATAAGGCAAAATTAGTTGCCTAGACAAGATGGCTAATTAATGGTATAGTTAATAGACCAACTAACTCTTTTAAAACTTTCTTATAAAAACTTTCTTATAAAAGTTCATGTGTCTGTTAATTTTACTGTTATTTTCTCTCGTAATCTTTTATTTTTTAAAATAAGAACTTTGATTTATTTTTTTTAAAATAAGAACTTATTTGATTAATAGTGCTAGGCCAGATAAACTTTTATTATTGGTAGTAATAAAACATTAAACAAAGATTGGAGATAAATAAATTTTATGTTAGTCTCTCGTAACATCTATTAGTAAACATTTTTATTTTTAAAAAATAGATATAAAATATTTGTTAGTAATTAGTTAAATTATAAATTATAATCAACAATGCTTTAAGAACCAAATAAGAAGTTAAATTGGTAAGATTAAAGATTTAAGGTTTAAAAAATTCAATCGATATTAGACCCCTATAAAATCGGCCAAAAATTAAATAATGTAAATTATGATTAAAAGAGATTCTCCTTACCTATCGAAAATTTTGAATTTAATTGAAAAAATATTGTTAAGCAAAAACTAATTGATTAATTTTAGTATATAAGAACTTATTGATTTACAAAGATTGACCGATTAATTAATAAATTGCTCGATTTTTAACAACAAAAATTATTAAAATAAATCGAACTAAAAATTTGAAAACCAAATCAAAAAATTAAGACACTTCAAGATTTTTACGATTAAAATGGCTTAAATCGATTAAGTTTTTTAACTAATGGTAATTAGTAATGAAATTAGATTGAGATATCAATATCATAAATCATATCACATTTTATAACTTTCATAGATTATTAAAAGGAAAAAAAATTGTTAAGATATATGGTATATATCTTATTATTTAATTTTGACATTTTTGATAATTATATCTCTAAGATAATGAAAGGCTTCAAATTCAAATTAAGAAAAGGTAGAAGATACAATGAGTTTGACTTGGATAAAGACCTAATCTTGTAAAAGATGTGGATCTGCATCACACGTCACCAAAAGGTATGATGAATGAACAATTCTACTATGTGAAGATTTCTTGCATGATGTGAGTACCTTGTTCTTGGATATGCCTACACTGGTAGACTGTCAAGATTCTTTTTTATTATTGTCGTAAATACATCATTGCCATATAGGTTGGGTTAGTGGTTATCTTCCACTTGATTTTCTTTATGCAATCTAAGTCTTTATTCTTGTATATGGGGATGTTCTATTGATGTTCTCTTTGATGATTGCTGAAAATGTGAAGGAGGTTTTCGTAGATATTATGTGTTTGTTTAGTAGCTGCATATTCTTTTGTTTTTGAAGAACCAATAAAGGGTTGTGTGATTGTTAATTTTAGGTGATTTTAGGAGCTGCATTTTCCTCAGTTTTGAATGTCGACTGAGAGCAATTGGGTAGCAGGTTTTTTTGGGTATTACTGAATTTGTCTATTAAGGGATTACATAATTTTGTGGTTGTTATTTTGGTATTGATGTGTGAAAATTTCAAAAGTTTTCATGACTTTGTAGCTGTTGTCTTTGTTGTTAATTTGGTGTGACAAACTTCAGCAATTATCATGGTTGTTGTTGCTCTATTGAGTTAACATTTCGGTGATGAAACGTTTGTTGATTTGAGACGTTTTGTGGCTATTGTGCGAGGGATTTTTTAGTGACTACATCGAAGATTTGTAGCAGAGTTCTTAGTTGATAACTTCTCGTTCTTTTGTTGATGAAGCGACACATTTAAGGAAGTTGTTTTTTATCTTAAGTATTTTCATTTATATTGAATTTTTTTAATCACTTAAGTTATTTATTTAATGTTCTTTCGTTATAAAATTGTTCAAAAAAATTCTCTGTTGAGGTTAGTACGAGACGGTCATACTATTGGGTGTGAAATTCTTTCACAAATTGTGAGGACGAAAGATAGTATCAAGGGTTGAGAGGTGTCAACTTAGTAAAGTCTTTTATAAAACTATTGTTGTTAGTGAAAGAATTAAGCTGGGTGAGAGCCCCACAAACATAGGCGAGGTGTGCCAAATTGTATTGACAAATATTGGTGTTGATTTATATTTGTACGTTTAATTTTTCTGGTTTTTAATTGTGCTAGAAATGACTGCGGCAAAATTGAAGAGTTTGCTAAACTACTACACTTATACGGTTCTTTCAATTGGTATCAGAGCGGGTCATCAAACCAAAACTTAGTATATCAAGTCGGTGTAGATCCTTGTTTTGCAATTACAGCTATAAAAGAAGGGAGCTCATCAAATAGTAATTTCAAATAACAAGGTGAAACTTTAAAGGTTGAAAAAAAAGTAAAGAAAATTCAATGTCATGAGTGTCATTGCTTCGGACATGTGCAAGCGGAATGTGCTAACACCTTGAAAAGGAGAAAAGGGAAGTTTTATATAAGCACGTGGAGTGAGAATGAATCCGGAAGTGAGCATGGTAGTGAAGAAGAAGCTATGAATAATAATGCGTTAGTTGCTTTATACAACAAAAGTCTAGTTACTTGCTTTACAACAACCAAGAAGGAAGTAACCAATGACAAAAACGTGAGTAAATAAAATTTTTTTGAAAAAATACAAACGAATCAACTCAAAACTCAATCTCAGATTATGACATGACAATAGTACTTCAGATGATAAAAAGGAAGGTATTATGAAGTCTACGAGTTAATGTATGCTAAATGAGTCCAAACATGTAAAAAAATTGAGAAGTTGAATGAGAAAAACTCTTACATGAAGAACACCATTCAAGATCTAAAGAAGAAGTTGTTTGCACTAGATGAGCTTGGTGAAACAAAATTGAAGTTTGTCATTACAGAAAAAGGAATAAAAATGTTAAATAGAAGTATCGAAAAGCTAGAAAAGTTGTTAAAAATGGGTAAAACTAAAGGAGGCCTTCAAGGTATTAGCTATAAAGGTGAATGTTCCAAGTCGGATGATGAAAAACTTGATGCGACCAGATCTGTCCAAAGAGAAATCTTAAGGAAGAATCGAAAATTCATACCTATATGTCACTTTTGTAAAGTAATCGGGCACATAAGATCTAAATGTTACAAGTTGTTACAACTGATATTTTAAAGGGGTCAAAACCAAAAAGCTAGATACTCTCCATTAAATTTTCAGCGATAACCCATAGTACCAAAGCTCTCTTAAATTAGAAAGGGTCAAGTACAAGCATAAAGATGTAGTAAAGGAAAAACGAGAAATTGTCTAGATTTACAGTTAATTATTGCTTTTGAAGAAACTATGCAAGCTAAGGATAAGTCAGTTACTTCAAATGAATAAATCAACCTAACAATTGATGACCGAGATAATGTGACGAAGAATAAGCTCATGTTTAAATTTCTTCGAGGGGCATAGGGATTGTGTGTTTTACATTTTTTAAGTATAGTTTGATTTAGTTATTAAAAATAAAAAAAGAGGTTTAAAGGAGTTATCGTTTAGGCTTTTGAGTTTTTATTTATGGGTTTGCTAAGATTCAGTTGATTAAGGGTACATGAGGCTATGCTTGATGATGAGGTTTATCAATGTGATTAGTCTTGTGAAGATGGAATTGAAGTGAGCAATGATATGTTGGCATATGTATTAATTGGTAGTAAATTGTGATCTTAGCTTTTTGCTATTATACTATGTGCTTATGATTCTTCCGCTGCACTTACTACTAATGTTTATGCTTTTTTATTCGTTAAGATTGATTGCATTGAAGACATTCTTTATTTTGGTATTGTTTTGTTTCAAGGGGAGATATTAGATTATTTTTGGTGATTGTTCAATTTAGGGTGAGATTTTAAGGCATCTTCATGACTATTAATCTAGCTTTTTAACATTTTTTTATCCTAAAGGGGAGAAATTTAGATGATTAGATAATTGTTCATTATTGTTTCTTTGAATGTTTCTTGAACTTGAAGAATTTAATGGATGTTGGATTAAGGGGGAGTTCTTTTCTCATGTGGATTATATGTCCAATTATTTCATTTAGGGAGAGTTTTCTATTTGTGACTAAAATGCCAAAAAGGAAGAGATTGTTAAGATTTATGATATATATCTTATTATTTAATTTTGGCATTTTAATAATTAGATTTCCAATATAATGAAAGACTTCAAATTCAAATCAAGATAAGGTAAAAGATACAATGAGTTTGACTTGGATAAAGACCTAATCTTATAAAAGATGCAAACGTGCATCACGTAACCAAAATATGTGATGAATGAAGAATTCTACTATGTGAAGGCTTCTTGCATGATGTGACTACCTTGTTCTTGGATGTGCCTACAATGGTGGACTGTCAAGGTTCTTTTTTATTATTGTCGTAAATACGTCATTGCTATATAGGAGATGATTGTCGTATAAGTTGGGTTAGTGGCTATCTTCCACTTGATTTTTTTTATGCAATCTAAGTCTTTGTTCTTGTATATGGGGATGTTCTATTGATGTTCTCTTTGATGATTGCTGAAAAAGCGGGTTTTCGTGGATATTATGTATTTGTTTAGCAGTTGTATATTCTTTTGTTTTTGAAGAACTAACAGAGGGTTGTATGATTGTTGATTTTAGGTGATTTTGGGAGCTACATTTTCCTCTGTTTTGAATGTCCATTGAGAGCAATTGGGCAGTTGGTTTTTCGGGTATTGTTGAATTTTTCTGTTAAAGGATTACGTAATTTTGTGGCTGTCGTTTTGGTATTGGTGTGTGAAAATTCAACAAGTTTTCGTGACTTTGTAACTACTATGGGTGGGTTGTTGCAGCTATCGTGGTTGTTGCATCTCTATTGGGTTAACGTTTTAGTGATGAAATGTTTGTTGGTTTGAGACATTTTGTGGCCGTTATGTGTGGGATTTTTCAGTGACTATATCAAAGATTCGTAGCAGATTTCTTGGTTGATAACTTCTCATTCTTTCGTTGATGAAGTGACATATTTAGGGTAGTCGCTTTTTATCTCAAATGTTTTCATTTATGTTGAATTTTGTTTAATCACTTGAGTTATTTATTTAATGTTCTTTTGTTATAAGATTGTTTAGAAAAATTCTCTGTTAAGGTTAGTACAAGGCGGTCGTATTATTAGGTGTGAAATTCTTTCACACGTTGCAAAGACGAAAAATAGTGTGAAGGGTTGAGTAGTATCGACTTAGTAAAACCTTGTATAAATCTATTGTTACTATTGAAAGAATTAAGTAGGTAAGAGCTCCGCAGATATAAGCAATGAATGTCGAACTACGTTAATAAATATCGGTGTTAGTTTATACCTATGCGCTTAATTTTTCTAGTTTTTGTTTGTGTTAGAAATGATTATGGTAAAATCGAAGAGCTTGCGAAACTACTACATTCTTACGATTCTTTCGAAAATTAAAGACAAATTAAATATATAAAATTAACAGAACAATTTTTTAACCAAATTCAAGGATATAAACTAAAAATTAAAAACAATAGTGGAAGCAAGTAACCCCTTACCAGTATTTATTAATTCAATCCTAAACTAGTCAACGATATGGCTGTATTATGAAACTATGAGCACATGCTAGAGGTGTCACTGCCACCAAAACCCACCAATGTAAAGTGTTGATGCGGTTTCAAACTTTCAATTGTGAAACTGTTAGTTTAATACAAGGTGGAAACCCCGCAGGGCTAGTTAGTCTTCAAGGTGGGGACACGGTGATGTTTGAGAAAGGAGTGAAAGTTTAAGTTGGCTTAAACGGGAAAGAATGACATATACATGACAACTTTCACTTCATTTTAAGACTTGTTAATGTTTTTTAAGATATTAATATAATTAACAATATTAAAAATTAAACTCATAAATTAAAAATATCCCTTTGTTAAGAACGTCTGCAATTACTAGGTATACAAGTTTTACATCTCTTCAGTCAAACGAGAAGACAATAGCCATGTGTGACTGCAAGTGCAAGCATAGAAACATTGCACAATAGATACATTTGGTTGCAACTAACTAAAAGACATTGCATCACAACATATAAATATCAGTTACTTTACACGCAAAGGAAATTAAGCCTGAGGAGTAATATGTTGGTTCTCAAATTGTAGAAGGTAATTGCTCGTCAAAACGAGGGAGACAAAGATAGTAAGAGCTTGAAACCATCCAATAGACTTTGCCTTATAAGTCACGCTTCTTTTCTCTAGGAAAAAATAAACCAATATTTATGGAGGATCTGTTGTTCTTTTCTTAAAATCACCTTCCTCTCTTAGCTGCAAGCTTTTTAGTTCGTATCTTCTTGTCTTCACCTCTTTCATCTCTATTAAATCACTCTGTAATCTGGTTTTAGGATTGGTTGTCAAGCTTGGTCCTTTGGTCATGGAATAGAGATTCGTTTTTCTGTTTTGCATAGCTTTTCTTGTGTTATAAATATTACTGCTAAAGCAAAGAGGTCTTAAGGAGATGGAAAACATTTCTGTGGCTTTTAAAGAAGACGAGCAGATGGAGTTGCCCCCAGGATTCAGGTTCCATCCGACTGATGAAGAGCTTATAACTCACTACCTGTCTCAAAAGGTCCTTGACAACTGTTTCTGTGCTAGAGCTATTGATGAGGTTGATTTAAACAAGTGTGAGCCATGGGATTTGCCTTGTAAGTTTGTATTCTCTGTTTCTCCATTATTAGTTATGTTTGGTATGTGTTTGTTTATGTTTCCCACCTCTACGATTTGTGCTTGGTTTTTGAAGGGAGAGCCAAAATGGGTGAAAAAGAGTGGTATTTTTTCTGTCTTAGAGACAGAAAGTACCCTACCGGATTGAGAACAAATAGAGCTACTGATGCTGGTTATTGGAAAGCCACAGGCAAAGACAAGGAAATCTACAGAGCAAAGACGCTTGTTGGAATGAAGAAGACTTTGGTATTCTACAGAGGAAGAGCCCCAAAGGGAGAGAAGACCAACTGGGTTATGCATGAATATAGATTAGAGGGCAAATACTCTGTTTATAATCTTCCCAAAACAGCGAAGGTAGATTCTTTCGTTATCTTTTCTGTGCTTCATTTAGACTTCAAGCACTTACGCCAGTTTTTGCTTCTTTTTCTTTAGAATGAGTGGGTGATTTGCAGAGTTTTCCAAAAGAGTCCTGGTGGTAAAAAAGTTCCCATAATAGGGTTGGGAAGGCTAAGCTCATATGGAAGCGAACGGAGGCCAACTCTGTTGCCTCCATTAATGGATGATTCTCCACACAACAGCGAGACAAGAACCAACCCAGGAGATACGTCGCACGTCACCTGCTTCTCCAATCCAACGGAGGACCAGAAGTTCCAAGAAGACATGGTTGATAGCTTCAAGACTTCTATCTTGGCTACTTCATCTTCTTCAAATATATCATCTGCCCCACTTCTGCTCTCAAAAGACTCTCTTGCAACGTCTTTCTATTCCTCACAAATCTCACCAAGTATCGTCAACTTGCAGTACCCAGATTCTGTTTACCTGCCACACCAATCCATACTGAGGTTGTTGCTCGAAAACAATGGAGCAAACATGAATCGGAACTCAAAAGCAGAGCTGTCGCAGGATACTGGCCTTATTACTGACATGTGTTCAGGACATGACATGTTTCAAAGATCATTTGAGCATCAGGAGTATCCATCAAGTTATGGTGGACCAGTGGACCTTGATTGCCTATGGAATTACTAGATTGAAGAGTTTTGAGTAAATATATTCAAGAACAACAAGAAGTAGAGTTGTAGGCTGCAAAAACTACGGTGTGTTTATAGGTATATGCATTGTAATTATAGTAACTGAAGGGCTTGTATGTATCATATTCTCAACCAGAAGCAATTAGTCTGTCAATGCCTGTACACAATTCTGTGAAACTCTGGAAGTAATATGCAATCACAATCTGTTGGTTGGTTTGGTGTAAGCATTAGTTGACAATTACACTCAATTTTGATCTCCGAATTCCTGAGGAACTGTCACATAGCAATAGTTCTTACATGGATTCCATTTCTAGATAATTAGGCAAGTTAATAAGGGGATTAGTAGGAGTTAATGTGACATTCCTCTCTGTGGATAGGGGAAGCTAAGATGTTAGTTGACCAACCAAAATTATCATTAACGACAAACACTAAAGTACAAAAGATGTCATATGTAAGCATATGGCGACTTTTTATTCGAAATCCTTAGTTTCCCAATTATCTCTTCCGCACTGGGATTGAAAAATTCCTTTAAACGTCCGCATTCAAAGTTAGGATTACAGTAAACTTTACTCCTATAACAACTTCTTGAAATACCAGTACCCTTGGTAAAACCTTAGTTCACAATTTTAATTAAACTAGCTCTGCACCATTTTTATTTTTTATTTTCTCTAAATATTTAAATGTGTTATTAATCTAATATAAGTAATTATATAATATGTAATTATTTTTTTAATAATATAATTATATATTATTTTTATTTAACATATATGCATTTATTTTTATTTTGTTTGTAGTAGTTTATAGATTATTCCTATTCAACATATATGCATTTGTTTTTTATTTTTATAGTAGTTTCCTATCAATTATTATAAAGAATTTCTATTAAATGATTAGGTACCATATTTTGTGTTTTTATAGCGTTAAATAATATCTTTAATATTTAATATTTTTTAGAAAATTTTGAAACAATATGAAAATGGTTTGTTTAAAAAATTACATATATGTACTTAATAAAAATATTTCTATAATAAATATTAATTTATTGTAATAATTCTAACCGCATATTAAACAAACTAGTTATTTACATATTTAAATGTAAATAAAAATTTTAATTTGAACATTTTAATTTTTAAATTAAAAATTTTTATCCATTCACATATAATGTAGCTATTTACTTCAAAATTTTATCAATTTCTTTTGCAACATCCCTCTTGAAAAATCATAAGAAAGTGCATTAATATCAATTACTTCTTGACAATTTGTATTAATAAATTTTAAAAAATATTTAATAAATAAAAATATCCATAATCAGCAAATAATGAATATGATATGAAGAACATATAATAATAATAATAATAATAACGTTCAGTGATTAAAAAACTCAATCGGTTTAATCGATTCAACCGTAAAAACTTTAAACCAATCAACTCTTTGGTTCATTCTTCAAGTTTCATGTTTAATTTATTTTAATAACTTTTGTTGTTAAAAATTGATCAATTTATTAATTAATCGGTCAATTTTTGAAAATTAATAAGTTCTTATAAATTAAAATAATTCAATTAATTTTCATTTAACAATTTTTTTTAATTAAACTTTAAATTCATCGAAAGGTAAGGATATTCTTTTTCAATCATATTTTAAAATTTTAAATTCATTTAATATTTAGTCGATTTTATGATAGTCTAATACTAATAAACTTTTTAAACCTTAAATATCTTTTTTTATCAAACTACCTTCAGGTCTGAAGTTTAAAACGTTGTAAACTTTTCATATTTTTCAATGAAAATTTTAAAAACTATTTTTTGCATCATAGTAATGTAAATGATATTTATAGAATAAGGAAAGAATCAGGCGTTGTTTTGAAATTTAATTTTTTATACTCACAATTATTTTGGTTAATTGTATCAAAATAATATCATTTTTGGTATTTAATTCGAGCCCTTCGAGTCGGGCTGCCTTTACAACCCAAGTTCAGCCTAAAATTTGATGAGACAGATTACATTATGGTTAATAAAGAAATTAATTATTTTAAATAAATATATATATATATATACACACACGTTAAATAATGTATATATACATATTGTGTATATATGAAATGTAAAATAAAGAAATTTAAATGCATTAAGATCATGTGAAATTCTTTTGATATGTGTATGGATATAAAATATATATGTATTTAAATATTACCAACATATATGTATTTATGGATATACTCAGTATAGAATTAATGAGAAATTAAAAATTATAAAGGTGCTTTTATGTAACTTTAAAATAAATATAAATTAATATCTAAAATATGTTTAATTGGAATTCACTTCTTAAAATACATCATAGTTTTTTTTCTTTTATATTACATGTTAATTGTTACAATAAAAATCTAGTATTTTAAAATTTTTATAATAATATTTTTATAAACATATTTTTATTAATTAAATTCTTACAGTATACACACAATTATATTAAAATTTTAAAAAGGCAATAATTAGACTAATTTTATTTATTATATTATTGCGAAAATTAAAAATTGTAAAGTTTATCCATTAAGTATAAATATTTAATAGGAATTAGGAAAGAAATTTTAAACAGCAAAATTTAAAGAAATAATCATATCTTCTCGAATAAATACAATATTAAAATGTAATGCATTTATCAGTTTAAATCATTATGAAAATTAAAAAAATATGTTATTAATTTATATAAGTTATTTATTAAAAAATAAAATGAATAATATTTAATGTGCATAAATTTTGAAATAATTAAATTTGATTAACAATTAACTTTATTTATAAATAAATATTTATAATTTTTAAAAATATACATATTTTAAAATTAGAGTTATATGAAGCACATATCATATTCTACTTGTATATATTGTTACGGCGGAAGAAAAGATATTCTATGTTGCGGTCTTTTTGAGAAAAAAAGTTTAACATCTTGGGCTGCTTCAAGAGGGTGGAATTTTCCTAATAAGAGGGGGAGTTTTCCTAAATATCCTACTGTTTAACTGATTCATAAAGTATCCAACACCTTTCACTTCTCCTCCAGTCGCTTTCTTAATTAGAAGCAGGTGCAGTTCTTGTCGGACTTGCTATCTGGGCTTGAAGGCTTGTATGGGGATGGGACTGTGCTGCTTAGCTGGCTTGCTTAAAGCTTGTTTCTATGCCTGAGTGTCCTTCTGTCCTTTTTATGGAATCACTGCTTTACTTTTCTGCAAGAAATCTGATTAGTGAATCAGTGAGAGACAAAAGGTAGTAGCCAGTGTTATTGGCTCGCAGGACAATGGAGGCAATGATAGTCTGCCACATCAAAGGAAAGTAAGTTATGCCACCAGTTTGTCTCTATGCTACATATGAATGAATCCATGATTCTTTAATTATCAGCACCCGTTGGAAAGCGAAAGAGTAACTGTTTGTCCCATGATCTTTTTAGGTAATATGATTAATTGGAACTTGTTGAAAATTAAGACCATAACTTGCTTTGCTCATATTCAAAGGAAAACAATCTCTCTCTCTCTATCCCAGTTCTACCCTCCACAATCTTAAGAAATAAAAGGGAAGAATACTTCCATGGGTTAAGTTTCTTTAATTGCTTCAAGAGACGTGGATTATGCACTGCACATAATACGTTCAATCTGAAAGTATACATATCGCTTGGCAGAAAACTCTGGCCAGTTCTTCATTTCTTCACATAATCAGATCTCCAACTGAGCAAGACTTGCACGAAAAGAACCTAGCTAATTAACTATTTGTTTTGAGAGATGGAGTTTTCCAGGTTTTGCTGCCATTGGTATTTTTGGAGTTATTCCTTATCTTTTGATGTGTATAAGGGACAAAAATACAGAATAAGTTAGGAACAAATACCTCACCAACTAGGCATTGGAAATTCCTATTAAATCAGTTCTCTGTTGTCCGTTGCTTTTTATTTGGTTAATAGGTTCCTTGATGTGCTAACATATGTCCTGTTCACAAACATCATTACTACAAATTATATTTACATTCTACATAGATACTTCATATGAAATAGCATATTTTACCCAAGAAAAGATAAAGAACAAAAAGAAGATGTTGATAACACTCCAAGGAAGTTTTTATGCCTTGCAATTCTACAGTCTGCATGGTGAAAACATATAACATGTGATACCCATTAAACAAGATTTTAGTACCCAATCCATTACCTGTGTAATCTACAACATAAAGCCAAGTCTTTGTATAAAATCGTGGAAATGTTCCATAGGCCAAATGATAGACAAAAAAGAATGGTAATGTTATGATTGAGACAGCTAATATTGATGGAAAATAAGTTGAAACCTTTGATTGATCTGAAAGGAAAAAAAAAAAAAAACTTAACAGTATATCGTTGTCAACTAGCTTTTCTTGTGCATGATATTGGAAGTTTTCCACTAAATAAAAGTTCTAAGGTTGGTTAGTTATAGGAATGATGAAGTCATAGACACGTTAAGATCGCACACAATCAGCGTCCCATGTTCAGACATCTAATAACTCTTCCAATGTTTCTTTTTCATTTTTCTGTTTGTGATTTTGAGATGATCATTCAGTTTTGTTTTATGGGTCAGGATTGGACAACTCATACTATAATAGTTAGGCAATGTAATGATTCTGGTAACAAGGGGGTGGTGGTAGCCCTCTTGGATCGCCACCATGGTCCCCCACGTCTGTGGCGTTTCCTCCACCGGCTATCTACTCGACAAGGCGTCAGGTTTGCTGACGTCCCCCACAACAGGGACCCTCCAAGCTGTTAAGTTGGATGGATTGGTAAGGACTTAATTGGCACTGTCATGTTTTTTGTTTCCTAGCACAGGAGGAGTTAACTTGGAACAAATGGCATGCTATTGTAGGCATAAAATTGAATGAAAGCATGTCCCTAGTTCTTGCGATAAGATTGGCTAGTTAAAACTGACTTGGAAGTTGACATCTCCTAGAAGCAGCTTTTCCCATTACTGATAACTCTGAAATAGAATCATTGGTGGCTGAAGATGTGTGATGGGTTGGACTAGAACTTTTGAATTCAAAACAATTACGAGGACTCAAGCTTTTGACAAGATTAAAGAACTTCATTTCCGCGTAAAGACTGATAGATCTGGCATCTTAATTTCTTTTAATGAATAGTGAAGGCTGCAAGGTTGTGCAAGTATAGGCTACTTGAGGAAACTCTTTTTTTGTTTTGCTTTCTTGTTTTGTAGGACCTCGCAGCAGGGATTTATTGTGGAGATAAGGATGCCCCGTTGTGTAAAGGGTCAAGTTATAGAGGTTCAATAAGAGCTTGGCATATAATAAATCATTGAGAAATACCTCATAACAGTATTTTTTTTTTTAAGTGAAGGGTATTTATTTTGGTGTAAAGATGCGTTGATTACATACCATTGAAATAGATAGGCATTGGATTTGGCCAAGATGAAGAAAAGGAATCCCTCAATAAATTAAGAATCAACAGGGGAAATGATTTGAGTGAATGCACCTATGACTATGAGAAGTACGCTCCGTTGAGATAAGATAGGTTGAAGCTTATCTTTAGTTACTGTTTATTGAAAGTCCTAATTTATAGACACGGATGTATGTTAAATATATTTCACGTGGAGACTCTTTGGCTTGGCAAATTGAGGAAACATCGGTGGTCGTGTAAATTTGCATGCAGTATGCACTGAACCTCGGTCTCTTTCCATCTCCCTTTCCGCCGTATGTTTGAAACTACACGTGAACCCTTTCCCACTGTATTCGTCAGTAAAGTTCAGCCTCCCTTTCTCTCCCTCGATCCCAAAGTTACGCGAGAGAGTTGGCGTGTTTCTACTTGAGCACTTACCATCCGACTTTCAAATCCTGTTGGCCTACAGCTATTAGAATTTAGAACAGCTACAGAAGCATGTTTGGCTGCTGTAAGGAGAAAGGAAATATTGAATCATCATCTTCGTGCCAGTTCACGACGGTTCGACTCTCTTAAGTTCCAACATTTTAATTTCTTTTTTACTGGGCCAAGGAACAAGAACTAAGAAGATATTGAGCCTAGAGGTTTGAATAGTCCAGGCAACTCAGTATTAGACTTGAAACACTAACCCAATTTTAGGAGTTTGGATTTTCTGTTTAAACTAATCTTTGTGCAATGTCCAAAACGATCTGTATCATAAGATTTTTGTCACAAATTGGTTTATTTCATTGTAGGCTTGATTATTGGCTTAGAAGCCTTACATGTCTGGCAATTAATGAGACTACTAATACTGGAATACTTTACTGAACCTTGTAGAGGTCACAGACGGATGGTTATCTGCAAAAGATTGCTTGCTGCTCCTACTCATAGTGTCTGCCTGTGTATGGTGCTTCATGGGCTGTTCTTCCTTCCTGTGGCCGGGCCTCATTGGTCCGTATACACTATTAACTCAGACTATGAAGAGAACTAGTCTACAGATGTATGTACAAAAGAAGAATTCGATATTAAATTGACCCATTAGATATAAAGATGTGGGATTTTAAAGTAATATTTAAAATTAATCTTAATGATAGAGTCGTTCATATACAGTTAAATCAGGTAGGTTGGCGTTAGTATAAAAAATAAGTAATTATAAATTATTAGGGAATCATTCATAGTAATGACTGATCCTAATTTGGGAGTTGAGGTAGTAAATATGATAGTAGCTATTTATTCCAATACTATGCTTAACCTATAAGACTGAGAGTGACATTTTAATTTTACTGATGGCATATTATATATATATATATATATATATAATAAGATGAATAAAGATTGGAGTAGCATGTGCAGTGCTATAGGGCATGGTATTAATCTCATCATCTACCTCATAACCCCACCAAGTAAATGCCATTTATTCGTCATGGCTTTTTTTAACTCATGAGCAAACAATATGAAGTGTGATATGACCAGCAGCCCGTAGTGTAGTGTAACTATCAATTTTAGTCAAACGGCTTTGAATTTTTATTTACCTAATAGAAAACAATATCCATTAAGGCAATGGCAGCCAGACGTGGACAACCCATTTTGCGTACCAAAATATGGTTTACTAGGCGACCTCTTCTGTTCTGCTTCAAGTTTTAAACTCTGTAAAACGTTGTGAACACTGAACACGTTGCTCGAAAAATCATCTGTTCACCAATTCCTTCTTTCAAACTTCAGATTCCAAATTGTGACCATAATCAGTACAAAACTCATTCTGCATGGAAAAGAAAGAGCCAAATTGCAGGAATCATAGAGCATTTTATTTGCAGAAACAAAGCTAAAAGTTTGAAAGCATGGGACTACGATTTGTCTTGATGCAATTTTAATCGGTAATTAAAACTAGATTATCAGAACACCAAAGCAAAGAAATATCTAGAGCCAGGCAGCCATGATCCAGGATCAAAAGAAATTAATTGCTTCAAGGATTGCGACTTTTGGATAATCACACTTGCCATGCGTTGAGCAAGTTTGGCTCAAAACAGTGACATCTAAAAGAATAATCTATATAATTTTCTTTTTTCCAAATAAATGATCCATGGATCGATGCTTCTCCTTTTCCCTCTGCCTTTCCATTTTTTTTCTTGACTTATATGGGGACTTATAAAACCCTGACAAGTGTCTTGAATATTCATTTAATAGGGTAATTAAGACACGTTGGACCAGATACTAGACCAGAGCTGGCAATGATCGAGGGGAATTTAAGGTGGTGTCCCCATTGTCCTCCATGGCCAATATGAACTTCGATGGCCAATCGGAGATATTTGCCTCGCACACACATTTAAGTTCCATCTCATGGGGACCCTTTTTTTTTGTCTTTTCATGCTCTATATCAATCTCAACACGCACCTCCTCCTCCTTAACAAGCCTGGTGCCCCCACCTCAATTAAGCGCTTGTGCGGTTCTTACAGATGATTAAAGCACCACCCTTTTCCCTTCTAGTGCAACAAACTTCTTGTATCCAAGTCACAATCACTATTATAAAGTCTAACATTGAAAGTTCGGCACTTAAGTATTGAATGAAGAGCCACCTGCTAGAAATATATTACGTGGACTAGTATAATCAAAACATTAATTTCATATGCTAACCATAATTAAATTGCCTAATGTATATTTAATAACTATAATAAGATGTGGTTTATGACTGCATTTATTATAGCAATTAGTATCAGAGCACCAGATCATTTGATTCTAAGGCTCCATTTTCGGTTGTTTAAAAATTTTTGCAGTTGAAATCGTTTTTGGTTTAAACAACTTCGAAATGATGAGTTATTGGCTCAGAAAAGATTCTTAGCTGTTGTTGTTATGTTTCACCTTTGTTTTGGACAAAGAACCACAGTTTTTGGATAAGTTTTTTGTGTTTTCTTCTATGGTCGAAATGGGTTTGATGCTTTCATTTCTTGGAGTACTTTTGGCTAAAATGGATATGATAAATTCATAGATCGTGAAAAATGGAAGAAAACGTCTCAAAAATAGGTCGGAGGAGGGAGTTCCACTCGGGTCGGATCGATGGGTCCACGAGTCGACCCGTCGACCCAGCTGGAGGTCAGGGACGACGCACAAGGCGTTGTCCCGCCCCGGGTCAGCGTGCACCCGATCCGACCTTGCACGCGGGTCGAGCGGGTCACCCGCAAGCCCGACCCCCGACCCGACCGGCCCCGGGTTTCTAAATTTTATTTTATTATTTATTTACAAAAAAATCAAAAAATATTTCTGCACGCCCGTGGGGGCACGTGCAGACTCTTTTCTAGACCAATTTTTTGTGTTTTGCTCCAAATTTTATTTTTGATTTTTCCCATATGTTTATGCATAAGATTAGTCGGTAATTTTATTTGATAATTCAAATTGTTTTAATCTTGTATGGCATAAACATGTTTTTGCTAACAATAGTTAATGCTTATTTTTACCTGTCGTAGAATTGAGCATGTGAAACTATTTATGATGCGGAATTTTTTAAATGTCGACGTATATTTAAAATTTGTTTTTTTCTCTAAAATGATGTTAAGATCCATACAGGTAATTAATTGTCCTATCAATAATTACTGCTTATAGGATGCTTAATATGGCGAAGAAATTTTATTAAAATATTATGAACCACATAATTTTTCTATCCTTTCGATAGTATGTTGATGATTTGGTTGTGATATTTTAATAAATTGCTCTTACCTGTGAATGAGTTCTATATTTATTTGAGGAACTCTAGCATGAATGATATAGTTGATTTTGAGAAAAAGAACACGAATTGCATGATTATATTTTAACATGCATATCATAGTTATTGCTCTTGATTCTCATTCAGCTTGAGCAATCCTAGAGTCTCTGCTATCCTAACGTTGAATGGAACGAACCACAAGCAGTGGGTTGCATCTCTCGTGATGAATTTGGCTATCATGCGAATGGAGTTGGCCCTGAGAATGGATCCACCACAGAAACCTGTTGATGATGCTAATGAGAAGGAAAGAAAATCTTATGAGGAGTGGGAGTACTCTAATCGATGCTGCTTAATGATTATGAGATATCATATGGATGAATCCATTCGTGATAGTATTCC
>JANIJH010000008.1:17001143-17021942 GCA_024520975.1 Erythroxylum areolatum
CCATCGGATCAAGGGGTTCTAGATTTTATTGCCTATCTCACACAACCAGAATTATAGAATCAGATAGAGCTGTCTATTTTAAAGATGAATTTGACTCAAGTCAAAGGTCAAGAGAAATTTTATTCAGGGAAGAACACATTATAGTCCCTATACCTGTTCATTCAATTCCTACTGATAATCCTGTGATTGAACATATTCCAGTAGAATCTCATAATGAACCTCTGAATCAAGCACAGGATGAAGTCATTGATGCTAGGAATGATGTTGTTGTTGTCAGGAGATCACAAAGAACACGTAGACCTGCCATTCCTAATGATTACATTGTTTATTTGCAGGAACATGAGTTTGATGTGGAAGACAATACTGAACCAGTCAGGTTTCAAGAAGCTATGAACAGTCCTCAATCTGCATTATGGATGAATGCAATGGAAGATGAGTTGAATTCTATGTCACAAAATGAAGTTTGGGAGTTGGTTGAACTACCCAAAGGTTGTAAACCTATTGGCAAATGGGTTTACAAAATCAAACATGACTCAAGTGGACAAGTAGAAAGGTATAAAGCCAGACTTGTAGCTAAAGGCTATAGCCAGAGAGAAGGGATTGATTTCAAAAAAAACCTTCTCACCAGTTTCTACAAAAGATTCATTACGAATCATTATGGCTATAGTTGCTCATTTTGACTTGGAACTTAATCAAATGGAAGTGAGGACTGCCTTCTTGAATGGAGATCTATATGAAGATGTCTATATGACCCAACCAATTGGTTTTGAGATAACTGGTAAAGAGCACATGGTTTGTAAGCTCAAGAAATCTATTTATGAGTTAAACCAAGCATCAAGGTAGTGGTATCTAAAGTTTGATATGATTGTTACTGCAAATGGCTTTAAGGAGAATGTAGTTGATCAGTGTATATATATGAAGTTCAGTGGGAGCAGTTTCATTTTTCTGGTACTGTATGTTGATGACATCCTACTTGCTTCTAATGACACTAATCTATTATTTGAGACAAATCAACTGTTGTTTAGTCATTTTGATATGAAGGATCTTGGTGAGGCCTCTTATGTACTTGGAATTCAAATTCTTCGAGATAGAGCTAATGGGATCCTTCGATTGTCTCAAAAGACTTACATTAATCGGATCTTGAAAAGATTCAACATGCATTCTTGTTCTCCTGGAAAGGTACCATTAGTAAAAGGTGATAAATTCTCAAAGGCCCAATGTCCACAAAATGATAAAGAAAGAGATGAAATGAAGATCGTTCCTTATGCGTCACTTGTAGGCAGCCTGATGTATGCTCAAGTATGCACACGCCCAGATATTGCTTTTGTTGTAGGCATGTTGGGAAGATACTTGAGTGACCCTGGTCTTATCCATTAGAAAGTGGCTAAAAAAGTCATGAGGTATCATCAGGGTACCAAAGATTATATGTTGACTTATCGGCGAGCTGACACTCTTGATATAGTTGGGTTCTGTGATGCTGATTATGCAGGGTGTGTGGATGATAAAAAGTCCACTTTAGGCTATATCTTTATAATGGCTAGAGGAGCTGTATCGTAGAAAAATGTCAAAGAGACACTCACAGCATCCTCTACCATGGAGGCAGCATATATGGCGTACTATGAGGCAGCTTGTCAATTTATATGGTTGCGAAATTTTATTTCAGCATTGAGTATTGTAGACTCTATCTCGAGTATGCTGAAATTATATTGTGATAATTCCACAACTGTAGCTTTCTCTAAGAATACTAGGAGTACTTCTCGCTCAAAGCATATTGATATAAAATTGTTAAAGAGAAAGTCGTTGAATCCCTCATTACTGTTGAGTATACACCTACAGCTAGTATGTCAGCAGATCCACTCACAAAAGGCTTACCTATAAGTGTGTTTGCAGAATACGTCTCCCGCATGGGAGTGTTAGGAGCCTAGCTGGATAAGATTAGTGGGAGTTTGCTATTTTGTATTGAAAATGTTGGTACTTTGTATGGATTGCTTATATCTTTTATATATGCGACATGCATAATGAAGTTTGCAGTCATTTTTGTTAGTGTTGACATATACATGTTGATATTCTACTGCACACATGTTGTTTTGATGATTATTGTGATATTTAAACATCTCTAGGGCCAAATCATGTGTAGTATATATATCCTGTCGATATGATATTACATATGATTTATTTGATTGCTTTTGGATGATAGAGATTGATATGGTGGTTTGATTATATTGTCCAAGCGGGAGAATGTTAGAAATATATTATGTGGACTAGTATAATCAAAACATTAATTCCATATGCTAACCACAATCGAATTGCCTAATGTATATTTAATAACCATAATGGGATGGTTAATTTGCTAATTGCATTTGAAGCACATGGTAGTACCTTAATTACTAAATGTTAGCCCATTAAATTATAGTTTAGATCATACATTAACAATGAGACAATTAGCCCATTCTACCCCTTAGGGTAGAACATGTCATAATATATGACATAAGATGTGATTGTTGAGTTAGAGAGATATACATTGTGTATGTATTGGGTGAAAAGAGAACAAGGGCATTCTACCATAATCTCTTTTGCACAAGGTTTGTTTTCTCTCTTTGATAGGTTTGGTGAAACATGGAGAGGGTTCAAGACATGCCAAATGTTGGAGGTATGTTTCCTTAATCTTATTATGCTCTAAATAAAATGTGATTCTGGTTGGTTGATGTGGTTTATGACTGCATTTATTATAGCACCATCCTCTCTAACTGGTCGAGCTTGTTAGCACTTGAGTATTGTTTTGGCCGGTCCATTTAAGCACAATCATAACTTTTCCTGAAGAAACTGGTAAAATACTTCTGCTAGTGTACTCGATCAGATGCTTTTGATCTTGATTATTGTTTGCTCATTAATTTAATACTCTATCTAAGATAGGTACCATCTGGTCACATAGGCATGGAAGACACGTTAAACAGGATAAATGACAAGTTCATAATGGCAATTCTACAGTCACCATTTTTTTAACCATTTTAGGCTTTGTTCGATAATTTTTCTAGTTAAACAAAAAAGATTTTTCTCGTTGATTTTCTTGCCTGCATTTTGAGGATGAATAAGCTTATAGAAATAGACTTAATTTTCATAATTTCGAAAACAATTTTAAAGGAATAGTTGAATGGTCAAATCTTAATCAGTTCAAGTGATTTAAGATTCATTCTAAAGATTTATGTGTCTATATTAAATGAATTTGATTTTTGAGTCATTTGGAGTTACTTAGAAAAATTATGGTGAAATAAAGATAGAATTAATAAATTATTCTTTTGTTATACAAAGTATTTTCATCTTTGTATTATACAATTTAATGACTTTAAGTTGGTTAGTCTAGAATTCTTCATTGACAACATAAATAATCATGTAATGTTTCATTTATAAAAGAGAGGAAAGAATAAAAAAGTTATATTGCAAGATTACTCTTGTTTTATTGTTTGTGTGAGTGCGCAAGTATTTGTGAATATCTTTTTTTTTCAATAAAGCAGTATTAGAAAAAAAAAACTATGATATCAAAAGGAGCCTTTATATATTTTCACTATCTACAACTCATCAAACTCAACTATGATAATTGGACACTTAGGATGAAGATCATTCTTGGAGAAGCAAAGAAAGAAAGATGTGGGATGTAGTTAACAAAGGCTACGTGGAGCCTTAAGATGAGAAAAGTTTGATCAAGCTAAAAAAGAAGTCTTAGATGAGCAAAGGAAAAAAGATCATAGTGAACATGTCATCATCTATCAAGGTTTGAAGGAAGAAATGTCTTAAAAAAATGAAACTACATAAAAGAATACGTGGAAAACAACAAAATTTAAAGATGGTAGTGGCTACTAAAAAATGTAAAGATGTAAGCAAAAGTGTACCAGTAAAACATGCCTTATGACAAAGTTATCCTTAAAGTTTGAAAACAATTAGATGGAAAGTGGAAAAAGATAATTGTATATGAAAGTGGACATAATCATGAATGAGGTCATGGACATGCATGGAGCCAAAGGAGAGGAAGAGGTAAACAACAATCTTTTTATGAAAATTGGCCTTAAAATTTTCAATATGGTCAAGAAAGAGAAAGAGAAAGAGAAAGAGGATATTTTGGCAAAAATAATACATTAGAAGATGATAAAGATAAAGTTAAATGTTATTCATGTGGCAAGCATAACCATTATTCTTGGTAGTATTTTTTTTCGAAAACAAAGATGAAGCATAGTTTGTAGAAGTTAATAAAGATGCAACGGAAAGAGCTTTTTTTATTACTTATGATAAAGGATGAACCAATAGGTGAAAAAGCACATGATACCTTTATAATGTAGCTAGCAATTATAGGATAGGTGACAAAAGAAAATTTGTTAAATTAGACACTAACGTGATAAGGACTATATATTTTAGTGATAATACAACAATAAAGATTAAAGATAAGGCTATGATTTTGCTTAAGACAAAAGTAAGTGGTCATAAGCTTCTCCTTAGTAATTACTTTATGTTAAAACTAAATAATAATATTTTAAGCATTGGTTGACTTTTAGAGAATGGTTATCAAATTCATACGGAGGTTTTTACTCTTTGATTTTGAGATCATAATACTATTTTTTAAAAGGTACTATGACTAACAACATGATAGTTTTATTAAACTTGCACACTATAGAGATCATGTACTCAAAGATTGGCGTAAATGATCCTTTATGTATATGGCATATAAGGTATGAACATTTTAATTTTAATGCACTCAAGTATAGGACACCCTAAAAAATTACGTGAGGCATGCTTACTTAAAAAGCATTCAAGAAAAAGTTTTCTAGACCAACCAATTTCAAGAGCTACCAAGCCACTCAAACTTACTCATGCAGATATTTATGGTACATTAATACTCCATAATGGGTTAAAATTTTAAAGTACAGGTTTGAAGATTTTGATGTGCTTAAAAAGTGTAAAGCTTAATTAAAAAAGAAAATGGTTGTGATATTAAAGCTTTACGAACTAATGAAGGTAATGAATTTACTTCTAATAAATTTAAGAGATTTTGTGAGCTATATGAATTCATTGTCCTTTTAGAGTGCCTAGATTTCCCCAATAAAATAAAGTTACTAAAAGAAAGAATTGAACAATCCTGAATATAGAGAGAATCATGTTGAAAAGTACGATGATGTCTAAGGAGTTTAGCCTAAAGCAGTTGTATGTACAATTTATCTTTCAAATCATAGTCCTATAAAGAGCTTAAAAGATGTCATTTCATAAGAAGTATAGAGTGAAGTAAAACCTTATACATCACATTTGATAGTTTGTAGTTCTATTATTTATCTTTATGTTTTAAAGCAAGAAGTTTTTATTGGATATGATGAGAACTTAAAAGACTACAAGTTGTTCAAGCCAATTAATAGCAGGATTGTTATTACTTGAGATATTGAATTTATTAAAGAAGCATTTTTGGATTGGAGCTCTCAAATGGAGGGATATTATGTTTTCCTTCTATATTTTGAATATGAAGAAGAAAAGAAGGATATTTAAGAAATAAAAATTGAAATTTCTCCAGTAACCTTACCAACCCCATCATCTTAAGCATCATCATCTACATGTTTACTAATAAGTATAGGACCTCAAGGATATCAAAGACTTGAGGAATTTTATGATAATCTTAACTTGTCTTAACTACTTACACATATTGAGTCTTTTAAATTTTGAAGATACTAATGAGAATAAGAAGTGGATTCATGCAATGAACAAAAAGGAATAATATATGGGAACTTATTTACCTTTCAAGAGGTCTTCATGCCATTAGAGCTAAATGGGTGTTCAAAACCTTTTTAAAAATTACAAAGCTAAATAATGTATAAGGTAAGGCTTGTTGTCAAAAGGTAAGTTAAAGCAAGATATTGATAATGAAGAGATATTTGTCTATATTAGTCAATTGAAAACAATACATCTATTAATATGTATACTATCTAAAATCATTGGAGAATTCACCAATTGAATGTCATGTTTGCTTTCCTTAATGGTTAATTTGAAAAAGAAGGCTATATTGAGCAACGAATGAGGTATATTGTACAAGGTCAAGAAGATAAAGTGTTAAAATTAAAGCAAGAGTTATATGGACTTAAACAAGTTTCAGGAGCTTGGAATAGCAAAATCAAAAATTATTTCTAAGAGAATGGTTTCACTGGATGCTTACACGACTATGCTTTTTACATAAAACAAGATAAATAAAATTTGTTATTTATTTATATATTTGTGGATGTTATCATCTTCATATGCAATAATTCAAAGATGTTTGAAGAGTTCAAATATCTTATCACCCAAAAGTTTAAGATGAGTGACATGAGATTGATTTCTTACTAATTAGGAATCACGGTGAAATGAATGGAAACACTCAAGAAGGTTATGCAAAGAAGATGCTTAATAAGTTCAAGATGATAAATAGTAAGTTGGTTAACACTCCTATGAAATATAGAATAACGCTATCTAAGTTGGATGGATAAAAGAGTTTAGATCCAACTGTGTTGAAAATTCTTGTATAAAATTTGAGGTATTTAACTTGCACAAGACCATATATCTCATTTGCAATTGAATTTAATAGTCGATCTATGGAGATAACATCTATGGTTTACTTAAGGACAACTAAAAGAATTATTAGATATCTTAAAGGTATAATTAATTATGGCATGTTTTAATCATTTTTTATAAACTTTAATCTAATGAGTACTTATGATAGTGATTTTATCAAAGATTTTAATAATAGAAAAAAGTGTTAGTGGTTTTGTTTTCCTTTTGGGATATAATGCCAATCTCTTGATGTTTAAAGAAAAAACCCATAGTCACACTCTCTACGTATGAATTAGAGTATGTCACAATTAGTTACCTATATTCATTCGGCTATTCTAAGGTAGGAGCAAGTATATTGATACAAAGTTTTACTTTATTTTATAATGTGTTGTTAAGAAGGAGATTATCTTAGAGTTTGTAAAACCCCTTAATCAAGTTGCTAGCATTTGTAGTTAAATGGGCAAATCTTAATCAATTCAGGCACTCTAAGATTCATTTTAAAGCTTTATGTTTTTAGATATGCATGAAACTAACCTTGTGGCATTTGAAATTACGCATAGAGAGTTATGGAAAAATAACTACAATATAGTAAAATTGTTATATTATGTAGATTTTATTATGTCATTATAAGTATCTCCCTTTTTATATTCTAGCATTAAATATCTTTAAGTTAGTTAGTCTAAAATTATCCATTGATAATGTATATAGCCATATAATCTTTCATTTTTTGTAAAAGGAAAAAAATAAAAAGTTTTATTATAATAATACTCTTATTTCATTATTTGTGTAAGTGTGTAAGTATTTGTGAGTATCTTATTCTTTTTCAAAATGAGCAACTATCTTTTTTCAAGATTTGCTAAGCAATAAAGAAAGAAGAAAAGGGAAGGGAAAAGCTAAAGATAGATCAAGCTACCTAAAAAATGAGACGATAATCACATCAATATAGACTTGTTTTATTAATTTAGTAAAAATTGTTATTGTTTATATTTTTTATGAAATATGAAAGTTATCATTTCTCTATGTTTATAAAGGACCATGAGCATAGATGTATTCATGTATTAGACTATGTACTATTCTATATGTGCACTATTATATGACATGATCTTTGAGTTGTCCATATATCAAGCCATATCTTCAGTTGATATTATTATTGAGGAGTATGCCGTAATACTTAATCTTGCATTAGACTATGTTAGTTCAAATGTAGGGCTAGTTAAGTTCCTTATATTATCATGATGGAATCAACTTTTCTTATTATCTTTCTATTTTCATGTCTTTTATCTATAATTTATGCGACATTTTTATAAAATGACATTTCTTGAACATATATTATACTTCATCTTTTGTATATAACCTTGTAATATACTACAAAAGATAGAAGCACCCTACTCTTCATTCTTAACCACAATTGTAGTGAGTGTTAGGGATCAAAATGCAAAAAACAAAATTGCTTTGTAATATAAACTGAAAGAGGAGCAAGAAGTTGAAAAACTCTTTGCACTCTTATTGCTTTATTTGTTTATAATAATTGGATTATGAATTCTAGATCGACATGTCGTATGGAATATGATGAGTTCTTTTTAAAATCTTAGACAATAAATTTTAGTGTAAATTCATAACAAACAATGGAGCTCTCTTGAAGGTGAAATGAAGAAGATATTTTGTTGTAAATACTTTAATAGGTGTTAAGTTCATAATTGATGAACTTCTAGTACCTAGACTTAATCAAACTTTGTTGAGTGTTGGTCAATTAATTGAAAAAAAGATATGTTGTGAAATTTTATAAGGATGAACATGTGACAACTGACTCTAAAGGAGTTGAAATGATAAGGATTTACCTGAATTGGAATGATAAAACCAAGTATGTTGTAAAGAGTAATTCCATAAATTATGCTAAATTTTATAATTATGAATGAGCCTATGTTATGTCATAATAAATTAAAACATGTTCATCTTGAAGCATTGAAAAGAATGAGTAAAAATGGTATTATGCAAGGCTTTCCCAAAGTAATAGAAACTACTAAAATCTATTAAGTCTGCCAATTTGGGAAGTAAGCAAAATTTCCTTTTTCTAATGCTTTTTATAGAGCTAAATAGATGTTACGACTACTTATATTTGATGTATTTAAACCTATTGAGGTCTCACTAAATGGAAATAGAAGTGTTATTCATTAATGATTATAAAAAGATATAAAACTGGATTACTTTCTTAAAACATAAAAGTCATGCATTTTCGAAATCAAGAAGTTGAAAGCAAGAATTTAAAAAAAAATCTCTCACTTAAGCAACTAAGACTTGATAATGGTTTTGAAAATATTGTTTAAGGAGTTTAAAGATTTTTTATCCAACAGGGAATCAATCACCAATTGACAGCTTTATAGATTCCTCAATAGAATGGAGTGTTAGATAGGAAAAATAAAAGCATCATAAAGATAGTGAGAAGTATAATGAAACAAAAGAAGTATAAAAAAATTTAGGACTAAAGGAGTTGAAACTTCAATATATTTACTTAATATGCTACCTATTAAGGTAATAAATTAGAACATCATATGAAACGTAATTTTGTAACTCACAATCTGTTACAGACTTTGGATGGAAGCAAGGAAGTGCTAACCTATACTTATACGATTGCTATTCTTATTGGTATTGATCAATTCGGGCTAAGGACATTGATACCTGAGCCCCCTTCCAGTCTTGATTTCATGCTCCCCGGTCAAGAAGCAAAAGAAGTGACAACCGTCAATTCCTATATGCTTTTTGAAGTTTCAAGTAGTTTCTGAGGTATTCATGTTCATAAAGTTAAAATAAAAACTTTAAACAAAAAAGCTAAACTCAAGGTGTTGCTTAATCTTACAACAAGAAAGATTTAAATGGGATGAGATATTTTAATTAATGAATTTCCCAAATTAAAATGGCAAAATTTGTTGGTTAATGAACTTTAAAACTCAAAAGATCAGCTTTTTTATCGCTTTGTAAAGAGAAGGAAGTTTTAAAGGAGGCTAAGAGTGATCAAGACACTAAAATTTTATTTAGGAGAATAAGCATCTTATTGAAGTTATAAAATAACACATCTAATATTTGTTGAGGTAATAAATAAGAAAGAATGAGTTGAAGCCATAAAAGATAAGATTTATATGATAAACAAGAAAGAAACTTGATCTCTATTAGAAGCAAATTAGAAGGTTCTTGGAGTTAAATGATTTTCTAAAATCAAATTTAATTATGATGCTAAGTTAACATTCCTCTTACTATCATATCAACGTTCCTTAACGGCTTCATCAAGGAAACCATATATGTTTAGCAATCAAAGTGTTTAAACATTCATAGTAAAAAGAATGATGGGTACCTAATGCACAAAGTTCATTATGGCTTAAAACAAACCCCATGAAATTGGTACAACAGGATTGATGAATACTTAATCAAGCATAGGTTTAATAGAAGATAAAATGAAGTTACTCTCTATATATTACTTGACAAATTTGTGAAGGTGATTGTATCCTTATACCAACGATTGGAAACTAAATATAGAGAAAAAGATATATTTAAGTTAGCAAGAGCTAGGAAACAGAAAACGAGAGACTTAAATCAAGTTTGTTGTATAAAAGATGAAGTAGGTGGAGTGCTAGTGGATGAAAATGACATCAAGAGAAGATGACAGAGATACTTTTGTAGCCTTTTTAATGAAGGCGTAGATGATAACATCTCTTTAGGTGATCTTAACAAGTCTGAGAGATATTATAACTTCACCTATTGTTGGCATATCATAAGAGAATAAATTAAAAAACTTTAAGGGTGATGAAGAGTAAAAGGACAATAGAGCCTAATGAAATACCCATAAAGGTATGGACGAATCTAGGTGAAGAGGGTCTTACTTAGTTAGTCAGGCTTTTTAATGTGATCCTCAAATCCACTAAAATGCCAAATGAGTGGACTTAGCATACTAATTTCTCTATATAAGAACCAACGGGACATTTAAAGTTGTAACAACTATTGAGACATCAAACTATTTAGTCACATTATGAAGTTGTGGGAAAAGGTAATTGAGTAGAGAATGATAAAAGGTGCACCTATCTCGAAGAACTAGTTTGGTTTTATACTAGGAAGGTCTATGACAAAAGCTATACATCTCTTTAACAGATTAACGGAATATTACATGGAAAGATAACTTAACCTATACATAGTTTTTATTAACTTAGAGAAGATTTATGACAGGATTCGTAGGGAAATTATATAGAGGTGTTTAAAAAATTAAGGGAGTTTTTGTGACCTATATATGAGTTATTAAAGATATGTATGAAGGTATAAAGACTAGAATAGTAAAGATAATAGGAAGAAATACAGAACGTTTCTTTATCAATATCTAGTTACACTAAAGCTCGTCATTGAGCCATTTTCTATTTACAATAGTGATGACATTGTTTTAGTGCACGAGACAAAAGAGAGTGTCAATTTCAAGCCAGAACTTCAGAGGGATACACTATAATTGAAGGGCTTTAAATTGAGTAAGAATAAAATTAAGTACTTGGAGTGTGACTTTTTGAGCCAAAGCGTGGCATTTAAGGTAAAGATTGGTTTAGCTGTTATATCAGAGAAAGAGTATTTTAAGTATTTTGGATCTATCATCCAAAGTAATTGAGAGATCGATGAAGACTTAGTTCATCGTATAAGATTGGGTAGCTTAAATATAAGGGTGCATCAGGAGCTTTATGTGATTAAAAAAAATACCACTCAAGCTTAAAGATAAATCTACCTTTTGGCGATTAAGTCAACCATGCTTTATGGGACATAATGTTGACCCATCAAACAGGTCTAACTTAGAAGCAGAGATGAGGATGCTTCATTATATGTGCAACCTTACTAGAAGAAAAAGGTAACAAATGTCATTGTAAGAACAAATTAAGGATGACTAATATAGAAGAAAAATTAAGAGAGATAAGGCTTAGGTAGTTCAGACATAATAAAAGGAGATATCCTGATGCTCTAATGAGTAAATGTGATAAGATTGTAGTTAGAGATTATAAGAGGAAAAGAAGAACTATGAAGATCTAAAAGGAAGTTATCAAGAATGATATAACTATATATGTTGGAATTTACTGAGGACTTCACCCTTAATAGAAAACTTTAGCATAGTAGAATATGGGTAAAGGATCTCACATAGAAAAGTCCTTCTTTTTCTCATTGATCTTTTAAATCTTTTTTTTCACGTTTTGTGTCTTGTATTTAGCCTAAACATTTAATCTATAGTACTTCCCCTTAGTTATTTAGCCTAAACATTTCTTTACATAGCCTAAATATTTCTCAAAATGGCTTGTTTGTTTATTTATTTACTTATTTAATATTTATATTTATATTTATATTTATATTTACTTTATTCTATTTTTACTGTATTATTTATTTTATTACTTATTTTTATGTTTCTATTTATTTGTATTCATTTTATTATTTATTATTTATTAGTTATTATTTATTATATCATTTTATTTTATTTTTGAATTATTTATTCTTATTCTTATTTTATTGTAATCATTATCATTTTTTCTTTTTTTTCTACAAACAGTTCTAAAAAACTTTTTTCTTTCTTTCTTTCTTTCTTTTCTCTTTTTCCTATAAGTCCATTAGAAATAACTTCTTTATCAGTTAAAGGTACGATTGCGTACTTCTAAACCTCTCTAGACCTTGTATCTCAGCGAGACTTCTACTAGAATTTTATTGTTATTATTGTTGTCGATGATGATGATCAGCATGAGATGTATGATCTTGAAACAAATTTTAATGTATCTAATCTTGGGTGGTGCGTAACACTCTTATCATGGAGATTAAGCAAAATTAAGTCAATGCCTTATTCTTTTCCTATGAACTTAAAATTGTTAAGAGAAGATTGTGAGGTAAAGGTAGGTGCACCCTTGTACAAAATTGATAACCAAAAAATCAAACTTGATGGATGCAACTAATTTGCTATCAAGATTCATGTAATATCCAATTAAAACTTACTTTGATGCCATTAAAAGAGTTTTAAGGTATATAAAGGAACATTAGACTATAGATTAATCTACAAGAAGGAAAAGAACACTGGTTTATTTAGATATATTGATAATGATTGGGTTAGTATTATCGATGATATAAGAAGCACTTCTAGCTATGTGTTTTCTCTTAATAGTGATATGTTTACTTGGCATTTAGAAAAAGAGGGTAAAATAAAACTTAATGTTATTCTTCAAAGAAGCAGGTAGTTGATATAATAACTAAAGTTGTACCTAAGGAAAATTTTATTTATTTTAGGTGCTAACTTAGCGTTTTTAAGAAATACAACAAAGAAGACTACTAGTAGTGATGCATTTTCATGAGACAAAAAGTGTCATTCTCTTAAATCTAATTCAATTTTGTTTTGGTAAGTCAAAAAAAAAAGAACATAAACATATTGGTCGAATTGTCATCTATATCTCAAATTAATTCCTAAATTCCTGCAATTAACAAATAAAATGTAGAGAAGTAGGAGTTAATTCTACACGGAATTTTAATTTGCTAATCAATACAAAATAAATTTCTTAAAAATAGGAGGGTTATGATAATATGGAATTTTGAACAAAGAAAATAAATTGAATAATAAACTAAGAGTTAACAACAAAACGAACCTTTGGTTATTGATATAAAATAATTATCTCATCAATCATATATTCGATATAATATTAAATATATTTTTTCCTTAGGATTAGCTAATTAAAAACATGTTATTTAATTAAGCATTATTATTTAACAATCTTAAATACGATCTAAAATTTAATTAACAATAGCTTTAAGAAAAGAAAGATCATTGAAGCAAAATAAGACAACATTCTTGATTGCATTTAATCCAGTTGAATGCTTTTCTAAAAATAGTAACTTTTGAAGCAACAAACTAAAACTTTTAATTGTACAATTAGTTAAAAGAATTGAACTTTTACATATTCATACTTTAAACTAGCAAATTAGCACTTCAATTAATAAACTAATTGTGTGCATTAGAAATCAATCAAAAAAATCATAAAATATAAGCATAGAAAAGAAATTCAATACATAAATAAATCAAACACTCCATATTAAGACCTAATTATCTTCCAATCTTTAAAGTTCCAAAAGAATTTCTCTTCCTTTAACCAAGACAGAAAATAAGCCAACAATGGTCATAGCTACAACTATCTTATTTTTAAAAAGAAAACTTGCCTTAGCGTACACTAGGGAGGAAAATTTTGTGAAAAGCTAGAAAAATGTAGAGAATACTCGAATGCTTTGATCCTCTATTTTGTCTCTATTTATAGCCAACTAAACTCAATTTGAAAATCTTGTTGTTATGATTCTTTGAATCTCATAAATCATATCTTTACTTATTTCCACCCAAATTTGGCCAAGATAAGGTTCAAATAACTTTTAATACATTTTCCTTTTGTGGTTTAATTGCAATTTCTATTGAACTTGCTTAAACTTAAAATCACGTCATACAAAATAAAATATTTTGTCAACCCAAATCTTTTTATTTCCCCTTAATTAATGGTGATATTGTTCCTTTGTTTAAAACTTTCAAATTTGAATTAAGGAAAAGTCATTTTCTTAAAAATATTAAATTTGAACATATTAAGATAAAATTATAGAAGAAAATTATATCATATCGCATATTCGTGTTTTTATAAGTCCAAAGAAAGACGAAAGACAAACATTTCATGTGCTCATTTGTATACTCTTCATCATACGACATAGTCGTTGAATTACTCATGTATCGAATCGTGTCTTGACTTCATGTTTCTAAAAAGAAATATGTTCTAACATATAAAAGTGTGTCAGATGATATTAATTTAAATATGAAATTGATTGAGTTAAATACGAAGATCGTTCAACAATTAGACCTGTGAAAGTTGTTGATGCCGGCCGGTTGAATGCCAGTTGCATCTTTTTTCTGGCATTGAGCTCAACTTCTCAAGCGTTCCTGTCAAACCAAACTCGAAGGGAAGAACTTATAGCTTGGCCTGACTTGATGTCATATTCAAATCTGAGTAATTAATTTGGAATGCTTTAATTGTTAGGTCATATGCTAGTAAATTTTGATGCCCATTAGGCTATTCTGCTATAACTGAAAGTTGCCTCTGATAATAAATGATCACGCCACAGGAAAAGGAAAACGAAGCTTCTGTCTATAAATTTTCATAGTGTAATGATTCTTACATAACAAGAAAAAAGAGAGAGCTTCTTTCCTTCTGATCACCAAACATCTTGTTTCTACTTCTTAGCATATCTGAACAAACAAATCAATGAATGGTTTCACCAAGTCCGATCCACGCGACTAACTCTGAGAACACTGACTTGTGCACATTTTGTTCCCTTTTATAGCAACTATACGCATGATCCTACAACAGTTTCATGCGATTGGAATCCATCTTATGACACATTAAGTGCCACTCTTTTGTTTCTTTACTTGTGTAGCCAATCAAGTGACATGGCTCAAGCTGCAATGAAATGTGGACCCTGATGATGAGCATCCTGTGGCTGAGAAGATAGTACTTAACTCTGATCCTGGCAAAATGATGTTCCTCAATCACCATGACCCTCTTAATGTTCACAAAATCAATATTCTGTCTGAGGTTTAATTAGCTTCTGATGCAAACCCTAAGGCCATTTTTACCTTCCTTAGAGTATGTGACGTGACCAAGTTCAATTGGAGACCAACTATTGAATGGATAAAATTATTATGATGAGGTTTCGGAGTAAAGTAAGTGAAAAAATGTCGAGCCATGAAAGTCTAGTCTAGATCTAACCTAATGCTCGTGTGAAAAGACGATGAAATCCTTGTGCGAAGTGAACAACAATGCTGCTGCTCACTACTTGAATTTACGTGTACTTCTGGGATGTGGCTCCAAAATTTATTTCTTCGTCCCATTTAAGACGCTGACCTTTCTTCTCTGCCCATCTCTCAATTTACATTTACAAATACTCCTCTCTCAGTCTCTCCATAAATTTGTCCCTCTCTACTGACTATTGTATAAAAAGCCAAAGCACCTACTTCCTTCTTCGCTGGTTTTTACTAGCAAAGATGGGTCGATCACCATGCTGTGACAAGATTGGTTTGAAGAAAGGACCATGGACACCTGAAGAAGATCAAAAGCTCTTGGCATATATAGAAGAACATGGTCATGGAAGCTGGCGAAATTTGCCAGCCAAAGCAGGTGATATGTCATGTTAATGATTTGTGTGTCTATGTAGTGAAGTTTTAACTAACCGTAGTTGAGTGAAGAAAACTGCAACTTTTGTCTCTTCATTTATAGGTCTTCAGAGATGTGGAAAGAGTTGCAGACTTAGATGGACTAATTATCTCAGACCAGATATTAAGAGAGGAAAGTTCAGCTTGCAAGAAGAGCAAACCATAATTCAACTCCATGCCCTCTTAGGGAACAGGTGCCAAGATCCTTAATCCTTACAGTCTTGACATGGTTTACTTGTCACATTCAGACGTTATCATTCTTTTGAAGCACCCCAAATGACTGGATCTTAAACAGTCTTCTCACAATTCAACAATGTGAATTCTTGTAGTGAATTTGGGAGCAGTTTCTACTTCAACAATGTCATAAGTTCTGACCTTGTGTTTCTCTTAGTATTTTTTGGCTTTGTTATGAAAGCTTAACGACTAGAATTACCTCCTCTCCAAACCACTCGCTTGAGCATGTTGTGTACGTGAACATGTCTTCTTGCATTTCAAAAGAGATTCTGCAGCATGACATAGAAAATCATGATTTTGTTTTTGGGTCCTTTTCTTTTCTTCTCCAGTCTCATCATTGTATCTAAGAGGTTTAGAGCATAGAAAAAGGCTTTGTGTATCTGATAGTTCGTACGTCCCTCACTTTATATTCTTCCCAAGGGCTGTTCTTATATTCTCATCCTCAGGTGGTCGGCTATAGCTACTCACTTGCCCAAGAGGACGGACAATGAGATTAAGAACTACTGGAATACACATCTCAAGAAAAGGTTAACCAAAATGGGGATTGATCCAGTGACCCACAAGCCCAGGAATGATGCTTTACTGTCCAGCGAAGGCCAATCCAAGAATTCAGCTAACATTAGCCACATGGCTCAGTGGGAGAGTGCTAGGCTCGAAGCTGAGGCTAGACTCGTTAGAGAATCGAAGCTACGTTCACATTCATTTCAACAGCAGCTTAGCCCTCAGAGTTATATTCCTGGTTCAACTTCTTTTCATCCTCCACGATCATTTGATGCACTGAAAGCTTGGAACGGTGGGTGGTCAAAATCTAGTGAAGGTAATGGTGGTACCCTACGCACTGGAATTGGAGGTGACCTTGAGTCTCCAACATCTACTCTTACTTTCTCAGAGAATGCTCCTCCAATCATGATTTCAGCCAACATGGGAGAGAATTCGGTTCCTCTAATTGAGTTTGTTGGCACTTCGGGTTCATCAGAGACTGGAATTATCAAAGATGAAAGCGAGCATGATTGGAAGGGCATGGCAAATTCAAACCATTTACCAGAGAATTCAGTATCATTTTCGTCTGACTTTCAAGACATGACGATCTCCATGGAAGGGACATGGAGTCCAGAATCTCTAAGGACAAATAGCAGTCATGTTCATGTCGGAAATGTGATGGAAGAAGGGTTCACTAGTCTTCTCCTAAGTGACTCTACTGAACAGAACTTGTCAGAAAGTGGCAAGGACTCAGAGAACAGTGGAGGTAGTGGTGGTGGTAGTGGCTACTATGAAGATAACAAGAATTATTGGAACAGCATTCTTAATTTGGTGAATTCTTCTCCTGCTAATTCACCAATGTTCTGAAAATAACCAAGATAAGGTTCCGCCTGAATGGTTAGATAGTGATGATGTGCCAGTTAATTACAAGTAACACCACCTTCTCAACCCAGATGTCCTGCCATTGGTTTAGTTTGTATTTGTTGCTAGAAGTCAAGTATAGGATAGGAAAATGTCTTCGCCAGAGGGGTTTGGATTGCTTCCACACTTTCCAAGTGTGAAAATAAGATTCTCCACTAATGTTGTCGATGGAAGCAACAAGATGAAGTTTTGGCAATCATCCTCAGTCTCTCTCCCTCTCTTTCTTATGTGAAATGTTAATAGCTAGGATAGATCTTCTACTCAATTTATGCTCCATTCAAACATAACTTAGTTTGTCAGCTTAATGATAAGTGACATTTCATCTTTGTTTACTATTATGGTGGATTGAGATATGCATGTTCCAATTCAAGTAATTGATCCTGAACATTGTTAAAGAATGAATTATCTACCTTCCCTTTAATTAGACAAATTCGTGCTCTATACACTTGTTAAATAAGATGGTGTATTTATGAGGCTTTATTGCTGTCAGTTTTACGTCGTATTCTGCTTACAAGTAACAAAGGTAAGTTCACTTAACGTCGTATTCTGCTTACAAGCAACAAAGGTAAGTTCACTTGTGCTTGCCAACAAAAAAAAAAAAAATCTGGGGAAAAAGAGCCGAAAGGACTATAAAATTGACAGCCAAGAACAAAAAGAAACCAAAAACTTTTAGGAGAAACAAAGTGAAAAGCAAAATTAGAAATTTGGAAGCTAGTGTTCCTTCTTTTCCAAGAAGATTCTTTCTTCCCAGTAAGGATCACATACTTAGAGAGCGACTCAGCCGTTGGCACCAATATCTTCACTGAGATCCACTTGGCATGACCCCTTATGGGGCACATGATCAATAGACTTTCCACATTTTTTAGCAAAGGTTGTAAAGGTCTGAACTTGAGTTTCTATCTTTGTGACATGATAATATGGAATTTCGACATAAGACAACTCTTACTGCATAATTGCATACTCATGAATATCGTATGAATCAAAATGAAAATTATAGCTATGAACATCCAGCAAATATGGACTGATATAGTAGGGTGCTTTCTACTTGTAGCAAGCAATTCTCATGAATCATCCCCACTGCAATCTTCAATACTACACTCCCGTGAGAAACAGAAAGACTTGAGAAACACAGGAGGAGCACAAGCCTCAAAAAGCATAATATCCTGCATTAATGATTGCAAAAGAAGCGACTCGTAACATCAACAGACACGTCTAGCTTGGCAATTTCCAATATATTGTCACCTGTCAACATATACACCCTTTACACCATTGTTTCAGCCTCAGGATCTGACAGTGATATGAAACCATACATGGAAGATTATGATATGAATTGAACACTGATTATTAGAAGAGAATCTATCTAATAAAGTTCCATTTTGGTTAGTAGGTTCTACGATAAGACAAATGCAGTTCTACAGTATATCCTTTCATTATGAATTTTCGTTGTCTTTCGGTTGTCCTTTTCCAAAACTATTAATTTTATCTGCCATGTACAGTCTCATATGGTTTAGAAAGATCTTTCACTTCCAATTGCCATGTCAAAAAATGTTTGCAAGATAAATGGGGAAGTTATTGACTTGTACAGTGGAGCAACTGTGCATTTATGAATCCATAATCCCTTAAAGGCAGCAACTTTGCATGAAACTAGAGTTTGCTTCAGCCTTTCATTATTTACCTTTAGGCAACCAGGGTCTACTCTACTGGAAAGAAGAATTGTCAAGTTCTAATGTTCTTAGCTTCTGCAGCTACTTCCGCACTTCTTTGTCACAGTATGCTTCTAAAGATGGAGTACTGGCTCTAGGACTTTTCAATATAGAAAATCAGTTTCAACTTCTATCCTTTAACTTAAATCAACCGGAAACTTGTGTAGGGTGAAAAAAAGGCCACTTACCAAAACAAGATATGGGTTTGCCAAATTACAGCCTGAACTTCTGATGCAGAATATTTTGCCATACTTATCTATTCCTTCGTTCCTCAAAAATTTTGGATGTACCAACTAAAGCATCCTGATCCTGGTAATGTAACACCTGGTTTCCGAGTTCATAAAAGGCAGCTTTTAATTTTTTCCCTAACAGAAAACTATATTATCTTACAAGAAAATTCAATATGGTTTCCCATTATTTCTTTCATTTTCTTCAGTCCTTTATCCTTTATTTAATATTAAAAAGATACTGACAAAAACGTAATTTGCTTACTTATTGACTTCTTCAATGAGGATGAAGGAAAATTTGGGGACATCACTGAATAAATGAATCTAATTGTTCCACGTGCCCATCTTTTGAAGATTTATAAAGCACTGTTAGGGGACAAGCTAAATACAAGGATCATCCTGCCATGTATTCATTACTGACGTCACCATGTATGAGGTAGCTCATGTGTGAAAGTATGTACCACAGAGTATGATCTTAAACTGTGAATGTGGTTTTTCTCTTTTAAGGTTTCAAATTGAGATCAGAGGAATACAATGAATTGAACATTTGAATTCAAGTCTTAATGACGCGATATCAGTTCCTAACTCAGGTGGTAACTTCTGCATCTTCAGTATCCTGAGCAATTAGTCTTAACAGATTCTTGGCCAAGTTTGTGTGAGAAGACGTTTTCTCATTGTTTACTAGCCTTAGGCATTCGGCAGCACAATTTCCAAGTTGACAGTTCAAGTGTCACTGATCCCAAATATCAACTTGGAAAACATGGCGTCCTGCTTAAAAGTAAACGTAGAATATCCAAAAGTATAATATACAACTCTCTGGAACAAGCTAAGACACATTGAAAAGGAGATGGTTGCGGACAGGGGTCACTTTCTTCCATCGTCATTTGTTTTCAAGGTCAGTTTCACCACAATAGAAACGTTACCCTACCAAAAGGGATTCCTATGTTAATCTCACAGCCGTCTTAAACAGGACACAAGACAAAAGGAAACAAGAAGAAAGAACAAGTAAAGCAAATTGAACTTGTTCCACTATCTATTAGCGAAGCAAATTGAAGGGGAGGGTTTTATCACAGCTAAAGTCAACCGCGTCATGAAGGCTAAGAACATGTAAGTGAGAGTGCTAAAGGGTTTGCACCTAACAAAATCTAGGGGATAGGATATTTGTCAGTGTGTATGATCCATGCCACACTTTCTAACAAATATCCAACTTGAATTTCACTGTTATGTACATTGTGACCCCAAGGGCACATGGAACATGTCTTGTTCTGTCATCAAAGAAACAATTCACCGTAGAAAACATAAAACCAAGAGCTGAAATTTTCCCATTAATGAAGAGAACATGAAGCCAGGCTGTGCTGATAGTTGTAGAACAGAATCAAAGGGTGAACTTTTAGCCACAATGCTGATATCCAAAAGAAATTTTCAGTTATCAATTCTATCATCCTATTGAGCA
>JANIJH010000008.1:17058692-17073451 GCA_024520975.1 Erythroxylum areolatum
CGTGATCATGATGTAGGCAAGGACACATAAGATTTGCCATAGTCCTAGAGAAGTGTTGTAATGCTAGTAATGGATGTTACTGTGATGTTTATGAAGAACCTAATGTATCAGAGTAAAATGGACGACAAATTGTGTAATGAATGTGATGGGTGTGCATCAAGTTAAGGAGTTATAGATACAGATGGTTTTTTAGGATGGGTGGGTAATTCATCGAATCACCACTCTCCTAACATGCAACAATAACTTGGTCAACTCATGACTGTTGCAGCTTGATGTCTTGAAATGGAAGGACTGGTACCTGACTCACCGAATCAAAGATATAATACTTAGTTCACTTGATACCAATCGACATTATTACATAATAAAATTCTAGCAAGCAATGCTGAGAAATGCCTCAAATGAGAAAAGTTTTTTTGCTTCTACATCTTTTGCATCTTTTCTTTATGTGACCATTTAACATGTGATCTTATTTAATGCACATTTAGTTCTTGGTAATTAACCCGTTTTCCTTGAATATTTTTGAGTGGTCAGTCCTCACTTGTCTTATTTGACAAAAGCTGATCTACTCCCAACCTTCAAGCAGGAGTGGTTAAAGACATTTTTGGTTGATGGATGGAATTATTGTTAATTGAGTTGGGATGCAATGGTTGAGTGACTTGTTTTCAATTCTAGATTCTTATTGTTCTTTTTGCATTATTCTTGGCAATCCCACCATTATTCTCCACTTGCTTTGTAGTGTTATATCCAGTGCTTTATGGTTATTTGATCTGTGATTTTAGCTACAGAGCTGTGAAGTTTTGTAGGCAATTGCAACAGATGCAAATTTGTTTCCATATTCTTTGGTTATATCTTTCTTTGCAGTAGTTTTGATGCTTCAATTGTTAAATCTTTTCCTGCACATTTGATTGATTGTCTGTTTCAGAAAATTTTGAACTTGGCCTTAAAGTGCCACTCAAGAGTTCTCTTTATCGTTACATAGTGCAGTTCATGTTCACAAAGTGGCTGCTATCTACTTAAGGTTGGGGCTCTTTATTGATCTGTATCTGCATTTTTAATAGGAGCTGAAGCAAAGAATAGAGCATTTGAAGGAAGAGAGCAGTAAGAATGGGGTTTTCACATCTGAGAGTGAATTTAGTGAAGAAATGATGGATATTCGTGAAGACTTAGTTACTATTCATGGACAGATGGTGCTGCTAAAAAATTATAGCTCCTTAAACTTTGCAGGTACTGTAACTCTTCCGTTTACTCTACTTCTTACTTCTAACTTGAGTTGTTTAGGTTTCTCATTTAAATGGGGAGATGCTGCTTCCAAAATTACACCTTGCTAAATGTTTCAGGTATAGCATTTCTTGTTAAAATCACTCGTAATTACAGGAGTAGTACCTGTTTTTAAATGCATATTCATTTTTCCAATGATAGGTTTGGTTAAGATTTTGAAGAAGTATGACAAACGAACTGGAGGGTTGTTGCGTCTGCCTTTCATGCAACTTGCCCTTCATCAGCCCTTTTTCACAACTGAACCATTAACAAGGCTCGTCTGTGAATGTGAAGCAAATCTTGAGCTGCTATTCCCGTTACAAGACGAAGTGATTGAATCTGTGCTAGAACGCTCTAACCTACAATTAAATAACAGAGCTGGTATTTCTAATGAGACATCCTCTTCTCTCGGTGAGGAAACGATAGATACATATCGAAGCACCCTTGCAGCCATGAATGCTATACGAGGCCTTCAAAAAGCAAGCTCCACCTACGATCCTGTATTTTCATATTTCTTCAAGATCCAGGATGCAGAAAGCACCGGTGCTGTAACAGCTGAAAATTCACCTTCAAATTCTTCGCCTAGTTCGCTGAAAGGGGAAGACGCTGGTCAAGAAGATGCCAATTCTGTAAGGAGTGGAGGTTGATAGAAAAACGTTTTTTGTTTTGTTTTGTTGTGTTTGTTTCCTGTGCTGATACGGCATTGCTCTTGCCTTGCTCATTTTCAGTCTTGTAAAACAAAAATATGGTAGTCGATACAGATTGAATAATGTCTTCTGTAACAGTTCTACATAATTACTTTTAATTGTATAACCTGTGGAAATATAAAGATGCAAGTTCATTTTCTTGATCATATAATTGTGTTAAAGGAATATCTAATAACCATTATAGGGGATCTTGTTATCATTTCACCAAGTTGAACTCCAGGTCTGAAATGGAAGGCAATAACGCTTTTATACATGAACTGCCTATGCTTTCCCCTTCATGCTTGCTTCCCATTGCAAAACCTTAACTCCTTTCTGTTTTTTTTTTTTTTTTGGGGAAAAAGAACATCTATTTTGTATTGGCGACAAAGATTTTGACTCGTGTTCGTTAGCAGTTACATCTGCCTCTTTTCTTTTACTCGATATGCGAGTATGTTCAAGAGGATGTACCTTCAAAGGGTGATGTGCATGGAAAATTCAGGTGGCTGGATTAAGCAGCACAAGCAACTTGTAACTTTTAACCAACAATTGCTCAAAGTTGAAGAAGCAGCAGAACAAGCCACAAAGCAAAACGACACAGACACAGCCACGTAATCCTATGGGAAATAAATAAACTAAATTTAGGAATATTTCAATTTTCAGTATTCATTTCTACATTTTTCCTGTGTTAACATGAAGAAATAATTACAAAGCAAAGGAAATGATGCAAACAAATCTTGAACTTTTCAGAAATTTATATGCAGCAGTAGAATGTATTATACAAGCTTGTCATCTTCTTCATCATCATAGTAGAATGGCAAGGGCACTGATTTAAATGCCCGATACTTACCAACATTGTTAAAGTGCTCATTCTCCAGCCTGATCAAATAACATTGCCATCAGTTGTTAGTATGGGATACATGAAATACTTTTAACATCAAAATAAGCTGGTCTTTAGTTTGTTTAGCTTTATGTTACTCAAACTCCCAAGTCCAACAATTCATCTAATTTTAATTTAATTTGTTAAATTTCATTGATCAACTCAATCAATGTTTTGTCTCCTTTTTGAAACTCATGTGTTTCCACTTTCATTACTGAGGAGTACCTGAAAAAGTTCCAAATTCCACGACGAATGATCTCCAAACTTGCAACTATTGCAATCACGGCTGTTTTAGGCAAGAAGGGTGCACTTCTGAAGCCCAACAATGTCCCAATCCAAGCTAGTCTCAGCACAACATTCAGCACCTACCAACCATTTTATCAAATATTTGGTTTAGTTAGTATGTGCGCATACTCTACCATTTTACAGACTTGGCTGCCTGCAGGATTTAATTTTTATCTTACCATAGCCACAAAATAAACAGTCTTGTTTGGTATGGCAAGCTTATCTCTCAGCCACGGGTTTACTGAATCTCGTTGCAGAAGACCCCAATCTATCACTATGTCCCAATACACATTAATAACTGTTGCAAAACCTGCAGTTGTAGCAGCTGCTATCTTCCAAGTTATTCCCCTCCTTCGTTCATCAAGTGTTCTCATGGCAACGGCTACTATAATTGACAAGTATTTGATTGCATTACACGCTTGTGATCCATCTTTCTCTTCAAATAAACGTCGAATACACTGATACATCATAGACTACTATGTCAGTACCATCATAATCATAAGCCAAAGGCTTCTCACTTCAGTATAAACAGTACATACATACCTGAAGGAACCGGATCCAATATGGAATCATTGCTACCAAAAAGTAAAACACTTCATAAACTTTACTTCCATCACAGGTGTTTTCCCTCCTTAGGAAATCCCCCCATCCATAGTAGCAAACATAGAATTCCAAGTTTCTGAAAGCTTGCACCTGAATAGAGGACATTGTTAAATAGTCTTAAGACTATAGATCATTTAGAGAAGTATAGATTAAGAGGAGACAACGAGAAACAACTGCAACCAGTTAGTAAAACACCTGGCTTGTAAGCTGATCCGCCAAGAAGAAATCTGGGAGGGTAACCTGAGGCATGATAAGCAGAGGTGAGATATCTTTTTCTAAATGGGATTTATTTTTGATTATGTCTGAATTTCATAAAGTTGTCACCTTGTAAAGAGGGGCCAGAACACAGTGAAGGGCGCATCCAATCAGGAAGTACCGACTTGACCGATATATGATATTGAAAGGACAGAATATGATAAGAAGCAGAAGCTGCAATGAATGTTTGCGCATTAGTCAACCTTCATGAGACACTTGAGCAATTAGAAATACTTTCAAGTGTTGTCTGTTGAACATTACACTAAGTAGGGCCAACGGGAGTAATTCAGTAAGTGTTTCGAAGCGTTTTGTCCTAGGGTCCATTTCCATATCCAAGTTTGATATTACAGCACCCAACGCAAGTACTGAAAGAGCTGAACTAAGAAGAAGGACTTGTCTATAGCCCAATTCTGTTCCTCGATTGAAGTCAAATATGAATGAATAATTGATACGATAACGCTTCCAAAAGTATATATTAGCTGCATACATGAGCATATGCAGGACCATGAATCCAAAAACCCTGCAACACATCATGGCAAATCATACAATGATCTGATATCTCAATACAAAAGAAGTTTTCTGAGTATGTTAACTGCAACTTACGAGTAAAGAGGGAAAATGTTTTCCATATACTTAGGTCCTCCTGGACTGTTGATGACATCTCTGGCATGAATAAGCACACAAATTGTGACTACAAGTGCAGCTGCAAATCCAGAAAGTAAGCCTGCAAGTATACAAATACAACAATAATTTTATGAATGCTTATACAAGTGATGGATTGATATCACAGGGAAGATCCATATAATATCAGGATGTGCATAATCTTCTGATCCCTACCCAAGGAAAATGTAACTCTATGCCTTTCCCTTTTAACTTTTGGTCTCAAAGTGGCCATTCCTTTTCTACGATTCCCATTAGCAAAGTGCTTAACAAAGGTGGCCTCCACCCTCTCCATGAGTTTGGTAACCTGAGGAGGAAAATTTAACGAAGATGGGAATTTGGAGCCGGAAGTAAATGCTGCAGCAGAAAAGAAACAAACAATGAAATTCTTGTTCTGACCTCATCAGAGCTACCAAGGTAAGAACTGTCCACCATATTTAAGTAAGCTTTTGACGCATTCCTTGAAGTGATCTGTACAAGTTCCAGTTAAGACTTTGCAGGCAAATTTAGCTATCAGAAACTGAACCTTCCGTACCTTATCATACTTCTTCATGATCTTGGAGAATGCTAATTGGTTCAAGAAGCTGTTACATCAGTAATCAACACAATTAGTTTCTGCAATGAGGAAATGGTTGAATATTCTGGACAGTCCTGCTGGAAGAAACATTACCAGTAGCTTTTTAAGAGTTGAAGCTTTTGGTAGAATACAACGAAAGCCCTAGTCATTCGTTCCTCGGCTTTGTTCAGTTCTCCTTTGGTGTATGACAAGTCTGATGTTGGAATTGAGATTATATTTTTCATTGTCGATACTGGGGTTTCAGGTACTACATTGATCTTTACATACTCCAAGACTTGTAATGGAGCCGGTCTAGATGCCTGAATGTCCACTTTATCTCCACTATGTTTCCTCTGGCTACGGGAATTATCATTGTTGCGATCATTCGTCTCATTTTCTGAATTTACTTCATTGCTCATCTCAACTTCGTGAATCGCATCCATACGTGCAAGTCCTTCACAAAACAATGACTACAAACATTAAAACATGCACAGAGAATTGAACCTTCCAGAATTATGTTCTTAACTACTAACTTGGCTGGTGGAAATTATGAGAGTCTAAATTTGTCCAAACTTAAATTCCTTTTCTGGAAGAGCAGGAACATGAAAAAATCCTAATCACCACTCAACCCAAAAGACCCAAAAAGAAGAAGAAGTAAATGCAGGAAAAGTTGATTGTCCAAAAATTCTGGTTTTTCTAACCTGGGTTTCGGTCATCTGTAGGATAAACATCAGAGTCCGAAGAGGAAGAATTGCCGGTGGCGAGAGTAGCAATGTTAGCACCTACCACCGCTGGATTCTCCACCTTGATCCTTAGTGCAATCAAAGCATCCATTTGCTTACTCAAGTCCTCTGCCTCTAACATCACTTCCTCCACTTTCTTCTTGTAAAAGCTTACAACTTTATTGAATTCAACATCGAGTCTCCTAAAGAACAAAATCTCCTTTTCTCCTCCTTTGTCTGAACCATTGAGAAACATGGTCTGATAGTGCCCTTCTGTCCCCTCTTCTTTCACTGTACTTATAAGTATTACTTCATCCTCACTCTTCCTTGGGGAGCCTCTGCCTGATCTAGTTAGGCCGCTGAAGGCTCTGTAAAGTGAAACCCTTCTCTTCAAAGAACCTCTCGAGGTTCCTTCTGTCACTGTTGGTGATGATATTCCCTGTTTGAAACGCAAAAGATCTTTCAATATTGTCTTGAGGTAGTTGTAATCGATGTATGCTTCTTGCCATTCCTGCACCATTTGAGCCGCAAATTCTTTCCCAAACTTCATTCTTTTTTCTCACCCGAAATGGTTCTGCGACTTGGCATATATCTCAGTGAACAACAATATGACAATGAATATTCTATTAGTAGGCGGATGAAAGGTTGGCAACAAGGTGAGCCAATGAGAGGAATGTATAAATATATTAATCACATGACAGCCAACTACCCTACCATTTTCCTCTTTAAGAAGATGGTAATCAGCAATCAGCATTAAAGCTGGCATTGACTGCCGTGATTTTGCTCTTGTTTAGGTCTGGTGTTATAAGTAATTCTTTGTTAGTTGATGACCTCGTCTTCTTCGTTTCTTTTTCCTTCTCGCTTTATGTGGCCGGCGTGGGTACTTTAATTGATGTTTTAGACAAGGAAATCATGCATGTTTACGCCTATGATTGCGGTTGCTCTATAGTGTAAACTTCTGTTGGTTAGTATATATGTGGAAAGCTTGAAGCTTTGGTGTCCTGTGCGTAAATTTTATAAGAGCTTTTCCGTTTCACGCGGACATTTAAAATTAAAATTAAAATTAAAATATTCTTGCACACTTTGCATATGTTATGTCATAAATAACAACCATCGGCGTCAAATAATTGCATTAAGTTTGGTTTCAGTCGATATGGGCCGATAGTTTAAGGCAAGAATGGGACGGCCTTTCCTCAAATTGAAACTGGAAGGCGACATATCTGGCCTTTCATGAACCGCGTAGGCGTAGCAAAGCATTAGGTCGGGCGACGAGTCAAAAGACGTGTCGTATACAGTCCTGCTTTGGGTGACTTGGTTCTGTATGCAGTTTCCCTAGACTGTAAGATTAACTTTACCCTAAACATTTGGTGTGTAACAGGTTAGTTCAGTCGACCCTTCTCCAACGAAACTAAGTTGATGACAACTGTAGGGTTCAAACGTAAATAACGCACAACATTTCTTCTAGTGATATAAAGCTAAACTAAACTAGCCTTGAGAAACATTCGAAAATTGACATCAGCTGTCATCCTGTGCGATTTGTGCATTAAAGGCTTCCATTTGCTATTATCATCATCCTATAAAACCTAGGCAATTTGTCTGCCGCCCGCTCGGATAATTCAGTTGGTCATTGATAAAGTAAATTGACCCAAGGTCTAAGTTCAAATCCCGATAATGAGTATCAGAATCACTTTACTAAGAAGTTGGCTGAGATCAGATCATGATGTACCCCCCTCACTACTCTCTCGAGCCAGGATATAGGGATACCTAGGGTGGGTGATTCCACCTTTTGATCCAAGGCAACTTGTCTGCCACTAGCATTCCTTAGGATTAATAAAACGTTTACTTAAATTTTAAGCACCATTCACTTAAATATAACTATCACTAATGTGATATAATTGTCACGATTTATTTTTAATTAAATTTTAATCGATCCAATCACTTAAATATAACTGTCACGTTTGTGATATAAGTATCACAATTGTGACACAAGTCACAGGCATAAGTCACACCTATAAGTTTTTTATTTTTATCATTTTTATTTTAATTTTATTAATATTAGTTTAATAAAAAATTAAATTAAATTAAAATTTAATTATGTTATTATTAATTTTATAAAACAATTAAAATTAAAATTAAAATGATAGAAAAACAAAAAACAAAATAATTGGTTTGTGTCACCGTGACTTTATTTTTTGGTTGTAGAAACGAGGCGTAAGCTCAGAAAAGAAAATTACAGGACAGTGACACGAGGTAAAGCAACCCCAACAGCATTAGCAACACAGAAGCGAAGACATCCTCTGAATAACATCACTAAATCAGTGTACTCCGACAGGCAGACAAGTGCTATAATTGGCAAACTAATCCACACAACGATTGCCTTCCCGGAAGACATGACGTACACGGACTACCCAATGTCTGGATAGCAACTCTTGGATGGCCGGAATCAGCATATTAACTACCGGATGTTGATCGCTAGTGAGACTGGCCACAACCAGGGCAGAATCAATGGTCAGTTCGACTTGGGAATAACCAGAAAACCACGCTAGATGCAGCCCATGATAGATAGCCCATAATTCCACTTGTCAGGAGGAACAGAAACTCAAATTTGCGCCAAATCCAACCAGCCAATGGCCACTCGCATCCCGAATTAGCCCACTAGTAGTTGCCAATCCGGGGTTCCCCTTCGAGGCGCCATCAGTGCTAAGATTGACCCAGCCATCTCGGGGTCTCTGCTAACAAATATCAAGAACCCGACGCCGCGGGGCACTTGTGGGCAAGACATCGACCTGTAAAGTTTGAGCCAAAAGAGCATCCTGTACAAAGGAGTGAATTTCGCCAATATGATGGACTGTGGCCGAGGAAGGGGTAAAACATCAGTCATTGCGCCAAGCCTAAAGTTTCCAAAGAACCACTCCAAAAACCGAAGGCCAAAAATAAGCATGACTGGAACTTGGCGTCGATGCCAAATTCCGCTCTAACCATGTAGTAAAATCATGACAGTAGAAGTCTTGACAGCTCCGACCCTCAACCAGTTGGTTCTAGATCATGCGCGCTCTCCAGCAGTCCCGAAACAGATGTGAGAAGGATTCCTCATGATTCAGGCAATCCTGGTAGGCGGGAGAGTCCTTTAGTGAAAGCTGATACCGCCGTCCGTTAGTCATAAGGCGGTTGAGCGTCACTAACCACAAGTGCAATTGGACATGTTTTGGGCCTGCCCAGGACCAAATTACCTGGCATAATTTAGTCCTTGGCAGCCACACATGTTGACAAAGAAGGCGGTAGGCTGTTTTGGTAGAGAAATGACCACTAGGTGCTGGTGCCCAAAACAATTGGTTCGGTGCCTAAGAAAACCGAGGTGGGAACACGACAACGATCTTATGGAGCAGTAGAGAAGGGAGAAAGGCTCAAAACTCACCCCAAGCCTAGTTCCCATGGGAGTCCACATAGTCACAAACTTGCCTTGCTAGATGCTCTGGTGGTACCACAAGGATAGAATGAGTTAGTAAATTCCCAGTCACCCCCGGCACCCAATTGTCAAACCAAAAGCGAACCCTTTGACTAGTACCCATCGTCCAAGTAGCGCCAACCAGTACTGTAGGGAACGCTGCACAAATGCTGTGTCATAACGGGGACGCAATAGGTTTAGCACTCAACCCATGATGGAAGTTTGGAGCTACATTATATTTGGCAGTAAGCACCTAGTTACAAAGCTTGCGTGGCTCCGGGAGGAGGGACCAACCAAGTTTCATATGAAACGCTACATTCATGGCCCCCAGATTCTTCAGCCCCAGACCGCCAGAGCCTTTAGGACTACACACCTGGCACCAGGAGATAAGAGGGATACGATTTTTGTCCTGCGTAGCACCCTAAAGAAAGCGTTTACAGCATCGGTCCAGTTCATTGATTAAACCTGTTGGAAGGTGAGCAGTTTGCATCGTGTACAAGGGAAGAGCCCCCAAGACCGATTGACATAAGGTCACTCGTCCAGCCATAGATAACCCATCAGCTTGCCATCTTGCTAATCGAGACAGCAATCATATCTGTAGATTGAAGACTCGTTCCCTCTCTGAAGCTTGTCCATAACGTGTTAATTGCATAGTGAAACAGGCCCAACACACCAAACCTTATCTGCTATGATGACTTTTTACTTCCCGACATGTGCTTGCTCCAGCTCTTCAAAAAGATGATAATCACATTATAAATTAGTGCTTCAACAACCTCATTTTAAGCATAGAACTCTTCAGGTCATTGCGGCTGGTCTTTTATTAGTTGGCTTGTCAGGCACTATAAAGTACTTGCTAGAAAATTAAAATTTGAGTTTTTAAACCTAAAAGTGTTAAGTCTTAATTCATTTTCTCCGTAGACTATGATCCACATTTTAGTCATTATCTAAAGTCTATTATAAATGTTAGGATATATATTATATATCTTTTATTTAGTTTTAAAATTATTTTTTAATTGAACATATAAGATATTAATTAAATAATGACTTGGATTTAAAAGGTATATAGATAGTCTTTTAGTTGAAGCGAAACTCTTGGTTAAAGTGGGATTATATAATATTATTTAGATTTTTTATATGTTTTAATATTAGTTTTACTTATGTTATAATTCATATAAAAGATTTAGTTAGATATATTTTTATTTATGTTTCATATGATTTAAAATTATATAATAATTAATATATTGTGCTTTGCATATTGTTTAATATACTTTAAATAATATTTATATGCCTAAATAATTTTTATTATAAAATAAAATAATGTTAAAATTAAAAGTATCTTTTATTTTTATGTTGCCAAACAGTATACTATAAGAAGCTCTTTCAAAAAAGCTCTCTTAAAATGACAGCCAAACAGTCAACTGATTTATTAGAAAAACTCTTCTAAGAAAAATCCTACTGATAAAAGTTCTACAGATAAATGCTTTACTGGTATAAGCTCATCCAAACAGACATTTAAGCTCTATGGAGCTAGCACTTCTTGCTTAAACCTCTTTGTAAGAGTTACAGAGTTCTCTCAACCTGTTCTGTGGATATCTTTAGAGGCCGGACACTTGTGTGGCTACGGTGGTTGAGACAGATTAGTTTCAGAAACGGTTCAAGAGATATAACAAGATAAAGATCAAGTTTCGGAGTAAGGTATGAATTAAGTTTTAGCTTTATTATAATTTGTTTGAATCATTTTATAGAATTAAATAGATCTTGATTTTCAGGAAATCAAAAGTTAAGAAAAGTTTCGTAATTATTCTGTTGCGGTTTGGATAAGATCTCAACCCGATTTCTCAACATATACTACCATACTTTGTGTAATTTCATGTGAGGAGTTGACAAATGAGGAGTTTAGGAATATACAAAAGGATTTGAGTTATGTAATCTAAATGAGTATAGATATTTGACTCCTTTGTTCTCATAAAATTTAAAAGATAACTTTTATTATTAAATAAGTTGAAATTCATTTATAGATGATTTAAATAATTCATTATGAAAAATAATTGACGACAAATTTAGTATTATGTGATTTTGTTGATCTTTACTAATAGATATTTAACTTTAACTTAGTTAAGGAAGTAAAAATATAAATTCCACTTGAGTGATGATCTATCTAGGATCTAAACAAAAGAGAAGCATAAAAAAAGTATCGATCATATATAGATATAAATCCTATTAATGTTGAGTGTCTAGCTTATTTTGAAATCTTGGATGATGTGACAGATAAGATTATAATCGATGGACATCAACTCTAAAAGATAAAGATCATATAGGAAGATCATTTAAAGATGGTAAGGATCTTCTTAGATAGGGATGTATCATTCCTAGTTAAATATATCTTATTTAGATACGGATGCTATCTTATTGGATAATATGATGTAATCTGATTAGGATAAGATTTGATATAATTAGTTTAGTTTAATTAGGATTCCGAATTGTAAACTAGAGAAACCTATAAATAGCTTATTAGAGCCTTGCTCCATATATGAGATAGAGAAGAGATAGTGAGTGCTATCACAACGTCCAAAAGTGAGAAAGAAACAGAGAGAGGGCAAAGAGGATTAGATTCTTATCCTTGTTTGATTATTTTTGGGACTAGTTTAAGGGTTTGTTGATTATGATATCAACTTTGCTTTTAATCTTAAAACTTTGGGCGGCAACTTTTTTTTTTGGGTTGGGTGAAAAAGTATCAAATGATAAAAGAGCATAAATAATTGGTGTCCACATCATACCCTTTATTAAGCAGCTATTGGCTTTATAAAGCCTTACATCTAACAAGAATGAGAAATTGTAGCCTACATATTTCGTTTAGTGGTTTGGACAACACGAATAAAATAAATAGCTAAAAACTCTAACAACCCAGAAGAATAGGTCTTTATTTCAACAGTCCTAAACTCAAGCAACTTCTTCCAACAATCCCTCCCTTGAACTCATTTCCTTTGATAAATAATTAGTTTAAATCTCAAAAAACACACATGCCTAATTCCTCACGAAGTATCTGAAAAGCTTCCAACTTGAGAAGCTTAGTCATAGATTTGTAAGCTGGTCTTGAGTGCCATAGAACAATAACTTAACAATTCTATCTTTAATAAGATCTCTAAGAAAACGAAATCTTACTCTTATATTCTTGGAACTACCATGTAAAATTGGATTTTTGGACAACTTTATAGTGGAAGCATTGTCACACATTAACATAGTACCTTCTGCTCGCATATGACTAATTTCTTTCAGTACCCTTCTCATCTAAATAGCCTAGCAGGCATATGCAGTAGTTGCAACAAATCCAGCCTTTGTGGTTTACAAAGTCACAATAGGTTGTTTTCTAAATGACTAAGCCACTGCTCCTCCACACATCATGAATACATAGCTTGAATTACTCTTGCTATCTTCTATATTCCCAGCATAATCACTATCAGTACATCCTACCAAATCACTAGCTTTTCCCTTTTTTGTAAAAAACATCATAGTTCAGAGTCCTTTTAAATACCTTAAGACCCTCTTTACTGCTTCAAAATGTAGTTGCGTAGGACTTGCCATAAATCGACTAATGAGACTTACAACGAATATGAGGTCAGGTCGAGTTGCTGTGAGGTACATCAGACACCCCACCATCTGCTTAAACTGAGTTGCATCCACCTTGATGCTATCTTCATCTCTGCCAGTTTTCTACCCTAGAACAATAAGATTAGAAACAGAATTGCAATCCTTTATTCCAAATCAACTCAAAACCTCAGCTGCATAATACACTATAAGACCTTTGTGACACCTCAATTCCAAGAAAGAATCTCATCTTACCTAAGTTTGTCATGTCAAACTCCTTTTTCATATAACACTTAAATTCACACAACATTTCTTCATCATCATTAGTGAACAAAAGGTCATCAACTTAAAAGATCACAATGAGAATTTTACCTCCCTTCCTTTTGACAAAGAGAGTCTACTCACTAGACTGCTTTCAAAACCCTCCTTGATGAAATAGGACTCTATTCGACTAAACCAAGCCTTAGGTGCTTGTTTTAGTCCATAAAGAGCCTTTTATAGCTTGTATACTAGCCGCTCACTTCCTTTCTTCTCGTAACCTTTTGGTTGTTTTACAAAAACATCTTCTTTTAGTTCTCCATGTAAGAACACATACTTGACATCTAATTGCTAGAGCTTCCATCCTCATTGAGCTGCAAAAGCTATGATCATCCTTATGCTATCCATCCTTTCCATAAGTGCATACACTTCTATATAATCAATTCCATATTGCTAAGTGTAGCCCTTCACCACCAATCTTGCTTTGTTTTTGTCAATTTCTCCAAGCTCATTTAGTTTAGTTTTATAAATCCATTTCACTCATATTTCTTACCATCAATAGGTAGTTCCACCAAGTTCCATGTCTAATTTTTTCGATGGGCTTGATTTCTTCATCCATAGCCACCCTCCATTTCGAGCTTTTGACAGCTTCCTCAAATCATAAGTGCCATATTTACCATGTTTGCTTCATCTTCTTCTAACAAACCTTCACCAGAAGTGTAATATGCCAACAACATAGGAGGATGTCGATTTCTACCCTCCCTTGCTGTCAAATCCACTTCAACATCTGATGAATCATTCTTGACTCCGTCTATGACTTCCACTATTTCTTCTTCTTCATTTGCATTCCTTTCAATGTTGTTTCCCCATTTTAATTCCATCAACTGCTCTTTTCCATAGCTGGTACCCCAATCCCACACACAATCTTCTTCAAAGACCATATCACGACTTACAATAATCTTTTTGGCAATTGGATCAAACATTCTGTACCCTTTAGATTCATTACTAACCATAAATAGTACACAACTTACATTTTTATCTTCAAACTTAGTTATCCTAGCATCTAGAATGTGGACATGTCCCCACACATCCACACACTCAAAAATATTTGACGGATGGCTTCTTTTCACTCTATGCCTCTTCTGGGGTTGTATCCTTCGCAACTAAGGTAGGTGATCGATTCAAGACATGAATCATGCACTAAACTACCTCTGGCCAAAAAGTCTTAGGTACTTTCTTCTCTGACAGCATTGCTCTCTCTAAGTTCATCACAGTACAATTCTTGCGCTCTGCCACTCCATTTTGTTATAGAGTATATGCTATGGTCAATTGTCTCTTCACCCTATGTTGTATATAGAAATCATTGAACTCTGTAGAGTTAAACTCTTCTCCTCTATTTGTCCTGAAACATTTAATAGGCATACCAATTTCTTTTTCCACAAGTATTTTAAAATGATTAAAGTGGTAGAATATTTCTGACTTTTCTAATAGAAAATAAATCCATGCTTTTCTATAAAAATCATCTATGAAACACAATAAGTGCCTCTTCTGGCTGCTTGAAGCTGGTGTG
>JANIJH010000008.1:17074282-17087822 GCA_024520975.1 Erythroxylum areolatum
TTTTCTATAGAGAATACTTGTAAAATGCAAATAGATTATACAATATATTTTATATATGAAATAATTTATTTTGATTTTAACAACTTATTTTAATTGATTAATTTACTAAAATTGTTTAATTAATTTATAAATTATAGAAAAATATTAAATTAAATTAAAAATTGATCAATTTTTTATTATTATATTATTATATTTTTAATTAGATTTATAAACTTATTTTTTTTGGTAAAGATAACTATCTAAAATCTAAAATCTTATAAAAATATATAAAAAATACGAAAATATAACACTCATGTGCTTATAATTTTTTTTAAAATCACGCCCTTATAAAGTCACTTTATATATAAACAACTAATATGTTATTCGCTTGTCAAATCAGTTGTTTCGCAATTAGATGATTACATTAGCTCATAGCTGATCCTATCAGCGATTAACTAATAGCTAATTTAACCAGTGGATAACAATAGTTGTTTATTAAAGATGTTTGGTAAAATTAGCTGTTTATTGTTTATGCATAAAATTCTATAATTTATAAATTAATTAAACAATTTAAGTAAATTAATTAATTAAAATAATTTGTTGAAATCAAAATAAATTATTCCACATATATAATATATTGTATGATTTATTTGCATTTTACAGGTATACTTTGTAAAAAAAAATCATACAAAATGTTTAATATTGTATTAATATGCATACGGGCTAATATAATAATAATAATAAAATTAATCAAAAATTTAAATTTAATTTAATATTGTTCTATAATTTATAAATTAATTAAATAATTTTAAAAAATTAATTAATTTTTAAAATTTAAAATTTAATCTTATAATTTTATTTAAAAATAAAAAATATGTGCCACGGGACACAAATTCAAACTAATTTTTTTGTTTTTTATTTTATTTTTTAAATTAACAGTAGCTTAATTATAATTATAATTTAATTTAATTTAATTTAATTTTTATTAAACTAATAATAGTATAATTAAAATAATAATAAATAATAAATTAAGAAAATCACGGGCATAACATATATCATATGTGAATTACTGACAGCTGGATATTTAAGCAAAATCGAAAACGTTTTTATCTAAGCAAGTTAGATACAGTATCGTGAGATAGAAAATCTTCAGTCTCCCAAGCAATAACTCTTCTTCTTCACCGACTTTGACGTCTTATCCTTTCCGCCACTTCTTTTTCATCAGTTCGGAGTTGTACTCGCTCGTGCGAAATAGACATATGTCTCCATCTCTCTGATCTAATGTATCATGAATTGTCATATAAAAGTGAACAGAAGGACCTTAAGACTTGTAATCTTCGTGTAGTGAACAGGTGTGGACTGAAGTTCATCATCTGTCATCCATCAAACGCAATCAAATCCCGATATAAGAAACTTAAACAATACATGCTACCTTCCCTCCCCTGTTAGCTTCTTCTTCGATTGAAAAGTGTATTCCTACAATTCTTTCTTATAGTCAAATTTCCCATAATTTGGAAGCAAAAGGAAAAGGCTATATGATTGATTATTGTGAAATTTAATAATTATTTCAAATAAAAATAATGTATTTAATAATAATGTTTAGTTCTGGCTTCTACGGTGGCATCTCTATCTTTCTTGGACATATATGGGTTAAGAAATGGGTAATGATAAAGATTTTGCTTTCTCATAATTAAGCAATTGCCGTTTGTGGGCTATGTGAAGGGTTCCCATTACAATGCTGTGTAACTTCAGGGAGATGGTTGCTTTCCGTTGTTTACAAGTGGTGAGAGTTTAATTATGGATTTGGCGCTGATCTGATATCAGTGAGCTCTCCGCATGGGAACAGTTAACATATAGGTTTCCATCTTCTATCTTTGGATGTTCAACTGCACACTCACTTTAAGTCATCCGTACACCGTAATTTTATTGATGATCAAACAGCGCTTAGGTAAAAAAGAATAGATCTTTGATGTACCTGCACAATGAATGCTTGCCCATTTAAAAGAAAGTTACGATATTTGCTTTGAACCCTCATGGGTCTCCACCCCAGTATGAGTTTGTTAGGAATGCAAACCTGGCGGTCCATTCCACTTTCTATCCCATATGCATTCTCCAATTACTAGCATATTGAAGAAGTCTCTGATGAACCATTTTTTCTCCTTGTAAGGTTGCAGATGAGGATTGAACAACTTTTATACCTATAGATTTGTTTCTTTGGACTCTCCAATGGTTAAATCTTATTGAAGAGGACAAATCTTCACTTCCACCAAATATGACAATTAGTTGTGTATAAGGAATTGGCCTAAATGAACCCGACAGTCACCCAACAATGCAAGTCAGTAGTTTCACTAGCAACAAAGTTAGCTTCTTGGGCAGAAGGCTGCCAATCCATGAACCACCTTAAGCAAATTCAAGCTCAGGCCATTGCGTCAAATCTACAAAACCATTCCATTATCTTGGGGAAACTGTTCCGCTTTGCTGCGGTCTCTCCGTATGGTGATTTAGCTTACGCCCACCGCATGTTTGATCATATGACTCAACCGACTATTTTTTTTTATAACACCGTCATTCGCGGCTATGCCAAAAGCTCATTTCCCGCTTATTCTGTTGACTTGTTTAATCAAATGAGGCAAAACTGTATTGACCCAGATGAATTTTCTTTCAATTTCTTGATAAAAGCTCGGTCTCGGATGAGATTGGATGAAATTAGTGGCTTACCTGCTATTATGGATCGCGATGAGATACATGGGGCATTATTAAAGTTTGGTTTTTCTTCACATTTACTCGTTCAAAACGCACTGATCCATTTATACGCCGTGAGGGGGTGTCCAGTGGCTGCTCGAGCGGTATTTGACGAGTCATTTAGAGTGGATATTATCTCATGGTCAGGCTTGGTATTGGGTCATGTAAGAGCTGGACAACTGGAGCTTGCTAGACAGATATTTGATGGGATGCCGGAAAAAGATGTTGTTTCATGGACTGCTATGATTTCTGGTTATGCGCAAGCTAAGTATTCAAGGGAGGCACTGGAATTGTTTTCCGAGATGGGAAAATCGGGAGTGAGACCAGATGAAGTAACCATTGTTAGTGTAATTTCTGCATGTACACGTTTGGGAGATGTTGAACTGGGAATTTGCGTGCATTCATATATCGTTCAAAATGGGTTTGGTTGGATGGTTTCCCTTTGCAATGCACTGATTGATATGTATGCAAAATGTGGATGCATGGATAGAGCATGGCAGGTGTTCAACAACATGAGCAGAAAGAGCTTGATAACATGGAATTCAATGATCTCTGCTTGTGCCAATCATGGTGAAGCTGAAGGTGCATTTTGGTTGTTCAGTTGCATGTTGAATTCTGGTGTTGCTCCTGACGGGATAACGTTCTTATCTGTTCTGATTGCGTACACACACAAAGGTTTAGTTGATGAAGGGTACAGCCTATTCAAGAGCATGCAGAGAGACTATGGAATTGAGCCAAGTATTGAGCATTATGGGTGTGTAGTAGATATGTTGGGTCGTTCAGGGAGATTAAATGAGGCTTATGAAATGGTAGTTAGCATGCCAATACCGAGTAATGATGTTGTTTGGGGAGCTTTACTTGCAGCTTGCAGAGTCCATGGTGATGTTGACATGGGGGAGAGGGTTGTGAAAAGGCTCTTAGAGTTGAAACCAGAGGAAGGAGGATACTACATTCTCCTTCGTGATATCTATAATACTTCTGGTCGGACAGCTGAAGCAAATCAGGTGCGGCGAGCCATGTGGGACAGTGGAGCAGAAAAGAATCCAGGGTATAGCTGGGTAGGAACATGACCATCTGATTTTCTCTTCTCCAGAGTTGTCAACAACTTAGGTCTTGTTATACTTGGAAGCTTTCCTTGCAAATATTTTCCCATAAATCTTACAAATTGTTTGGTTTATGTGGAGTTCAATCCTGGTACAACCTACAGTACATACGCAATCAGATCTAAGCTATTGCCTGAAAATCATGTATTTTGGCTTTCTGATGGCTTGACATTGAGAATGAGAGCCATTTGGAAATAGAGGCAGGAGGCTCTGAGGCTTTTACTCCCCTTATCATTCTAGAGAGGAAGAAAGCATTTGAAGATAAATGGCCAGAACAGACCACTGGTTGAAGTGCTCAAGGCAGTCATGCCCATTTTTGTAGTTAGCCTGTGGATTAATCATATGAACTCTATGACATAACAGCTGTCACAATTTTGTTTGATTCCATGAGCGAAGATAAATGTGGTATATTCAATATGTCAACTAGAGGTAAGGTACTGATCTACTGGGAATTGCGAACAAAAAAAGGAATAAATATTGAATGACAGTTGAATATTTGAATTCTTAGATTTTGTTTCCTATGTTGAAAAAGGGAATGCTAATGCATACAAGATGTCCGATCCATGCACATCACAAACAACTCTGGACCTGCAATCGGGAAGACAATATCATTCACATTTACAGGAAGTCTAATTCTTGTGTTGCGTGGAATATTTAGCAAACTAAGATTCCTCGATAGATAATGGTCTGTCATTACTTGGAACTTCTCCTTAACTGGTTAGCCGCTGATGGATTGTTTCCTCCGCTTATCTGTGAAACCTTGATTGGAATTAACGTTCATCTTTAATAAGAAAAAAAAACATGAGATCTGCCATAGCGTGGCCACCAAGAGAATGATAGTTCCTTTCTAAGCTGTCTCCTCTGATTCAACTGTAAACCACAGAAGAATTCTAACAATACCATCTTCTTCATCCTGGGGAAAGGTTTTAGTTCCAACAAGAATGTCACTAGAGGGCAGTCGCTAGTGTGTGTTAGGATTTTCCATGTAGACGAAGCAAGTAATCTTTAACGAGTAATAGCAAAACCCTATTGTTTGTAGAGTTTTCACTGCTAACAAATCAAATAGGTTCGTATATTTGTGTTCGGAATAAAAATTACAAAAGAGCATCAAGGAAAAGCAAGGCTGTTGAAGAACTGGCGTTGATTGTCACTAATAACTGCAATCAATGACATGACAAAGTAAACGTAAATGGCTAAAATTTGATTGACTCATGTCTCCCTCTTTCGTTTTTCCTTCTGAATTAAGCCGAGCCTTTGGAATATATATAAGTTAAAGCTCACTTCAAAATTCTACGCTTTGATAATTTGGTGATCAATCAGAAATATAGCTTCCTGCTAAAGCAAAACCCAAAAGGAAGGAAAGAATAAAAACTCCCTAATCTCTCGTGTTTAAGGAAGTCTTGTACTTTGGTTTAAACCCACGTCACTTTCGCCTCAGCCAATACAAAAAAACACAAACGGAGAAAATGGGTTTCTTTTTCACATTTCACAACATAGTAAACTGCTAAACTACAAAAACAAACAAATGCTCACTTTCTGAAGTCGGTTCCTTTCTTCACCCATTAAAACTTGTGCCTACTGTGAACAATCCATCCCCATTTTCCCACATAGACACCGAGAGAGGAGGGGTCATTATTGGTTAATGGCGAGTAGAGTGGTGACGGTGGCTCAGGATGGGTCCGGCGACTTCAGCACGGTGCAGGAAGCTGTAGACTCCGTGCCGCTTAGCAACACATGTAGAACGGTGATTCGGGTGGTGCCTGGAGTTTACAGACAGCCTTTGTACGTGCCCAAGACTAAGAATTTCATTACTCTTGCTGGACTGAGGCCAGAAGAAACTATCCTCAGTTGGGACAACACGGCCTCTAAGATCAACCATCACCAGGTATACATAATGCCAGTTTCTGTCCGTCACTTATCTGGGTATTGATGAATATGATGGCCAGTTTTGTTCATGTGGACTTTTGGTTTTTGTTTTTGTTGCTTTTAGGCTGCTAGAGTGATTGGTACAGGGACCTTTGGATGTGGAACTGTGATAGTAGAAGGGGAGGATTTTATTGCTGAGAATATCACTTTCGAGAACTCTTCTCCGGAGGTAACAAGAAGATTGTGTTGTGCTTCGTTTTTTCTGAAGATGCATTTATTGCCGTTCGGATGAACTGTGATGATGAAAATGATGGATTTTGGGTTTTTGGCTGTTTCTCGGTCTGAAATTTCTACTTCTGAGGTTTTTGGGCGTTATGATTTTTAGATTCTGGAGTGCGGTATGACCACGGGACTCGTGTTTTTCTTAAGATTAGGAATTTCAAACATAGGCATTATGTGTGTTCAGGCTTTCTTGTCAATTGCCTGAGTTTATTTTCTTTTTTACTTGGGTTTTAGTCATTGCGCCAAGATGCAACATTCTATGTTTCTGCTTGTTGGCCAGTCCACTGTTCTTGAATTATTGAATACCTCAACTGTATCTCCCTTTTGATCTCATTGAAATTCAGGGATCAGGTCAAGCTGTAGCCATCAGAGTAACTGCTGATAGGTGTGCCTTTTATAATTGCAGGTTTCTTGGGTGGCAGGTATGTCAAATTCCTATTATCATTTCACTTATAGAGTGTTCTAATGCTGTCCTTCCATTTCTTTTTCTTCGTGCATAGCGTGTTGCCAAGATTTTTACTACAGACAATGATAAAACTTAGTTTTGCAACAATTGATAAAAGATACTAACTTTTCCTACCTTCCAAAAATAGCCTATTAGCAAGGTTGATTTGATCCCCTTCCCCAAAGATTCCAGGTGTTGAAATCTAGGAGAGCTTTAGAATACAACTATCATTAAATCTGACTGCCATGGTAGCAGAGTCTTAGGAGCAAGATGAACAGTGTGGCTTTGAGGAAGTTCTGACTGTAAATATCTGTGGAATATCTTTTAATTCTCTACCCATGTTATTAGCATTCCATCATAAAGTATGATGAGATGGAACAATCATTCAATGGTAAAATAGAGACAATATGGAAATTTAATGTTAGAAAAGTTCATAAAGTTTTATAAAGTGCATGTATTGAATTGGATGAGGGTTAAGTCTGATGTAATTTACTGGCGTTATGAAATTTAGGCTCTGGTTGGTGAAACTTTCTCTAAAAAGTATTGTAAAAGCAACCTAGTATGTCCTTGTTTCCTATAACTGTCTAGAAGATACTTCTGGGGAAACGACTGAAATTTCTTCTATCATGAGTTCTTGAAGTAGATGGCTTTCAGGTTATAACTGTTCTAGCACTTCTTGTTTGCCATCATTCAATATGCAGTCTCATCGAAGTTAAGGATTACTCAAGGGTATCATGTGCTAATGTAATGAAATATATCTGGTTTTGTAATTTTGTGCAGGATACGTTGTATCTGCACTATGGAAAACAGTATTTGAAAGATTGCTATATTGAAGGAAGTGTGGACTTCATTTTTGGGAATAGCACTGCTCTTTTGGAGCACTGCCACATTCACTGCAAGTCAGCTGGCTTTATAACTGCACAAAGCAGAAAATCTTCTCAAGAGTCAACTGGTTATGTATTCCTTAGGTGTGTTTGATGGAGTTTGACTTGTCTGTTTTCTCCTAGATCCACACTGGACCAACTTTCTATTTAGATCATATTTTGATAAAATCAATGAGGTTACCGATAATTGTATGAGGTGTCAGCTAAATTGGAATTTTACTGGATAAAGGTGCCAGCACTTAAAAAAATCTGTTTGGTTTTGATATAGATTATTTCTTCCTATGAACTAAAACTTCAAATATGTTATGCACTGGTCGCATCACACCCTACAGCTATTTTTTGGCCACTGTTGACAGCCTAAATGCCGTTTTCCTCATAGTTATCATTTTGCCATCAGTTCAACTTGTGACTGATGAGGATATCTTATCTACTTAAAACTGATTACTGATTAAAAAGTTGTACATTACTCCAACAGGGCTAATATAAGTATTTTCAGAAGCTTAAATTGTTGATGGCTTAGTGTTGAGTTTGTCAAACAAAAAAATCTTTTAGTTTCTATGATTATGTTGTTAATCCATGTTAATCTCAGAAATATCTTGTTTAAATATTTATAATCTGACGTATCCTCTGGTATTCAATATGTCTAGGATGAAAATTAGCTCTTTGCATTCTTATCCCATAATGTTCTCAAAATTCCTCAAAGAAGGAAAAATCTTATTCCTGATTATTTGATCACTGTAAATCTCTAAGAACAATCCACTTTCTCATATATAGCTTAGTCACTGTTCTTGTTACATTGCAATATTGTGCCTCAATAATGTCTTCCTTTTTGCTCTGATGGACATAGCTTATGTTGTGAGTCTTCTTCATCCTTTCAATATAAACAATCATGGCATCTATGCAGATGTGTGATCACTGGAAATGGAGGTAGTTCGTACTCATACCTTGGACGCCCGTGGGGACCCTTCGGAAGGGTGGTTTTTGCATACACGTATATGGATCAGTGTATTAAACATCTAGGATGGGATAACTGGGGAAAGGCTGAGAATGAACGGAGTGCTTGCTTTTATGAGTACAGGTATGCTGGGTGGGGCAATTTTACAACTCATGTATGACTTTGGGCAGTTGTTGTGAGGATCAAATACCACCTTACGAAGTGACTTTGCTAATATTGCAAGTATTATCAACGAATTATCTGAAATATTAAGCTTGGGTATAAAACCCTTAATGGAATGACTGAAGAACTACTGACAAACTATTGTATTTCAATCAAGATTGGCTAGCCACTGAAGTGGAAAAAGATTGCTTCTTTGATCTCTTGAACTTTGTTCCCTTCAAACCCAAGTATTATCTTCTTGTTTAGTAGCATTACCTCGAGTTGAGAGTTAACCAACGGTGAATCCTGTTTCTTTTAATTCTTGCATCCTGGCTTGACTTGAGCTTAGTTAAATATGAATTTTCAAACAATTTGATTGCTTCAATTTGAACTGTAGGTGTTTTGGACAAGGTTGCTGCCCATCGAAAAGGGTGACATGGGCCAGAGAATTGATAGATGAAGAAGCAGAGCAATTTCTCATGCATGGTTTCATTGACCCAGATCCTGAAAGGCCTTGGCTTGCCCAAAGAATGGCCCTGAGGGTACCCTATTCTGCATAAAAATAATTGCCTTTGGCTATCAGAGATGGCAGATGGAAGCTACCAGGAAACAATCCTACAGTTGAGGTCATTGAACACCAAGCAGTAATCAATAAAATGGGTAGTCCACTTAGTGGTTCTTGTATAACAGTATAAAGCTCCATTGGCATTGCCTTTGCTGCTATAGGTTTTGAAGATTTAAATATCCTGTTGTTTTGAATCCGAGTTTTAGTTATGGTACTTCTTGCTATTATCTTTCCACGGTTATTTATGACGATGACTGATCAATTTATAAGGAGCGAGATCTTGCCTATTTGTGCTGGACATACCCTACTTGACATCAGAGCCAGAGTTTGATAGATATTTGTCTGATAAAACCAGAATTCCTCCGAGCAATATTTCCCGACAGCAACTTGACGAGGTTTTCTTATCTGCTGATACCCCTTACTTTGTTCACCAGAGATTTTTATGGTTTATCAAAATGCTCGTTTGCGATTGCATTCTTGTACTTGCCCAAAAAGCGAGTAGCTCCGTCCTTTTACTTTCAATGTCCCAGACAAAGTTGCTTGTCATTCTATTGAATAATTATGACCACCTGAAGTTATCCATCTTTGATACTAACATCTTCCCCGTGCATTGGATGGTATTCTTAAGTTTCCAGAAGAAGAGTATTTCTGATGCTATGTAACACCATGTTCTTGGACTGAAGTCTCTACCCAATCACAACTTTATTGAATCTTTCGCATTAAAAAGTGTTCCATACGAAAGTTTTAGGAAATAAATGTATTTACCTTAACAACTAAAATAAGCAATATAAAACGATAAATGCACTAAAAGTATTGTAAAAATATCAATTTTTGTTAATTCTCGCAATAATTATAAAATCCCAACAATCCAATTCTCCCTGTGGTAAAAGCTTTACTTAAATGAATCATTTATAAGCATTTGAATACTTTGAGCAAGAATATAAGCAAAAGTCACAAAGTCAACTAAGTTAAGCACTATTTTAATGTGTGGTTAATATATTAAACCATCAATCTAATTCAAAATAAAGAAGACATGTTAAAAATAAAGTTTTGACACATTATCCCATTCTTTGTTGATAATTTCATTTTTTTTCTTTGCTTTAAGCTACTAACTTTTCCTAATCACTCACGATCTCTATTCAAAAATTAAAAGTCTATCTTTTGAGCCAATTTACATATGGTCTACTTGATGCACACCTACAAATTAGTCCATCAACGTATAGTCCACTCGTTGATTATATTTTGGTGTTAGGTCCATCCAAATATGTCTCTAATTAACTTTAAAAAATAAGTCTATAATTAATCTTTCTTATAATATATAAGCCAATCAATTGACTAACAGTTTGTTATAGCTAATTAAAAATTGAATTTGCTTAATCCCACCTAATGTAGTTGTCTTGGTTTATTCAATATACTTTCCTCATGCTATAATTATGCTAGTCCTTGATTAAGGCTTGTCAATGGCTAGCAAAATAGTCATAGCATATTAAAAGACTAACAAATTACTCCAACCAAATGAATTTGACACCTTTGATAGAACAAATTGAAGGTATTCATTAAATTAATATTCGAATTCTCACGTGGTTGTATCTTACTCCAAAGTAGCTTTCAAGATATACTTATTCTTTCATTGAACTAATAACTTAGTTCTCCAATTATTTTTATGTTGCTCTATTATTCGATGATCAAGAATCTTCTCTACTAGTTTGTCAAACTATTTCGTCACAACTGATGAAGCTCTCTTTATTTACATGCTATTGGGATTTGTCACATTCTCATAATAAGGTTTAAAGAAACTAACATAAAAATTTGGGCATACCTTTAAACTTTTGAGCAATTCCATTTTGTATGTTGCATTCCTAACTTTACTGAGTATTTTGAATGGCCTATCATACTTCAGCACTAAGTATTGATGCACTTACTTCCAAATGATCTTTTCCTATATTCTTAGTGTCAAACTCAAGGAGGTATCCTTTTTTGATATGCATAATTCTTCATTCAGTTGGAAGCGTTTTAAAGACTGTTTCTTGCCTCAACAAGCAATTTGGGTTTTTCCTTTGCAAACAAATTAGTACCAGATCTTTTTTCACTATATTTTTATTGAGCAATCTCGAAGGAAATGGAAGGTTATTGCTCTAAAACAATCTCAAAAGATCCTTTTTTGCAACTGAAGATTTATGCAAGCTATAGAAAAATTAAGCAATATAAAGTAAAATAAACCAATCTTGCTGACTTGCTATAATGTTATAAAGATATGAAGATGGTGTAGGCACAAAGATATTAAACTTATAAAATCGATTGACCACCACCATAATCAAAGTCATATTAGTAAACTTTAGAAGATTCACAATAAAATCCATTGAGACCAACATTCACAATCTTTCAAAAATGACTAGGGGCGATGATAAGACTCTACTTTCCTCTTCTTATAGTTATCTAATTGATAAACAAAGCAAGTTTTGTCATACACCTATATGTCATGAGTTCATTGAAGTCTTAGGTGACTAGCAACTGTGAGTCATATGTCTCTTTACTTTCATAAGGCACTAAAACTTGACATATATAGTTAAATATTTTTTCATTAATAACCCATCATTATTGAGCCAAAGTCTCCATATAACACTATCTTTCACTTATTGAATTATCTTACTTTAGGTGTTATTTAAGGGCGCCACAATTTGATTTGATCTAATAAATCTTACTTAATTTTGGTGACGATGCAAAATCGCTAACACTTCCTTTTTACTCAATTCATCAAAATCATTTTTGTGTCTTCTCAACTTATACTCCTATGCAAAATAATATTTGCCAAGAAAATTTTGTCACTTGCTTGTTTTATGGACAATTTCTTATAGGTCCCAAAAATTTTTTAATAATATTATCTGTATGAATCATGAACTTGGTTCTCAATAGGTAAACTCACCAAGCCATAAAGCAATGCACCATCACTAGTATCTCCTTTTTATATATCAAGTATAGATATTCGACAATATTTAGTTTTCAACTTTCAAGGATACAAATGACGTTCTTACTTCTTTTAGAAAAGATCAATTTCATCATAAAAGGGCTTTGGGTCATTGGATGAATCCCAAATCCAATAATTTACCAATCTACTTCCTTAATTCCACTAACTATAATGGATACATTTTATAAGGGATATGAGTATGAAAACCGTACTTAGTTAAGTTTAATTTTATGATTGGTTTTTAACATGAGGGAAGAAAAAATATGTTCATTTTTCATGCACATTATATTTAAAAAAAGTTTGAAATGCACATATTTCCCTTCGAAAACTCTTTTGAAATATAATGTGCATGAAAAATGCACATATTTCCCTTTGTATTTTGTTTAGTTTTTATACTAAATTACCTTGTTTTACTTAGTTTTTGCTATATTTTCAAGTAATTGAGAAGACTGATCTTATGATGAGATTTGTCAATAAATAGAGGACATTTTAAGCAAAAATATGAAGATCATCCCACCAGGAGGTATAACAACTCTTATGATGTCATTTTAAATCCATTTTCGTTACAGAAATAATATTGAAGATCATCATAATGGATCAAACTATTCAAAATACAAGATTTCATCTAAAGTTCCTTTTATCGTGATATCTTTTATTTTGTCAATTGTTTTCAATGGTTCAAACATGATAATTGTTGTGATTTATATGTTTAGATAGGACAAACCTTATTTACTATCTTTGTATAGATTGATTCAGTTATTTATATAAAATGAGATTTATATCTACGAATTATCTTTGGTTCTTCTTAATGTGAATTTAATTAGTATCACTTATTAATTTGATCATAGTTCATTTATGGATGATTTGAGAGAACTTGCTTTTGAGGAGAACAAGATGTAGATATTAAGGGTTGAATGGGATGCTAGAATAGACCTGCATGATCTCTTTAGTATTAGAGTGAAATCTTTCACAAAAGTTCATAGAAAGTATTGCATTCTTTAGAGTGTTAGCCTAGTAAATATATGAGTTAACTAATTTAAGAATAGGTGGTTGTAACTCGAGAGATTGTAATTTTATATTTTAGGAAGTTTTGTTGATCTAGATGATAAGTGCTTTATAAATTTATTGAATCATGGCATCAAAGATGATACTAGATTATTGTCAATGTTAGTTCCTTGGACTATTTAGTAGTATGCAAGTTTATTAAATTCATTTAGCGAGAACGACACTCTATTTACTATTATATTACTCATCTCCAATAGGTACACTTGTTTTAGTTTGTGAGTAGTTAATTTGTAATATAGGAAACTTTGTAATGTAAACCCATCAAGGAATATACCTTAGATAACCTACAACCAAGTTTGAATTAAAGTCGAGAAAGTTAAAGAACATGTAAAAAATATTTTGTTGGACCCCGATTCGCATTAAGCATGTTTTATTTATTTTGAGGATTAGTTTGCTAATTTTATTTTTTTATTAGAATAATTTGGGATTTTTAGTACTTAGTTTATAAAAATTAATTGAAGGGATTTAGTTAAAATTAGAGTTTTAATGTATTGTTAGAATTAAAAAGAATAAGAGAGGCATAAGGGCAATTTAGGAAGTTCACTTAG
>JANIJH010000008.1:17104691-17146047 GCA_024520975.1 Erythroxylum areolatum
TGTACTTCCTTTGTGAGATGTAAATCCCTTTCTTTGATCTAGCTACTTCCATGCCTAGGAAATACTTCATTTCTCCTGAGTCTTTAACTTCAAACTCTTTCTCAAAGTTGACTTGAGTCTTGTAATTTTCTCTGCGTCATCACCAGTTGCAACAATATCATCTACATACACAATCAAAATTGTCTTCTTACCTTCTCTAATTCTGAAGAACATTGTATGATTAGACTGAGTTTGTGTGTATCCTTCTGTTTTTAGGATTTTAAAAAATCTTTTAAACCAAGCTCGTGGTGATTGTTTCAACCCATATAGGGATTTTTTTTAATTTGCATACTGTGTTTCCTCCTCCTTCCTTATCAAAACTTGGAGGAAGTTTCATATATACTTCTTCCTTCAATTTGTCATTCAAGAAGGCATTTTTAATGTCAAGTTGTTGAAGAGACCAATTGAAGTTAGCAGCTACAGATAGCAATAGTCTGATAGTGTTTAATTTTGCCACAGGTGCAAATGTCTCCTTGTAGTCCATCCCATAAGTCTGAATATAGCCCTTTGCTACCAATCTCACTTTATACCTCTCAATGGAACCATCAACCTTATATTTGACTGTTAATATCTACCTACACCCCACGGGCTTCTGCCCTTTTGGCAGATCAACTTCTTCCCACGTTTCATTTTTTTCAAGTGCTCTTATTTCTTCAAAAATTGCTTCTCTCCATTCTGGAACTTTAAGAGCTTCTTGGATATTATTGGGAATGTCAATTCTATCCAAATTAGCAATAAACGCTTTATATTGAGAAGATAGAGCATCATAAGAGACAAACCTCTCAATCGGGTTCATGATACATGATATAGATTTCTTTCGTAAAGCGATTGGTAGTTCTAGATCTATATTGTCTTCTTGTTCCTTTGTATTACTACTCCGAGCTTCTTCGGCAAGAACCCGCATTGGTTCAGAGATTGGTATAGCTTCAGGAACAGGGAGTGTACTACTTGTTTTCTTCTTTCGAGAGTACACTTTGAGTGTATTGTCAGGCACGATTACTCTTGTATCATAATTTGTCTCTATAGGAGATGCATTGGACATAGGTGTTAGGATAGGTTCAGGAACAGATGTACAAGGAGGTTCAGGCACAGATGTACACGACTGAGATTCATCACCAAACTCTCTCCAATACTCCCCCTGAATCGAAGACTTGGGATAGAAGGAATCTACCTCAGAAAAAATGACATCATAACTAACAAACAACCTTTTTGATATAGGATCATAACATTTATAACCCTTTTGTGTCGCAGAGTAACCTAGGAACACAGATTGTTTTGGCTCTAGGATCGAGTTTGTTGTGTGAATAATTGTGAATAAAAACTATACACCTGAAAACCTTTAGAGGAAAGTTTCAAGATGGCACCTGAAAACCTTTAGAGGAAGGTTAGTTTCAAGATGGGCAATAGTATGAATTTCTTGAAATTTTTGAAGAGGTGTTTTGAAAGAAAGGACACGACTAGGTATTCGATTAATAAGGTAGGTTGCAGTGAGGATAGCATCCCCTTAAAAACATTTTAGAACATTGCTAGTGAACACCAAGGCCCTAGCTACTTTAAGAAGATGTCTATTTTTTGGCTCAACAATCCCATTCTGTTGAGGACTATTGACACAAGTACTTTTGTGAACAATTCCATGTTGTTGTAAGAATTTATGAAGATTCTGATTAAAATATTCAATACCATTATTCTTATAAAGGACCTGAATACTTGTTTGAAATTGATTTTTTATCATATGATAAAAATTAATGAACACAGTAGGAACTTCAGTTTTATCCTTCAAAAGAAACACCAAACACAAACAAGTATGATCATCGATGAATGTAATGAACCACCTTGAATTGGTTCTATTAGTAACACGAGATGGGCCACTATGGATAAGGGAAAAAGGTTGTGTGGGCTTTTATTCAGACCTTGTAAAAGAATTCTTTGATGCTTAGCAAATTCACACGTATCACAATGAACACAAAGATCTTTATTTATTAAAGTATTTGGAAACAATCGTGACATATACTGGAAGTTTGGATGACCTAACCTTTTATGCCATAGCAATAGTTCATCATTCTTAGGGACAATCACACTATTACCCAAACTATAAGGAGTAGACTGACTTTCTTCATCTTCAAAGTAGTCTTTAGCACTGCCAATCATCTTCCCCGATGACAGGTCCTTTATAACACAATGAGTAGGGAAAAAATAAGCACTACAATGAGCTTATTTTGTCAATTTTCTAACTAAAAGGAGATTACAGTCTAGATTTGGAACATGTAGAACAGAGTTTAATTTCAAAGAATTTGTTACTTTGATATCTCTTTTTCTTGCAACTGAAGAAGAATCACCATTTGCTACCTTAACCTTTTCATGCCCAGCACAAGGTATGGTCTGATGCTACAGAATCAACTATCCATTTCTTCCTACCACATGAAGATAAAAAAGCTTGTACGATATTACCTCTCATAGTAGTATTGGCAATTGTACTTGTCTTCTATTGGTGGCTATCATTTTGGAGATTCTTTAGTGTTTCCAATAATTTCCCTAGTGAAATATTCAGCTTACCAGCTTGTTGTTTCTGGCTATCTTCAGATTTTTTTGTTCCCCCTTCACCAGATACTTGATAGCCTCGGTTTTTTCCTTTTCGTGGTTTCCAATTTGGAGGCTTTTCATGGATGTCCCAGCATGTGTCTTTAATGTGACCACTTTGTTTGTAGTGATCACACCACTTCTTCTGACCCTTCTTACTGGATTCACCACTGGACATCAATGCAGACGCTTTAGTAGTAGGAATTGGATACAAATTTTGTTCTTCTTTTGACTCATCTTTTAGCATAATTTTCCTCCTTGCTGCTTCTCTCCTAACTTCAGAAAAAACTTCTTTAGCTGTCGGTAGAGGAACTCTACTTAGGATTCTGCCACGAACATCATCCAGTTTTTTATTGAGACCAGCCAAAAATTCAAACTCTTTCCTTTTCAATTTTCTGGTTTTTCATCACTTCATCTTCCTTGTATCTCCACTCTTCGTCCAACAGAAGGTCAAGTTCCTGCCATAATCCTACCATTTCGACCCAATATTTTGTAACTTCTCTGTCACCTTGCTTCGTTTGCCACAACTTTGTTTTTTTCTCGTAGATTCACGATGCATCCTCTCCATTAGAGTATGATTGTCGCACCCCTTCCTAGATCTCTCGAGTTGTTGGCAGAAACATGAAGGTATGTTTGATCGACGGTATCATGGCGTTGATAAGCCATGATGAGACCATGAAGTTGTCTATCTCCCACTGTCGCGTAGCTTGCAAGTTCATTGGGTTTGGAACATTTCCATCTCTGATGATAAAACTCAGCTTCCCGCGTCTTCCAATGACGAGTTTCATAGCTTGAGCCCACTCCTGATAGTTTGTTCCATTTAGTTTGTCAGAGACGATGACAACAGAAGCTCCTTCAAGACCAGAGGTCATCGACGACTGACCTCTAGTTTGGTTTGGATTTGCCGTGGAGGATCCCTCAAGATTGGAAGCCATTTCTTGACTTGCCGGGGGTGACTCCTCGGTTTCACTGTTTCTTTCACGTGGCTCTAATACCATGTGAATAAGAGTTGTTTTGCTCTATATCGTATTTCTTAGAGAATGTAGTACATATATACATGAATAGGGGATACTGAATAGGAGAGAGAATCTATACAAATAAAGGAAATAATCCTAAGATAATGCTATCTAATCAATATAATCTGATTACAATCAGATTATCACAATATTATGGTGATTATCACAATATTATGTGATAATACCGTATCTGGACCACAATATTAGCTTTCGTATCCACTTAAATAACACCATAATGGTTGTCCAGTAGATATCTGATTGTGTTGTACGTTCCAAAGATTCCCACGAGAATTATAGCAAGAATCCTTCAGTCTATATGCTTCTTCCAATAAAAATTTTGAAAATGTTTCTTGAAGAACTGATTATTGCTTTTGAATCATTTCAAGGTTATGGGTTCACTTTTCTGCTGCATACATATTTACGACAGTTGTCTGCTGGCTTCTTTATTATGTAAGTAGCATCTTATCGATATTTGATGTCATTATGCCACCTGGTTCGTCCAACTGACATCATTTAGAAATATTCTGTCTTGAAAATTGTACCTTATGCAGGAGTATGACTATATTTCTTCAAGAAGAATTTCCTGCTTCTATTCATCCAAACCTCTGCCTCATCAGTTTACAATACTAGTCCGTGGTATCCCTGCAACATCTGGGAGAAGCTTTAGTGAAGTTGTTGAGAATTTTTTCACAGAGTATCACCCTTCTACTTATCTTTCACATACGGTGGTTACCCGCACAAACAAAATTCGAGGTATCATTGTAAGTGCACCAGTTGAAACTCAAAATGAAACTATTAACTGCCCTCACATGTTCTGATCAGCTTGTGCATTGGGAAGTTTCACATTCAGGTCTTGCTTAACAATCTAGGATTTCTTTTGCTGGTTCACAACCTCTCTGTGCTATCAGTAAACTGGTGAAGGATCTAAAATAGCATGCATGATAGAAGTTGAAAAGTTGACCCGATCTGTGGAAATTATCTATTTTCTTTAAGTTCAGATAGTGTGGTAGATGATTTAAGAAATTGTGGACCCTTCCAATGAGCCAGCAAGTAACACACTTTAACAGAAATGGCATATGAATTTCGTCTAGTTATAGTCTTTTCCAATTCAGAACACTATTCGAAATCTAATTGAACATGTTTGTTGAATGAAAATATTAAGTTTTTATACAATGATGAGTGAATTGCCTCTTGGAGGAGTTGCCGTTATTTGCAACTTTTTGAGCTCTCCATCCCTCATATAGTTTGGAAATATTTTGGAAAAAGTTTTCAATTTCTTGTTTTTGTTAGATATTGGCATCCATGTCATGGTTTTCAGTTTTTATGGTGCAAAATTTGACAATTCTATCCTATTTTTATACAGACTGATGTACAGAAGTTGTGTAGAAGACTTGCCCACCTGAAGTCAAGTAATCATTCTCAGCATTTTAGGCGTGAAGGCTTTTTGGGACTATTTGGACGTAAAGTTAATCTTCTACATGATTATGAAAAGAAGTTGGAAGATTTGGAAAATAATTTAAAAAAGGAACAGTTTTCGTCAGCAGGAGAGGTTTGTGATAACTGTCTGAAATTTTACGATAACAATTTTATTGCTAAGGGACCACCTTTAAATGGAAATTGTGATACCATAGGATTGAAAATTTACAGTATAATGCATTTAAGGTTTATCTGGCTAAGGATAATCATTTTTGTATTCCTTCTACATACAAGAATTTTTTGGTGTTAGTTCTTTTTCCTGTACATGTTTTTAGTTCAACCATCTTATTTGTTAGTTCTTTTTTTCTGTAACATGTTTTCAGTTCAACCATCTTATTATCCACAATATTTTAATGAATTTCTTGCCATTATCTCCATAAAAAGATTTTGAAAATTTTTTGTATACATGCTACATAGAAGAATTTTTGTGTTGATTCTTTTTTATTGTAATATGTTTTCACTTAAATCTTCTTATTATCCACAGTGTTTTAATGAAGTCATCGCCATTGTCTCCATAAACAAATTCTGTTGGTCTTTTTCAAGCATTAATTTTATCATCGTTTTTTTAGTAGTAGCACGTAAATGAAAAAAAAAATTGTGTTGGAGTAAAATAGAAAAATATGATCAGTAGAAGGACTGACAAAAGAGAAACTATGGAATTTTCAGCGGAGTTGATGGAAGGAAGATCATTTTTTTGGCCATAGTAAAAGGATATAAATAGAAAAATTTTAAGTAGGATGAGTGAAATAGTTAATCAGCATAAGTAGAGGAGCCAAAAAAGTGATTACCCTCTCTGTCCATAATTATAGTGGTCGAATGATATGACTTCAGAACTGTTTGTACCGATCAGCATTTTCCTACTAGTCTCATTAGAAGCTATCATTGCCTGATGCCAATATTGCCAAGTACAGTTTTTAAAGACTCCAACTACAGATGAATTTCATAATGGGCAGTTATCTATTTGATGCTAGTTATTTACATCTACCAAATAGTGAATAGTTAAATCTATCTTGCTTAGTGAATGGGCTTGAAATATACATCACATTTCATTTGTAACCAAGGAACTGTAATATTTAACATTATTGTTCCTCTAATTCCAAAACGGATGTTGATAATTGACACAACCTTTCTTCTGTCATGGAACTTTTTTAAAACATTCAGCAAGTTCCAGCTGCTTTTGTATCATTCAAGTCCCGGTTCGGTGCTGCCATAGCTTTACACATTCAACAGGGGATCAACCCCACACAGTGGGTTACAGAACAAGCTCCCGACCCTCTTGATGTTCACTGGCCTTTCTTTTCTGCATCATTCATAAGAAGATGGATCTCCAAGCTAGTTGTCATTTTTGCATTTGCTGCTCTCACTATTCTGTTCCTTATTCCAGTTGTACTTGCGCAAGGCCTTGCCAATCTGGATCAGCTAGAGACCTGGTTTCCTTTTATGAAAAGGATATTGAGTTTGTAAGTCAAAGCAAACCGGGACCTCTCTTATGATTATTTGAGGTGCTTTAGATGGATATATGTTACCATTATTCAGAAAGCATGCACCTTGAAAAGAAGTTGTTTTGTTTCTTTGAATTATATTTTAATGCATTCGTAACAATATCTTTATGATGATTTGGAGGTCAAAGTAAGCTGTATCTATGAAGCTTGAGTTCATTATTTCTGCTAGCATCTTCAGTTTGGTGTACACATGGGATGTTTTTAATCCACCAATGCCTAAAGTGGGAGTCTAGTGAAATTTTAGAAGTAGAAAATCTTGAGGATTGAAAATTCATTATCTTGTTACTGAGATTCTATCATGTGAAATAGAACTTTAATATACGCTACCTATTGTTGCAGAACAGTTGTCAGTCAACTCATTACCGGATATCTTCCAAGTCTGATTCTCAAGTTGTTCCTATATTTTGTTCCACCAATTATGATAATGTTGTCTTCCATGCAAGGATACATTTCTCTTAGACAGATTGAGAAAAGTGCATGTATCAAAGTTTTATCGTTCACTGTATGGAACATCTTCTTTGCAAATGTACTATCTGGATCAGCTTTATATCGAGTCAATGTCTTCCTTGAGCCCAAAAATATCCCCAGGGTCCTAGCTGAAGCCGTTCCATCTCAGGTGAAGTCATCATCTATGTATCTCTCATAGCTTAAAAGCACCATTGTTTTGTGCAAGTTACATAAACTTACATTTCTATGTAGAATCTTGTTTTCTTGGGGCATAATACTTCATCCAGCCACTAGTGTACACTTTTTATGCCGAACTGTTCTCAATCTTAGACCAGTAAGCACGCTGAGAAGCTTGAGTGGTGGCATATGGCATATATATTGTAGGAAGATGGGCCTGCCTGTCTTATACATGACCTGTTTCAGTTCTCTTGGTGGAATTGAATTGTTTGATAGTTACCTATGTCAATCATCATCCAAAGACCCACAATGAATCTGGGTGAAAGACGAGACTGATAAGTGTGCTATTTGGTCTACTTGCTTGCGTCTTAGCAGATGTACTGGTATTTTATAGTTGCAGCTGAGTACTGCGACTGAAATTATGTTCTGATGACTTAAAGTCTTGACTCAAGCTGTGGACCGTAAATGTTAACCATATACAACCATAGAATAATAGCAAGCAACAGAATTGAAATTGGAGCTCCATTAGGAAGTTCCTACAAGACGGATTGTCATCAGATGTTCGCTACTATGCATTCTGGACAAATCATTGTGTATTTCTTTTTTCAATAATTGTATGCAATAATTATCTCTATTTAATATTTATATTATGCCGTGTTCAATTTCATATTTTTTGTATCCTATGAAATACGAATGCTACATTTATGGAAAAATGGCAGTGTCTTGTTCATCATCCTGATTATTCGAGGATCATAATGGCAGTTTGTGAACATGAAACCACAAACTAATTACCAGTTAAAATTACTTGTAGCAAGCCAGATTTGTGGCTTCTGATGTCCAATTCTTTCTTGATTACCAGCATTACCTTCTATTTAATTTGGGTGCAGGCATCATTTTTCATTTCATATGTTGTGACCTCTGGATGGACAGGTCTGGCATATGAACTCGTTCAATTGGTTCATCTGTTTTGCTGCTTCGTGAGTAGATTATTTGCAAGGGAAAAGAGTGATGAATTTGAAGTTCCATCAATTCCTTACCACAGTGAAATTCCCACAATTCTCTTCTTTGTACTAGTTGGTGTTACATACTTTTTCCTGGCTCCCCTGATCTTGCCATTTCTCTTGGTTTACTTTTGCCTAGGATTCATCATATTCCGCAGCCAGGTAATTAAGGTTTCTTTTCTTGTCCATTTCCTTGCTTTGTTAACGGATTGTATCTAAATGTGAAAGAAGGCTCAAAAAAAAAAAAAAAAAGAAGAAGAAGAAGAAGAAGGCTCCACTCACAGAACCCCTTTTTAGAGTAGTTAATAAAAACTTTAAGCAGTTAAATTTACTTTCATGATCTTGCATCATATGATAAACTACTTGAGAAAGTTAATTTAAGATAAAGAAAAGAAACTAGCTTTAACTGCTGTGATTGTTCTAATTGCTACTGTGCTGCTCCATTATATTGTAGATGCTTAGTCTTGACACTACGAATCAAATTAGTTCTTTTACCTCTTCTTTTGCAGCTATTGAATGTGTACGCACCTAAGTATGAGACGAATGGGAAGTTTTGGCCTATAGTGCACAACTCAACCATATTTTCGTTGATACTGATGCATGTTATTGCAATTGGAATATTTGGACTTAAAAAGCTTCCGCTTGCATCCAGTTTAACCATTCCTCTTCCAATTCTTACGCTTGTTTTCAATGAATACTGCCGAAAAAGGTTCCTACCAATATTTCAAGCCTATCCAACCGAGGTACGTAAGAGAAAATTCTCATGTCATTTTGAATTTCTACTGAATTTTCCATATTCACTTGGACCTTAATGCTTTGTGGGTCTGGCAGTGCTTGGTGAAGAAAGACAATGAAGAGCAGAATGAGCAAAGCATGAGTGAGTTTTTTAATAAATTGGTGAATGTGTACCAAGATCCGGCATTGATGCCAGTCCAGTATACTGGAAGCAGTGACAATCAGAACGCTCCCCTTCTCCATTCTCAAGTTTGAAACTCTTTGGTCACACAAAACTTGTAGAACAGGCTAACCATTTATTTTATACCCTCCAATTGATTACTCAAAAGATGGGTTTCTTGCATTTGGTTTCTTTCTTTTATTAATGTCTGACACACAAATATGTAAACAGAGCTAGGAAACTTATGGTATTATTGTATTATATAGATTCTAATTTTCATTGACTTGTGGCCTATACCTCACACATCCTCTTTTGGCGAATAAAGCGTATGGTGGCTACATTTGGAGACCTTTTAAAGCTTCCTTTTGGACATACGCTCAAAGTTGTTAACATTCACTACGTGGATTACCTAATTCATAATGCTTAAATTAGCCTTTTTATTACGTAGGAGTAAGGTTGTGTATTATTAGGCTCTTTTAAATCTCACTTCATGACAGGACTTCGGGATATGATGATGACTAAAATCTTCAATTGAATTAGTCTATCTTAATAATAATATTTTAAAAATTAGACCAGAAGTTAAACCGAAGGTTTAAAGTTTTAATAGAGATTTAATCGATATTAATCGTTATAAAATTAATTAAAAATTGAATAAAATTAAAAATAAAATCAAAATCACATTGCTGCAGTACAAGTCGCCATCAATAAATTAACAAAGCAAGTCTAGATCTTTTCATCACCAAGTTTAATTAATGGTTGGAGAAGGAGACAATTGACTCGCCCTAAGGCCTCCACATGGAGGAAGAATTCACGAGTTCGTTAAGTTCTACTTGGCATTGCTTTGGATGCTGAAGCAATGCAGTAATATTCTTCTGCTACTCCTCTTTGGAAGCATATAACAAAAAGATATTCAATTTTAGAATATTAAAAAATATATTTTTGTGGGATTTTATAAGTTACTCTTCCCTATCAATATCCATTATAGAGATTTGTTTAGTAGGTTACGTTCTAAAGAACTTGGTGGCCGTTATAAATTAACTTCTTTAACTGAAAATCATTTGTCAACTTCAAGGATACAACACACCAACACTACAAACACTAAAGTGAATGATTGTCGTGACTTGTCTTTTCTCTTGTTATGGGCGCAAGTATAGATTCTTTAGCATATTGTAAACTTTTAGAAGAGTTTCCAATAATTTCAAGACACTAAACTTTGCAGTAACTAAATATTTCCTAGATAGCTTTCTCTTGTTTTCATCCAATTACCTGTCGTGTACTCTATTTTATTTATTTATTGTTGGTTGATATGAGGATCATATAATTAATAAAGTCAACGTACTTCGTGCACAAGACTTTTCGCTTTGCGAAGTTTAGAAATGATCAATGATATATGCAGCATTTCTTTTGTATTCTTTTATAAAGAGGTTGTTTTTGTGATTTGAACTTATAATTTATAACAAAGTTAATTATACTTCTTTCCTGCAGCAGTAGAAGTGCAGCAGGAGAAGTGCCAGTGACTTCTACTGGTTTTGAAGATGAAATATTTAGTGAAAATGTCTCCAAGAATATCTGAATGCTTTGTATTTTGCAATGATGCAGTTTCCCTAATTACTTTCGATCTGACCTTGTCAAGGAGCAAGTTCTAAGTACTAAATGTCTCCTGTCTAAAGAGTGTTCATCGAATTAGGACAAGTCCATAAATGTCCCCATCTCTTCCCTTCATCAACGACGAAGGTCCTGACAAGACTTGAAGATTACAATTAAGGATCCGTCTCCAATTGTTTATATCAAAATTTGCTATCGTCAACAAGAGGAGAAGCTCATCAGGACTTTTCAATATTTTAATCCAAATAGCCTCCATTGGGGGGAGTATAATATAGCTGAAAAGAGATTAAGATAATAACTAATATGTGATTAAATATCTTGATTTCATCATTAGTGGCTTGGACACGCTTTAGTTTTGGTGGCCTTTGGAAGAATCGTTATTCTCGACCTCTATCAGCAATGACAAACACTAGGTTGGAAGGTGATGGCTATGCATGACTACTAATCCAAAGTGGTGCTACCTCAACTTCTTCTGGGGGTTAAAAATGACATGCAAAATAGACTTATCTTAAAGGAGAATAAGGTTTGTCACCAGTGAGACTGCTAATGACTTCACTTAAATCATTATGAGCAATATTATGAATATCAAATTTGGTTATTATACTGATATCAGTCAGGATTGGATATCGTTTCGAGCAATTTTTAAAAATTATAAATAATCTCTAATTTTTTAAAAGTTACAAAATAATCATTCAATATAGAGTGTTATATAATTTATAATTTTACATTCACCTTGTCTTAAAAAAATCATAATAATAAAATTTTGAAATAATAACAATTTATTAATTTTGTTAATATTACTTTTCACATATTTCACATATAAACAATAACTACAATTAATATAAAAAAGATCATTTCATAATTATATAAATATAAAATTAAAGATAATACAAAGTATTTAAAGTATTACACATCATATAATAATGAATAGTTACATTAAAACATCAAACAGAAAGAATAATAAAGTTTCGTGACTCCATAAGTATTTCAACACGAATTTGTGTCGAGGAACACAACCAACTAGAAGTAAAACATGAAACAAAAATATTTACAATTAAGAGTTTTATATTTGTATTGTATATATAAAGAATTTAACATAGCATCAAATAAAAGTGAAATTAAAAAAGATAAAAAATGAAAAAACTTGAAACTTCATTCAATCGAGTATCTGCTCAAATTATATTGACTTCAATTCTCATTTAATACAAAATCCTCATTAATGAAATGATCATCATTTTCACTATCATTCAAATTCATTGCACCAATTGACATATCATTTCTTTTGCATCCAAGATCATCTTCCAAGTCACTCAAATGTATCGAACTCAATTTCTCATAAATTCAATTCACTAAAAGATCAATATGATAAAGACAAATTGGATCTACAAAAATCTTTATTCTATTAAAATTCCTAGTAAATAAATAAAATCAAATGATTAAAATTTTCAAAAAATATATTCAACTTAATAATAATAACAACATATCTTTCTCGAAGCTTTAAATTATATAGAGCAAAGAATAAGTCATTTAATCTTTTGTGTTCTAATATATTCCTTTTCTTGTAATGGACAAATCCGCCCCAATTTTTTATATATCATGTTACACTTACACATTGACTCAGAATTTGAATTGAAAACTTTTATAATTCTTGAACACCACTTCTGAATTGGGCCTATCAAGTAATTATAAGGCATTATATATACATAATTTAACATAGCATCAAATAAAAGTGAAATTAAAAAGATAAGAAATGAAAAAAGTTGGAACTTCATTCAATCGGGTATCCACTGAAATTATATTGACTTCAATTCTCATTTAGTATAAAATCACCATCAATGAGATGAGCCTCATTTTCACTATCATTCAAATTCATTGCACCAATTGACATATCAATTCTTTTTCATCCAAGATCATCTTTTAAGTCACTCACATCTATCAAATTCAATTTTTCATAAACTCAATCCACTAAAAGATCAATATGATCAAGACAAATTAGATCTACAAAACTCCTTGTTCTATTAAGATTCCTAGTAAATAAATAAAATCAAATGATTAAAATGTTCAAAAAAAAATATTCAACTTAATAATAATAATAATAATTACATATCTTTCTCAAAGCTTTAAATTATATAGAGCAAAGAATAAGTCATTTAATCTTTTGTGTTCTAATCTATTCCTTTTCTTGTAATGGATTAATTCAAATGTGCTCTAATGCCTTTTATATCATGTTACACTAACACATTGATTCCGAATTTGAATTGCAAACTTTTGTAATTCTTGAACACCACTTCTGAATTAGGCCTATAAAGTAACTGTAAGGCAACAAAAGTAATATTATAAACAAAATAATGTGATGATTAATTTCTAATAAGTAACAAAAGTGAAAAAAAAATATACCTAGATTAAGTATGTCACTTTAATGAATAGCATTAGACATCTCGAAATCACTAAAAGTATCCTTATAAACCTCCATTTGTATGATTAGGTGATCTTGTATCATTTACTGTGCAATAATTGTTGTAATAGTTAATAAATTCCCCTATTAACTTCAACTTTCTTTGAAAAACTTAGTCTAAAATAGATGTTAGGGTTCAAAAATGCCCCAGCAACAAACAATAGAGAGTCAAGTTACCTTTCTCATCTCTCATTGATAACTACAAGATAAAATGTGTACAAAGAAGGCCTATATTAATATTGGCCTTGAATGTTTCCTTCACCTTCTATATGACATCATAAAAATAATCTATTATTGTCTTCTTATCACTATCAGCCAAACAAAGTACTCTCACAAAAGGCTTACAAAATCGGATGACAAATTAACACTAAGACCAAAATTTATGATCTTAAAGTATTATTCTAGAAACATCTAATCCAACATTAGACCTAACATGTTGAGATACAACTCACTTAATACTTATAAATATTTCCAACAAAATACTGAAGTGATAAGAAAATTTTCATAAATCTTATATCATAGGACAACACAAAATCCTACCATTGATAAAATCCTTTCTTATTAAATTCAACACCCATGTGCGATTATAGATGAACTTAGTCACTTTTTTCACTTTGTACACAATTGTATCAATAATAGGAAAGTACCTAGCATCTTTTATATTTTCCAATATTACGTCAATGCAAAGTGCATCATAAGGAGTCTAATAAAAAGAATCATGCATGCTTTACAATCGTTGTCCAACTACTTTGTGAGCAAAATCATTGCCAATAACAAACTAAACAGTATTTTATAGCTCAACTTCATTCACAACTTTATCAAATATCTGAATCAGAGTATCAACATTTCTAACAAGTCAAAATGTGTTAATAGACTTAAAAATATTATCCACTTGTAGAATAAATAAAAAATTAATAATAAGCTCTTGTCTTCTATTTATCCAACCATCTCATATGATTAAACATCCACAAGTATTTCAAGTCATTCTTCTTTCATCCAAATAACTATTTATTTCATAAATTAAGCTACTCAGAAGTTTACCGCTATAGTTATCAATTAAAGGAGCTTTGTATCTTAGATCATAAGAGGCAATAACATACCCTGTAGGCTAATAATAATAAGAGGCAATAACATACCCTGTAGGCTAATAATAATAAGACTGAGTAGGATTTAATTCTATGCCTAAATCATACTAACATCTAGCCATTACCATATCCACATTATGAGCCGCTTCTTTAAATTGTAAGTCACTACATATTGAAGGTTGAACTCTAGGAATTGTTCGTAGTGCAAAAAAAGTATACACTTGTCTTCTTCATTTTCTCACATTAGGTGCAACACTCCTTTCTTGTTACATAGGAATACCACTTTTTAACATCTTCACTATCATCTTGAACACCACGAAAGGAACTTTTACTACCAATTTTATAGTTCAATTTTATCCTTCTATCTTTCTCATATTAATACCCTTCAAGCAAAGTCTTCATTTGTCATTTCGCATTATAACTCACTTTCTTACAAGGCTCCACATCAAATTTTGATCTCAACTAAATGCTTCTTTAATTTGGTGATTTTTTCCCTTTCAAATGCTTATTACAATACAAAACAAATGGTATGGTTCTTCATTTCAAGAACCAATCTAGGATGAGCCCAAGATAAATCATCGAATCTTCCTAAACCTGAAGCACCTAAATTATTAGGAGTACTTAAACTTTCCTCTACTTTTTGTAAAATAAATAAAGACATATATCAAAATTAAATTAATAACCTCATATCAATTTCAATAGCAATATGCCCAATGCAAGTACATTTATTGCTTGCAAATATGAAATGATCATTAAGTTAGAGTTGAACTGTAAAAGTTAGCATTTATATATAAGTTTATATAAGAACTTAAATAAGTAAGCCTAATCATTTTAGATCATTTATACAAACAAATAATAGTTGATTAAATTTTATAATTAATTGCTCTTCAAATAAATAAACACAAGATTATGGTTGTCACCTCTTAATTAGTGACGATAGCATAAAAGATGAATTAAAATTTTTCTATAAACGTAAAGATGAAATTATTAAGTAATTATAAGTCGTAAACTAAATTAGCATTATCGACATAATTAACAAAATGATTTGTAAATTTAACAAAGGAAACTATTGAAATATAATTAAGAAGTATTATTAACATTTCTCGAACACAATCTATAATATTATTGAATATTTTTAAACTTTTGAAGAAGTAAATTTCTAATTTAATAAAAATGAATAATTCATGTTCTAATTTCAACATATCAGTATATGTAATTTTTTTTATGTAGATTTTTAATAAAAAGGCAATCAAATTCTCAAGAAATAAGTAATCAAATTAACATAAGACATGTTAAATTGTTAATGAAAAAGATATCTATTTATTTCTCAATCAACAAATAACATAGAACCATATTGATAGATAGAGCAATTTTTCAATAAAAATGCAGCACAACATATAACTTATCGTACTTTCTCTACCGATATGGATTTTACTTTCATCTAACTCTTAAGACCATAATTACGAATTTCGTTCTGTAAATGGTACAAAAAAAGGTGTTTTGGAATTCTCTTCTCCTTCTCCTTTGTTTTCTTCCCTCTCACACACTCTCTCTTCTTCACCGTAGCCACCAATTCCTCTTCGGTCGTCTAGTGATCACCCCCACATGACGACAACAATCCCCCAACCTAACGTTCTCTCTGCTACTTCTCCTTTGTTTTTCTTCTTTCTCACCCTCTCACTCTCCCTCTTCTTCACCGTTGCCACTAGTCCCTTTCTAGCCATCTGACGACCACCACCACATGGCAATAACAATCTGACCACCACCACACCAGTCACAGTCACAGTCACGTAATCACCCCAAAATCAACAAATCTAAAATAGATCCAGATTCAAACCGACTCGACCCAACATTGAATTGGATTTCTAATTTTTTGGGTGTGTTTTTTACTCTAAAATTTGAAAAACAATTACATTATATTTGATTGTTTACATATATTTTAGGATGAAAATTATTGGAAATAAAAATTGTTAGAAGTTATTGGAAATGGAAACTATTTATGTATTTTTTAATAATTGAATTGAAATTGTTGGAATTTGGAAATGGAAATTGTTAGAAATGCAAATTGTTTGTGTATATTTCATTATTTTGTAAATTGTGAATTGTGAATTTGTGATGGTTGAATTGTTGGTTATTGGAAAATTTTAAATGAAATTGTTTATGTATGTTTTATGATGTTTGAAACTTGGAATTGAAAATTTTCAAAATTGTTAGAAATGGAATTGTTGGGAATTATCAGAAATGGAAATTATTATATATGTTTTGTAATGATTGAATTGAAATTGTTCAAAATTATTGGAAATGGAAATTGTTTATATATATCTTGTGATTGTTGAAAACGGAAATTGTTTATATATGTTTTGCGTAATTATGTATGTTAAATAATTGAAATTATGTGTTCTTTATTTTGATATATGTATTCATTTATTTTTACAAATAAATGGAAGGAAATTCAAGTACTCATGATCAAATCGCTTCAAGAAGATACAATTATCTAGCTTGGGCTCATATTGCATTAGTCCCCGATATGAGAAACCATATTATTTGCTTTTTTGGTAACAAACATTTGAAAGGTAGAGGAATTACCCGATTAAAGAAGCATTTAGCATGAGTTAAACGAGATGTAGAACCTTGTAAAAAAAGTAAATCATAATGTAAAGTGGTAAATTAAAACTTTGTTTGAAGAATATGAACACGAGAACGATAGAAGGGAGATATTAAATTATCAAATTGATAGTGGAAGCTCGTTTGCTAGTTTTCGTGATGATAGTGAAAATGTTGAAAGTGATAATGGTAGTGGTAGTGTTCTATCCTAGGCAATGTTAGGAAAAGAAAAAGGCAGATGTCACAGATGAATAATTCTTTTGCACGACAACAACTTCTGGAGTCCAACCATTAATTCGTAGTGTCATGCAATCAAAAGATGCGGTTGATAATGTAGATATGGCAATGGCTAAATGGTGGTGTGATACAAGTGTACCATTCAATGCTTCCCAATCTTACTATTATCAGCCTATGGTAGATATTATAGCCTCTTACAGTCCCGGATACAAAGCTCATTCGATTGATAACTACATATGTAAATTTTTGAGTTGTTTAGTTTCTAAAATTAAAAGTTATTTGGGAGAAAGAAGAATGGATTGGGCTACTTATGGGTTTGTTTGTGATGCATTTGGCCTTATTAGGAAAATTGATACCTTATTTGATATATTTTATGAAGTGTGAATGAGATAGGGTCAGAAAATATTATTCAATTTATTAATGACAATAATTCTTATAAAGCTGTAGAAAGAAAGTTACAAAATAAGTATAATTGTCATTTTTATACTCCTTATGTTGTACATTGCATTGACCAAATGCTGGAAAATATAGAGGATCCTAGGTATTTTCCTATTATTGATGAGACAATGCAAAAAGCTAAAAAGGTGACCAAGCTCATCTATAACAGTGTATGGGTGTTGAATTTAATGAGAAAGGAATTTACCAATGGTAGAAATTTATGTCATCCTACTGTGACAAGATTTGCAACAATTTCTTATTACTTCATTGTTTTATTACGATGAAGAAAGAGTTAAGAAAAATGTTTGCAAGTGATAAGTAGGTTGCATTTTAGCATACTAAGTCTAATGTTGGATTATAGATTTTCAGAATTATACTGAAAAGATAGTAAATTTTGGTCTCAATGCCTATTTGTTATCTAAATTTGTGAGTCTTTAGTAAGAGTGCTTCACTTGACTGATAGTAAAGAAAAGGCAACAAAGGGTTATTTTTTGATGTTATGGAGAGGGTGAAGGAAGCAATCAAGACCAATATAAAACATAGGCTTTCTTTATACACACCATATCTTGCAGTCATCAATGAAAGATGAGAAAGACAACTTTCTTCTTCGTTGTTTGCAGCAGGGACATTTTTTTAATCCTATTGCTTATTTCAGACTAGATTTTACAACAAAAAAAAACTAAAGTTAATAGGGGAATGTTATTCACTATTACAACAATTGTTACCTATGACATGATGTAAGATCTATTAGGCTCACAAATGGAGCTTTATAAGAAGTCTTCTGAGGATTTTAGAATATCAATTGCTATTCGAAAAAGATCAAAACTTTCTTCAAATATTAACTATTTCTTTTTTCTTACTTGTTAAAAATTAATTATCACTTTATTTTATTTATAACGTTACTTTTGTTATCTTACGACTTACAATTTCTTGGTAGGATCAATTTGAAAGTGGTGTTTCCGAATTACAAAGGTTTGCAATTCGAATTTTAAGTTAATGTGTGAGTGCAACAGGTTGTGAACGGAACTAAAACGTATTTAAATTCATTCATTCCAAGAAAAAGAATAGATGGAAGCACAAGAGAATGAATTACTTAGCCTTCATTCGTTAAAATTTAAAGCTTCGAGAAATGTATGTTATTATCATTAATAATTTCAATATGGTTTCACATAAATTTCTAATAATTAAATATTATTGTTTACTAGGACTCTTAATAGCACAAGTAGTTCAACATATCCAATTTGTATTGATAATATCGATCTTTTGCCAGATTGATTTTCTAAGGAACCGGGTTTAGTGTAAGTTAATGACTTGGAAGATAATCTTGGATTGTAAAGCATTGACATGTCATTTGATGCGTTGAATTTGAATGATGATGATAATGAGGCTCCTCTCAGTGATGAGAATTTTGTACCAAATGATAATTAGGGTCAGTGTTGTTATAACAATATCCTCCCATAGACGATTGAATGAAGTTCTAGGTTTTTGTTTTTTCTCTTCTTTTAATTTTACTTATATTTTATGTATATGTTAAATTATATATATGCAACGTAATTATACATGTTTTTCTTTCAAGTTTTTCTTCAACTTTATTGTTTTCTTATCACAAACTCTTGTAATAAATTGTAATAATTTGAGAGTTAAGATTATTTATTGTTCTTTTTATTTGATGTTTTGATGTAATTATTATTTATTATATGATAAAATTGTAATATTTTAAATATTTCGTATTATTCTAAAACTTATAGTTGTATGATGGTGATTGTCTTTTGTCAAATTAATTGTGGTTATTATTTTATGAGAAATATTTAAAATTATTATTATTTTATATTAATTGTGGTTATTATTTATTATTATGATTTTGGGTATAGAGTTGATGTAAACTTATAAATTATATAGTACAATATGACAATAAACTATTTTGCAATTTTAAAAAAATTCAAGGACTATTTTATAAATTAAAAAATCACCTAAAATGGTATCTGATATTGATCGATATCGATACAGTACCATATTAGAATCCAATCCAATGATAGAGCCGGTAAAGTATTCGTAACTTTGCTTAAGACTAAACTAACTAACACGAATTTTTTTTTCACATTTTCAGTATACAATACACACAAGGCACAAGCAGTAGAGTCATGAAAGAATAGAAGAAGAAAGCAATTGACATGTAATCGTATTGTATTGCTTGTGTATTTTGCTGAATAGCTTTTACATGTATTTATACATATTTTTCTTATCTGATAATAATAACAAATAAGATATTGAAGATCAAATGAGATTCACAAGATAAAATCAAATGAGATACCAAATAAATACATGTCAAAGAGAAAATCATATCTATGTTGGTGAGATTGCATGAAGATCTATATATATTTATCAGCCCCCTTCAAGCTCACTATAGGCAAAAACGGTGAGCTTGTTGTGAAGGCGATGAAAAGTAGATGAAGCTAATGTTTTAGTCATGATGTCTACAACTTGATCGGATGAAGAGATATGACGAATATAAAGAGCTTTATTGGTCACCAGATCACGAACAAAGTGGATGTCAATCTCTATATATTTAGTATGAGCATGAGCAATTGGATAAGTGGCGAGGAAGGTGGCACCAAGATTATCACACCAGAGTGTAGGTGTAACGTCAAAGAAGCCAATTTCACTCAAAATGGATTTAATCCAATAGATTTCAGCAGCGACAAGAGCAATAATTTTATATTCGACTTCAGTGCTTGAGCTAGCAACAGTAGGTTGTTTCTTAGCACTTCAAGAGATGAGGTTGGAGCCAAGGAAAATACAATAGTCGGAGGTAGAACAACGATCATCAGAACAACCATCCCAATTAGCATCATAGTAGGCCTGTAAGATAAGAGAAGAAGTTTGGGTTAAATGTATACCTAAAGAGGGTGTAGATCGAAGGTAGCGGAGAATTTGTTTCACCACGGTCCAGTGAATGTCAATAGGAACTGTAGAAATTGAGAAACTTTGTTGACAACAAATTGAATGTCAAGCAAAGTAAGGTAAAGATATTGTAAAGCACTGACAGTACTTTGATATTTAGTAGGATCAAAAAGAGGAATGTCATGATTTTTTTAAAGAGGAAGAGTGAGCGTGATTGGTGTGAGTATAGGTTTGTAGTGATCTAGGCAAGTACAATGTAGAAGTTTTTTGGAGTACTTAGTTTGTGTTAGTAAAAGGCCATTTGTTGTGTGGGTAGCTTCAATACCAAGGAAATAATGGATGGGTCCTAAGTCTTTGATGGAAAAGGAAGTGTTGAGACCTTGAATAAGGGTGGTGATGAATGAGGGCGAAGAACCCATAATCAAGATATCATCAATATACATTAAAAGAAAGGTATTAGTGGAGGGGGTATTGTGAACCAAAAGTGAAGTTCATGAAGTTTCTGACTGAGGATAGAGAGCTTTGTGAAGCAACAAACATAAGAAGGATGATGTATATCTATGAAGCCAAGAGGTTGAGTCATAAAGATTGGTTTTTAAAGAGTGCCATTAAAGAAGGCATTGTTGACATCGAGTTGACAAATTGACCAATTTTTTGAGAGGACAAGGATGAGATGGATGATAATAGGTTTGACAACTGGGTTAAAAGTATCTGTATAATCTATACCAGGAGTCTGATGATAGTCTTTGGCAACAAGATGAGCTTTATAGCGATCAAGAGTGTCATCAAAATTTCGTTTTATACAAAAGACCCATTTACAACCAACAAGATTAGCATTTGGTGGCGGAGGGACAAGAGTCCATGTGTTATTACAATGAAAGTTGTGAACTCATCAAGCATGGCCTGGCGCCAATGCAAAAACTTGTTGGCTTGAGTGAAACAAGTGGGATTAGGATCATTAGGAGTGTGTATGTGGGTAAAGTAAGTGACATAATCAAAGAATGTGCAAGGAATACAAGTTTGATCACTAGTGCGAGTAACCATGGGATAACGTAGGAGAGTGGTTGGAGAGGAAGGAGGTGGTGAGGGAGATGAGGTTGTAAGTGGAAGCATAGGTATGGGTAAGGAGATGGTGGAGAATGAAGGGCTTAAGACAGGAGAGGCAGAGTAGCAAGTATAGGGACAGTCGGTTTCAACAAAACGAACATGAAGAGAAATATATATTTTAGAGATAATAGGGTCAAAGTAGCGATAGCCTTTGTAATTAGGAGAATACCCAAGAAAGACACATTTTGTAGACTTTGGTTCAAATTTTCTGTACGTGTGGATCCAATGAAGGGAAAGTAAGTACACCCAAAGACCCAGAGGTGAGAAAGGTTGGGCTTTGTGAGAAAAATAATTTTATGGGGGCATTTGTTATGGAGAACAGGAGTTGGTAAGAGATTTATGAGGTAGGTAGCTATAAAGAATGCTTCATACTAAAAACCTTTAGGAAGTGAGGCATGGATAAGAAGTGTGAGACTAGTTTTGGTAAGGTGACGAATTTTACATTCGACAATCCTGTTTTGTTATGGGGTATGAGGACAAGAAATATGATAAGTAATGCCATGGGTAGTAAGAAAATCAGCGAATAGACTTTTGACAAGTTCAGGGCCTCCATTGCATTGAAAAGTTTTTATAGAGGTTGAAAAAAGGTTTTTAGAGTGAGCTTTGAATGTCTGAAAGTGGGAAAGGGCTTGAGATCTGTGGGTTAAAGGATAAATCCATATATATCAACTAAAATCGTCAACAAAAAGAATGAAATAACGAAAGCCAGAGAAGGAAAGGGATGGAGATGGCACCCAAATATCGCAATGGATAAGTTGTAGTGGCTTATTTGAAACACAAGAAGATAAGAGAAATGAAAGATGAGTACTTTTTTCTTGAAGACAAGAGGTATAATGTTTTTATTACATGAGATTTGATATTTAAAAAAGGAGATAACCTAACCTATAGACTGTAGCGAGAACAAGATGACCAAGACGCTGATGCCATAATTGAATAGGAGTAGAGGTGGTGTGGAAAGCAATCGGATTTGTGAAATGGACTGGATCTTCAACGGGTAAAGATTACTGTGGATGATACCCATGAGAATCCTGGTATGGAGATCCTTCACAATATAACCAAAGGGATTAAATTTAATGAGATAGGAATTATCCTTAACAAATTTAGCTACAGAAAGCAAATTGGCAATAAGATTAGGAACAGCTAAAATGTCATTGAGGTGAAGGGATCTAATGGGAGTAGAGAATGTGAGGTTACCAGTAGAGGAAATAGGAAGAGTTCGTCTATTACCGACAATCACTGTATTTAGACCATTGCACGGTGTTAAGAATTCGACAAGTTGAGGGTCAGGAGTCATGTGAATTATAGCGCTAGTGTCATGTAGCCATTCTGCAAGAGTGTTGGAAGTGACAGATGAAGCATTAGAAGATTTGGTGATGTTGAGAGCAGTAAAAGTATTGGATAAATTATTAGGGTCTGTGGGGGTCAGAAGTGGGCAATTTCGCGATTCAGAATATCAAAAACGATAATGTGCGGCAATATGGCCCCATTTCCAACAAATTTGGCATTGACGAGAAGATTTATTAGGCCTAAAATTGGTATGGGATTGGTTTTGGTTATAAGAAAAGGCTTGGTTGTGATGCTGCTGGGTTTGAATGGGTCTGGGCTTGGAGGAATAGTGATTAAACTTTTGCCACTTGAGATATTCTGAAGATTCAACATCTGGAGTTACAAGATATGGTAGAACAAATCCATCAATATAGCCAATTAGATCAGAGGTGACAAGAATGGCATGTATTTAGTTGCACCAAATGAGCTAATTTAAAGAATCTAATTTTGTGATTGGGAAGTGTGTAATTTGATTGAATGGTAATGTGGGGGAAGTAAAGTTGGCCATTGAGGAATTTGGTTTGTGATGTAATGGTTATGGAAAAAAAAAAGAAGATGATGTTTTGTGGTTTCTGTTGTTTCTGTATGCAAGGTAGGTGTTTGAGAAAAGGATTATTGGCTTGAATGTGTAGCTCGGTAATAGGACTAGTGTATAGGCTCTGATACTACGAAAGAATAGAAGAAGAAAGCAATTGATATGTAATCGTATTGTATTGCTTGTGTTTTTTTTTTGAATAGCTTTTACATATATTTATACATATTTTTCATATTTGATAATAATAACAAATAAGATATTGAAGATCAAATGAGATACACAAGATAAAATCAAATGAGATACTGAATAAATACATATAAAAGAGAAAATCATATATATGCTGGTGGATTGCATGATGATCTGTATATATTTATCAAGTCAAGACTCAAGAGTAAGGTAAAGTTAACTGATTGTTTAAGGAAGAGTAGCGAGCTAGCGATGAACTGACGAAGAGCTGGACATAGATTGTGGAGTGTGGATTGATGTTGGATCGTGGATGAGTTGTTGGAATCAACAAAAAGATGATGATGGTGAGTGAGGAGTAAGAAGTCGAGAATTATTGTTGGTGACGAACTAACAATGGGGAGCTACTGGTAAGGATGGAGAGTGTTAGCCAATGAGAGAGCAGTGGTGGAAGTGGAGTGGAGGAGAGGTAAGGTAATGGGTACCTACCATGACTGGCTTTAAGGTTATTAACTCTTTTTCTTTTTCAATTTTATACCCAACTTTTCAAATTTCTAAATTTTACGAACAGACTAGTACTAACAAAAAAGCCGATACTGACCAGTATTTATTATCGATATAGTACCAACATTTAAAATATCATTTTTTTATTGGTATGAAACAATATTATTAATGCTGATTATGTGCATCTCATAAATCAGTCTAAGCATATCATTGTCCTAGCTATATATAGAGAGAGGTAGATGCCTAGAAGACCAATTGGGTATTTTCATATATATAAAAACAATATTTAGTTCTTTTTTTGCCATTTCAACTCTCCAATGACTAAAATTTCTAATGTATTCATCAACCTTTGTTAAGTATGTTATTAATATCTCTAAGAGATGTTATAGATGGAATATACATGTAGATCACCATTATCTGCTCAATTTGAATTATGCTAATGTCACTTTGAATTTGAATTTAAGCCAAGGACATCAATATAGACAAGTTCTAATAGAAGATTCAATAATTACAAGTTTGAAATACTTAAAATAGGTTATTTTATGAAGCCCTTATTAACTAAATAGAGGTGGAGTGGAGTGGAGTTATTGGTGTTTAGGAATTGATGGAATGCATATGCATTTGCCTAGTATATGGTAAAGTAGAAGAGCTATAAGCAGTCCCTTTCATGATAGTGATAACTCCAAAGCAAGTCTCTTGCTGGCTTAGGGGAATCTGCTGCTTTGAAAATCAGCCCTAGGTTGTGTTAGTTTAATATCTTGGATGATTGAATTTGGTGGAAAGACCAATTCAGTCTTAGAATTAAGATATATAACTTTGGCTGGGTCATTGCAGATGTCACAAGTGTTGCAACTACATAACTCTATTTCCATTTAGTATTATTCTATTATCATGTAGGAGAAACCTCCATATGGTTTGATAAGAGGCCAAAAACCTGAAGAGGGAAAAAAAAATAAAAGACAAATATGTATAAACACGGAATAAGACCTTTTCAGTGAACCTCTCTCTTTTGGCATCATCTCCAAATCCTCCCATATAATATAAGTGCACCAGATCAAACCAACACAACTTAAACCAGTGCAAACTGAAACCAACAAAGTATAGATGAAGACTTTGTAACCCAAAACTCAGCACACACTAACTTACTAGACAATAGAAACAAAGATATGGGAAGGAAGAGAAAAGTTGGTGAAAATGTGGAGGACAAAACCTCGAGCGATGGAGCCATGGCCTGGGAAGAGATGGTGAAGGAAGCTGCAGCAGCTGCAACAGTAGGAGGAGCCAGAAGAGCTAGAAAGCGATTCGTAGGAGTCCGGCAGAGGCCATCAGGAAGATGGGTTGCTGAAATAAAGGATACCATTCAGAAAATAAGGGTGTGGTTAGGAACTTTTGATACTGCCGAAGAAGCTGCAAGAGCCTACGATGAAGCTGCTTGCCTGCTTCGAGGTGCCAATACAAGAACAAATTTCTGGCCTTGCTCTCCAACGTCCTCAACAACTCCAGCTCTTCCTTCAAAGATCACAAACCTTCTCCTCCAAAGGCTCAGAGAAAGAAACAGCTCTTCTGCTTCTCTTCCAACTTCTCTGCCTGTCAATCAGCTCGAAAAGCAAGAACTGGATGAGGAATACAGGCAAGGAACAACAAATTTCGCAGACAACCAATATGCTGACTCCCTCAATGATCCTGAACTCAATTGGACTTGCACTGATAACATCTATAGTGCTAATGCAAGTGCTGTTGAGTACATGGCAAGTGGTCTGAAATCACTTTTAACTGATAAAGAAGGTCACGCAGAGAGAGATGTGGAATTTGACTATAACTGGAGTGACGTAGCACAGTCTTCTAGTGCTGATGACAATTACTTTGGACGTGGACGAGAAGAAGACGGAGAAGAAGAAGAAGATGATGATGAAGGGATTAAGATGGGGGACTTGGATTTCCATTTCCTGGACGATCTTGGATCGTCTTATTACTACTCTCCTTTCGAAATTGCTGAAGAAATTGAGGAGCCCGTAGTAGAACCTGAAAATGATGGAGATGAGCCTTCAATGCTTAGAGCAGCCATGAAAAGGATGAAATATGAAAGGAAGTTCTCAGCTTCGCTGTATGCATTCAATGGGATTCCCGAGTGCCTAAAGTTGAAGTTTAGATCAGGGAATGAAAAGGGTAGAGATAGATCAAATCAACTATCCAATCTACGAAATGAATGCAACAAGAACAAAGAGGCAGATAAGAAAGCAAAAGAAACAGGTGTTGATGCAATGGAGAAGAAACAGGAGGAGAAGCTGCAAAACTCAGTTAAAATGGAGTCATCTACATCCTCTTCTTCTCTTGTCAATGATGGTGAATCATCACTATGGAGCTCCCTTGATCTACCACCGATATGCTTTGTTAGCTAAAGAATGCGAGAATTGAGCAGCAGTGTCATGGGGTAGTATAACTTAACGTTCTCAAAAACAGCGGGAGAATCTTTCACAGTTGTTTGATGCTCAAGTCACAGATGTCATAATTCAAATCTTAACTTTCTTTAGAGCTAAAATGAAATAACAGATCACTTGTAGACATTCTATAATCAATTACGCTCATCCTTTTCTCTTGTTCGAGTAAGAGGAAACTTAAATTGAAGGTGAAACATCTGATTGCTTCATTTGGGATGAAAGCATTTAGGAGGTTGCTTGCATACTTCTCTTTCAATCTCGACTTGTGCAATTATTTTCTTTTAATGAGTTTCAGTTCTTATTAACCAGAAAGAGAAGTAAAAGATGGGAACATGACCAGCTTTCTGCAGGAATCCTGGAAAATAGATTTCGTTTCATAATTTCGTTTTAAGATCAAAGAGGAAGTGGGCTCATGAATTGGAGGATTTCAGCAATAGTCTGCGTACAGACATAGTATGACAGTTTCAGGGAAATGGAACATTGTGGTTGTGTTAAGGGCTCAACGTACAGCAAGTGTTCTTCTGCATCCATTTGCTCTTCACTGAAACCAGTTAATGCTAAATGTGTGATTTTTTGTTTGTCAAAGAATTTGATCTGTGTTTTTCACAGAAATATAGATGCGCCAACATGTTTTCATCAACCTTAAATATATATATATATATGTAAATATACTTTTGCAGATTAACAGGAACACTAACAATGCGAGCTAATTTAAGATAAAGAAAAGAAACCATACTAATTGATCATACATTACAAACGGTAGTTAGAGAATAAGATGATTAAAGAACTGGGGAATCAAATCCAAAGTTTGTTGGTTTTGAACAGCTTGAAGCGGAACATTTTGGCTCAGTAACTAGTCCCCTGTTTCAGAAAGTACTAAGAACAAAACGCCTTTCGATGACAGAAGCCAATGCATCTAAATCCAATCCTGGCTTAAGAAAGGAAAGGATGCTCATCAACCTCGACGTCAACATTGTCCCAACTGTTTCATTTCTAATAAAAGCTCTTCCCGCATGTCTTGGTTAACCCTGCATCGGTAAAATAACTTCTCTCCACCCTTTATGAGATGAGCAATATAGCTCCTTAAGGCTATTGCATATTCTGGCAACTTGGAACATCATCTGGTATCCATTTTCATAACCCTTAATGCCTGAGCATAGAGCAAGTTCAAAACTAAAAGATAAAAGGACAATTGGGCACAACTTGCTGAAAGCAAAAGAAAATTGAAAACCTTCCAGCAGATTGGGCGAGGTCACCACTTACCACTTGATCTAGAATTCTGAAAATTCCCTATGGGATCCACAATATTAAGATATACCTAGTGAAACACGGGTAGAATGCCAAAATCAAGATTGTTCGTGATTCTGCCAACTGCTATATTGGTTGTTGGCTTTAATAATCAATAACCCAGATAAAACATGGGGTGAAAGTTAAACAGTAACCAAAAGACTCAAAAACTGAATGACATCATATATACATCCTAAGTTCTTATTCACAGGAATAACTTGGATCGAGTCACGTCTTCTTGAGAGCCTATCATTCCCATTTAAAGGACCCGAAGTTGCGCAAGGAAAGCCGCACAAAGATCCAAGAAGAGAAATTGTGGACCCTGCACCCTTTGCAAATCAAGCAGGTACTTGTTGTCCTCACGAGTTTTGTAAAGCTGTCAAGAACATGGCAACAACATATATATGTTAGGTATGAGTTTGTGAAAAATAATGGGGATTATGCATCAGCCACGCATCATACAGGCTTTCATTCCAAAATAAAAGAGCAAATATTTTTTTGCAAAACACTAGAAATCAAAAGACTTCATAATCAACAAACAATACCCTCTTATCCAGCTTTCAATCCCTACCTTGTGACAGTCTTACCCATGCAGAAATTCATAATGAGACAATGGGATTACTGCATTACCTGCACCTCAAACTTCACAACATTTGGTGGCTTAATGACACAATCATTCTCAATGATTGTGGATTCGTCCCCGAAAAAACTGTTGTTGTGCACTGGATCATTGAACATGTCTTCAAGCTGGGCAGGATTCCCAGGAATCCACCTGCATTTCATATTGTAGTGACCTATTTTCTTCCAGCATACATCCAATTCTTGGAGAGCTTTGAGAACTTCGGTCATTATTTCTCGAGGATGGGCTCGAGACTGCAGAAGTTGAAGGCAACAAATTTTGTTAGCTTGTTGATGGTCACAAGTAACATAAATACAGACAATGGTACCATGTTTCATAAACTGAAAATACTTGAAACAGATATCTAGATCTCTCAAACAGCAACCAGTACAAAAGTATACATCAGATTTCGTGAAGACCATAATATTCTCCCGCAGAAAGCTTTCTTTGTCCTACCATTCAAAATGATATGGCACAAATTGCAAAACAAACATTCAGATCCCAGCCCCACACAGCACAGCCCAAACAAATAGAGAATTACCTGAAGTCCAAGAGCCCACTTCCTGTCAACAGGGAATTGCGTTTTCAAACTCATTCCTTGATAGTCAATGAATCCACCAAGGCGGTGTCCAACAGCAGGAGAAGTAGGTTCATTTTGATGCATACGGTTGAAACCAGTTTCCTAGAAAATAACATAAGTAAAGAGTTAAAACCAATGCAAACATGAAAAAAAAAACATAAAATAACAACCACTCAAATAGCAAAATCATTGACAAGATAGGCATGCTATATCACTAAGGAAGTTCAGCCTAGTAAACATCTAGAGCAGTGTCCACCTAAAAAAACCAAAGCCCTTAAGAAAAAGGGGCCCATACTGCTGCCAAATCTTGATATTTACCAAAGTGAATATTTACAAATAATGCCTATCTGAAGATCACAATTAAGTTCAGATTATATTGTAACATTGTATTATGTTGCTGACAAAAGATCTTTATCCTAAAATAACCTCAGAAAGTCCGCGCACCATGGTTTCTTGGAACTCAGCTCCAAGATAGCCATTGGATAATCGAAACCGATTGTCCAACAAGAGATAATATGCAACAGTACCCTGAAATGTAGTAAGATTAAAGATTAAAAAACAATGATCACCTTAAGCATAAAGGTAATAAGATATTGGAAGGGTTATGCCAAAGAGTCCTTAAATGTCCAAACCTCATTTTGTATTCTACTACGAAGAGAATCAATTAATTGGTTCCTGTCAAATCCCATATTGACCACTTCCTGGAGAACCTCTTCATCAATCTGCATGAACAAAAGGTACATATGAACGAATTGGACATCATCTAGATCAAATTACACCTCTATGCCGGCCATTTTCTTCTTTCTACGTTTAACAAAACAAAACACCAATTAATTTATAATAAAACCTATAAGGCTTCAGCTTAAAATCCAAAATTTGATATTGTCTTCTGAAGATCAATAGCTTTCACTAAGGTCAAGTTACCAAAAGAACAAAATCCTTTCATTGCTGAGGCCTGAAAATTCAAATTTTGAAAAAAGAAATGTATCACTTCATTAATCTTACAAAAAAAGGAACACAGAAAAGCGATAGAGGAAGTCAAAAAGCAAGATGCAGACATGTGGCTAAGATAAGTAGCTTAGGTCTGATTAAAGGTGTATGGCAATACACACAACAAAGGACAGTATCTTGCTGCATGCAAAAGTAGAGGGAGTGCATCACAATTGATGAGCTGAGGCCTGATTAAAGGTGTATGGCAATACACACAACAAAAGACAGTATCTTGCTGCATGCAAAAGTAGAGGGAGTGCATCACAATTAATGAACATAACCACCACAAGCAGAAGTACTGTCCGTCTAATACTAGACCTCATGAAACAAGTCAACATCCTCAGGTCATAATGTTATGACGCATTACCACCAGAGAAAGTAAGCAATATATCCAAAGATATTACACCTTTTTAGCTTGTTCCATTGTATCTGGTGGGGGAACAGCCAGATAACGTGGAAGGCGAGCTTGGAACCATGGATGTTGGCGGATTTCAGGTATAGTCATTCGCTTCATTGGATCAACAACTAGCATACGTGGAATCAGATCTCTTGCACCTTGTGATAAATGACTAGGAAGAGTGTATATCCCACCCTAAAAGACAGAGTCAAAAGAGTCAGGACATATTAGGTTCCAGTACATGCTCACAAAATAATGCAATATATAAATCAGATCCAGAATATAAGTACCAAAATAACTAGAAGAGAAAATGTAAAATACTGAGATTAGTCATTAAAAACACCGTGTCGAACTTATCTCAGCAACTGCGAAAACTTTTAAAAGAAAAAAAAAAGAGAAACCAAGAAATATAAAATTCGTCATTTCCTTCATCTTTTCTGTTATTTCTCTAATCACTGTTGTTTGAGCTGCACAATTGAGGTGTCATCCTCCAATTGTCATAACATACTATTTACAGTTGTGGCCTGTGGGCAACATTTGAAACTCAAGTCTATTAGAACTATGCTGTACCAAATGACATCTATATCAGACAAGAACAAAGTCCCAACAGACTTGCTTTACTAATTTATAAAGAAACCATTCTTGGTAAAGAAGATTGGTGGCCAACATTCCATGAAGAAAGTAATAGGTTTACTTTTCCAAACAGAAGTAAACCAGTGGAACTGAAAACCAGTGACTAAAGTACACGCTAGTCAGCATGAAGCAAAACTTCTCACAATGCGTCTAATATTAAACTTCAAAGGAAAGGGACAAATCTGTAGTCGTGGAAGAGCTGGCAATAGAAGCCAAATCAGTTATTAAAATTCCTAATACCTTTATTTTCTTGAAGAGGTTAGGAATGTTTTCATCATCAAAAGGAAGGGTGCCACAAAGAAGAGCATAGAGTATGACGCCACAGCTCCATACATCTACTTCAGGCCCAGCATACAATTTCCCAGATATCACCTACAAATGGGGCAAAAAGGAAGGAACAATAATTGGATTAAGAAGAGCATACTTCAAAACAGGTACTAGGGCATATATACAAGTTCTGCTAAAACATCTACAAGACCATCCAAAGTCAAGACAACAGACTACCTCTGGAGCAGCATAATTTGGACTTCCACAACTTGTCTTCAAGAAATGGCCATCTCGCATTATATTGCTCAAGCCAAAATCAGCAATTTTAACATTCCGTCTAGAATCCAACAACAAATTTTCTGGCTTAAGGTCTCTATGAACAACCATATTCCTGTGGCAATATTCTACTCCAGAAATTATCTGCACAGGGACAAAGTTTTGCTTCATAATATTGAATTTTCTAAATGCCCATAGACCATGTCAGAAACCAATGTAAAATTGTGACAACTCTACCTGCTGGAAAAATTTGCGAGCCTCATCTTCTTGCAACCTACCCTTCTCCACAATGTAATCAAAGAGCTCTCCAGACTTCACGTACTCCATAACAACATAAATATCTGTAGGTGTTTCTATCACCTCGTAAAGTCGAATAATGTGTGGATGCATGAATAATCTCAGGATTTTTATTTCTCTTCTCACTGCAAAAAGAAGTAGCGATAATGAACACAGAAACCAAAGCAAAATGCGCCACTCAACATAAATCAATGAAATAGAAAAAAGAAACATATCTCCACATGCAACTGTGACAACAGAAGACTTAACAGAAACCTCAGCAATGTATTCTCCATTCAGTCTATCGCTTCAAATTCAACTTAAAGATAATTGCTTCCATAATTTCAAATAAGCAAAGGGAGGAAGGTGACTAAATGATCATTTCATGCATCATTCAGACTGGAGGGGGCGAAAAAGGACTAGAAAAAAGAAACATTAACAAATTTGAAACCGTCATAAATAGAAAAGTTATAATAGCCTCAAACAATCAGGTATCAGAAATATCCCGCACAACATATACCTTTTTCTTCCATCTCCATATTTTTTATCTTTCGACGGTTTAGAATCTTGATAGCAACCTTGTGGCCAGTCAATGCATGCTCTGCAATTTTCACCTTGCCAAAGGAACCAATTCCGAGAGTTTTACCGAGCTTGTAATTTGATAAATACATGTCTGCACCACTACTTCCCCGGTGAGTTGACCCATCCATTGTTCCTGATCCAAATGCAAGGAAGTTCAGCAACAAGAAAGTAAAGTTTAGCTGTGATTTACCAAATTCAATAAACTACAGAAACATAATTTTCTTACTTCATTTTAGTTGTATGAGGCATACATGAACTAGAGAAAGAAGAAGCAACAGATAATGCTAGCGCTATATAAACCGTAGTTACTAAAGTACAGAAAGCCTCAATACGATGTACCAGACCAAGTTCATAAAAGCAAAGCCCTGAGAGTCATCTCTCCCTTAAAAAAGTAACCGTGACGCTCCAATTTTCATGAGACTAACATCGAATAGCCAGACATCAGAAACAAAGTGAAGCAACCAAATTTAAAACTTTACGTAATTAAGTACCAATAACAAAATCTAAAAGATGAAAGCATCCACAATATATATAGCAGAAGCAAAAAAAATGTTAACCGAAGAAATTAACTTTGTTAACCCTAAAATGAAAGAATCCAACAAAATTTGTGGACGCCTAAAAATTGAGAATTTCCGAACAGTCAAGAAAGATCTCAGAAAAAGGAACGAGATTGATGTAAGATTTGCAATTCCTAGGCCATAAAGATCGAAAATGTAAGAATTGGAAATAGAGAGAGGGGGTACAACATAAAGATAGAGAAGATTGGGGCGAAGAAAAACTAACAAAATCAACGGAGACGGTGGAGAACGGAACTGGGTTTTATCAAAAACAGATCAGCGAATCGAAATGATAAAGAGAGAAAATGAGGTCACGCCAACACCAGAATCGTGGAATCTTTCACCATGGAGAGCAGAAGGTGGAGGGAAGAGAAACAAGACAATGAGCGGACCATCACTCTTGTGAATTACAATTCAGATTCCCAGGGCATTTTCGTCTTTTCACAATGAAAGTAAATACAAAAACATTGCCCTTTTCTTTCTTATGTATAATTATAATCTGCTATCCATAAATTTACCAAAAACAAGGTGTCCAGGAGGAATTAAATTCATAAGAAAGGTGGATTTTTTTTTTTTTTTTATGGTTTTAACATATACTTATATTTATAGGTGAAAAAGGCACAACACGTATTTAGGAGAAACTGGCAATGGGCTTTGGTTTTGTAAATTGTTTCCTTGTTAGAAGTGATAGAAAGTAAATTCCAAACTACTGAAGAATAGATATGGAAACAATGTAGTGATTTTGACAATAGGATAAGATATCCTTCTCAAAGCCTAGTCATCAATGAATAAAAGAATGATTACATGAACTACTTAATATGATGAGGTAGTTTAAGCTGTTTAGCAGTTAAATAGTCTGTTTTCGTAATGCATCATTGGCAAAAACCCAGCTTTACACACACTACGAAAGGTATGTGCCTGTTTTCCATTTCCACCTTAGCAGTTAAGTTTGGCAAGTTAGTAACAAGAATTTCCTACAGGAGTTACTTAAACAGAAACACTTTCTGAGTTAGAAGAATCAAGTGTATGCAGTCCCATCCTCTCTTACCCCAGAAGCTAAGTGAAAATAAACATGTTTATCCTGAAAGAACAGAGAATCTGAAAGGGTAAAAAGTACAGTAGAAACAGGGGAGGCTTATAATAACTTAAATTCTACAAAAGAACATGCACTTCTGTACAATAGCTTCCGAGTTTCCTTGATCAAATCCATAAGCTGGAAGTAGCAGCTACAGAATTAGGATGGTAGATTCTAATAACTTGGAATAGAAGAAAAGCGGTATCCTTTAGCACCTCTCCATGAATAATATGCTATTCGAGTTTCATAAAATCCTGCAGAAGAAAAGCAGCATTCAGAATCAGAACCCAAAATTGCATGACTCATAAGCAAGGTATTAAAAAGGCAATACATAACTTTTTTTAATGTAATGGCAAATTACAAACAGACACAAGCATCTCGTGCCCAAATGTCAGCACGTCAGAAACTAAGGATACAAAAAATCCAGTTGTTCAAACCACTTCATAAACTTCATTGTTCCATCTGGGCTTGTCAGTCCTACATCTTTATCTGGCCCTTTGGATGGCTAATCCTCCCGTTAAGCTAACTGCAGAGGAGTGGCTCTGTGGGCATAATTAATCCCTTTAACATGAATTATTCCACTCCTCCTACCTACACTTCAATATCCAATTCTTTGTGTCAAGAGCATCATAATTATTCATGTCTAGAAATTTTCTCCATCTCATCTGTATTCCTTATCACTGCAGAAGATTACACTCATCAAATTCATTCAGGGAAAATGGACCCTTTCAAGCCATAAACTTCAGTCTCCAGCACATATATTCAACTGCCTAATAGTCATTAACATTGGTGAACTATCCATGTTCTCTACCTTTACAATAGATCATTTACCATAGCACAGAGAACTAAACAAAGTGCACGCATTTAAAACCTGTATTTACAAGCATAGCAATTATTCAGGTAAGCACAAATATTAGTAAATTACTTGTCCATTAATTTTACCTGGCAAAAAAGTAAGGATTCCAAGGGCAAAGAGACCATATGCTTGGGATGTCTCTCCTCCCACGTGTCCAGATAAAATGAAGTATGAAAGAAACAGAAGTATTGATCCAAGAAAGAGCAGACAGAATGCAAGGGCTATGGATTTCCTTGGGATTTTGTCAAAGGATCCAGGACTATAATCAAATCGAGGGTTGTATCTTTTAGTGCCATTGTCATGATCACCATCTTCATCAGTAGGAAGACGGTTATAATGAATGTTGCACCTAGTTGTCATATTTAGTAAACGGCCCAGGAATAGGTCCCCAAATGAAGTAAGATGATAAACAATCCAACTGAAATCAAGCCATGTTTCATAACAAAACCACACAAGTAGAACTAAGGACACAAATGCAGTGAGGTAACTAAATATAGCAACAAGCTAACACACATCCCATCACAATAACGAGCACTAAAATGCGTCATGATATGCAAGGAAATGCCATATAGATGCCAAAAGCAAACCAAAAGTTGGGATGAATCAAACTGAACCAGAATGTACCTTTAAACAAGTATCATTATCACCTAGGAATTTTCAATAATTCACTCCCCTGACAAAAGATGACTGCTTATTCATAAATTACACTCGGCGACTCTCAAGTCTCCCCCGATGTTTCACATTTATGAAGACAACTACACAGTTCCAAGACAATGTTTTCAACATTAATTGGGTCAAAAGCAGGAAAAGACGCAGCTAAGCTCAAATCTTACGCAATTAAATGAAAATAAACAACTTTAAAAAATGAAATCATCAACAAATTATATGTGAAAAACAAAAGTAACAGAAGAAATTGACCTCAACCCAACAATATTCTGTCTACTAGCATAATAATTCATTCTTCCCCAAACTTGAACTCAAAGACCCAAAATAAAAAAGGAATCGAAATAAGATTTGTCGCTGTAAGACCATAAAGATCGAGACTTTATGCAATTAAACAGAAACAAGCAGACATAGATAAAGATTGGCAACAGAAAGACTTAACACTTGAGAGGCTTTTCCTTTCGAGATCAGAAGATTATGACGAAAAACATAGCGGAAGTCAAGCCATCAGCAAAACCCTGGAATTTTCCAGCCAAAAAAAGGAGGTGAGGGACGACAATCTGAAAAGACCATTGGCCTACGAGACGAGGAGGTCAATTTTTTGCCCGCACGGATAGTCTAGTTAGTTATCGGGAAGGGAAGTTGAGTTCAAGGTCGAAGGTTCGAGTCTCGACAGCGGCGGTGTGAGAGTTTATCTAATGTGATGATTCCTTGTGCGCACCGAGCACTGAACCGCCTTCCTGAAAAGCTGGCTGAGATTAAACCATGATTTATCTCCCTCACACAATATCAGGCCGGAGTGTGGGGGCGCTTAATATGGGCGTTCCATCTTTTGAGTTCGAGGAGGTCAATTTTTACCCAGGGTTAAAATCATCCAATAAATTTTTTATTCAGGGTTAAACTCTTATCATTTACATTAAAATTCAATTTTCTGTCATGTCAGCAAATGTTTATAACATTTTATTATCCAAGTTGATCTCACATTACCACGTCATATTCACGTGGCTTTGTGACACTTGCATTTTTAAATTAAAAATTTTATTGATATTTTTAAATATAGGATTTACTATAATTATTTAACCCTAACAAAATAACTTAACCAAATAATAAATTAACTTAACTAATAACTAAACTAATTAATTAACCTAACACATTAAGATCACTCCCTAACTGAACCAAAGCTTTCCAAATTTCTCAATCTTCACCATCCGAAATTCTCAATCTTAAAATTGTAACTCTTTTATCTTTGTAGATTGTCTTTGTGAGTGGAATCTCAATTTAAAAAAAAAACTTATCCCGTAGTCACTTTCATTCGCCCATCATTGTTGTATTCCTAATTCACCTCCCTTCATCACTACTTTTTATTATTGTGGTCATATTCTATGATAATACAAATTGTTTTGCTTCTTTTTGCTTATACTTTGTTTGTTTATCGATTTTTCCAAAAGGGATGTCATCAAATAGAGGAATGAAATGTATTCTTCATTCTTAACCACCATCATTTGCTCCTAATTCAAATTGTACGTTGCAGTTTTTAAGAATTCAGTTTCTTAATTCTTACTTTGGGAATAATCGTTAGTTGTCTGATATTTGAAGCATTAGGAGGTGATATTAATGCTAATTTGTTGTGGACTTAGATATTTTTAGTTAATTAAACTTCATTTTTTTGATATTGTTGCTACTCTTCAACTATGTTGCTAATGTCTTTTCGTGTTACCATTTTGACCATCACTTAGTTTTTGTTAGTTCAAAGTCCTATATATGTTTTAAGTATTAAGGAACAAGCTTTTATATTTGGTTGTATCTTAATGTTACATGCATCAAGTTTATAGTGTTTGGTCATTAGAAAAGGTTCTTTAAAACTTTGCTTGAAGATATGTAAAGGATGTTTAACGTTGAGATACAATGTTATATTTATGTAATTCTGTTTGACTATCATTGAAGATGGTATAGTCATAATAAATCCTCTGATTTTTTAATGCTTCTGGTTGAATTCAAGTTGTTTGCATATAGACAAATCTAAATGTTTTAGCCAAAGGGCGTTCCCAGTTTGAGTTGGGTTAGTAAAAGGTCATGAAAAGCATTAGCACGACCATCGTGTGATGGGCTTCATTATATTTTTATAGTGGTTAGTATGATCATATTCTAACATTTTAAAGACTCGCGAATTGCAGAATCTTGGAACAAGTCTAATTTATATTGACATTAACCTGAGTTAACATGTTACATGTTAAAAGTTGTTTTTTTTCTTCTTTTCTCCTCAAATTTCTAGAATATCTTTTTGCATGACATAGCTTTTCTATACATTGTTTTCTGCTTTTAGTAGGTGTATTAACGAGCATGCATGACTCTTTAAATGGTGGGCTTGATATTGAAGTAACTTGCCTGATGCTATTTGGAAAAGTTAGGACTTATATTTAACCTATTTAGTAAAGTTAGGATTTATATATGATATTTACTATGTACCAGAAACAGTCTCTCTACTATGTAGGGGTAAGACTGTGTACTATCAGTGTAACATTCCATCACCGATGGGAAGGGTAAATTGGTCATTTGGGACGGGTTAGGAGTTTAGAAACATATCTCGGCATGTTCATACATTAGATGGCCTCTAAATACAGATGAATGATAATTTTTGCACATGCACATGATTGTACATGCATTCATGACATTTCTCGGCATATGTGTCGAAATGTAATTTGTTTTGTGAAATATGTGATATTTGTGTTTGAAAAATTGAATTGGAGTGATTTATGTGTGTTTTACATTTTTAGGGACTTTTAGAATTTTTTCTAGAATTTTTGGAGAACAATGTCCGGACCGGAAAAATTGACAAGTAACAGACTGATTTGGTTTCTGGTACCGAAAAAAACTGTTCAATGGCACTGAAAAATTAGATACATGATTTTAGGATTTATTAAATTGAGTTATTGAAAATTTTGGGAATGATTGGTGTAGGAATTGGACTTAGGGTTTGAAAATTGAAGTGTGGAGCCAAACATGGTCTTATCTCCACTAGCCTTTTTTTAATTCAAACTCTTTCCCTTTTTGTTAGGCATCCACGACACTCTCCTTTTAAAAGGGTCATTAGTGTTTTAAATGAGATTTTCTCCTTCATACATAGCTTCTCCTTTTCTCTTATTCGTGGGTCTTCTTCTTCCTTGCTATTTTGATAATTTTGTTCATCTTTTCTCTCTTATTTTTCTTGGCTTGCTCCTTCTTGTATTTACAAGGAAAGATACAACCTTAACTCAAGCTTTTCTCCTTGTGATGTTGGTTGTCGTGGATGTGAGGGGTGAGAGAGGGAAGTTGGTGAGTTGGTGATTTAAAGAATTGGAAGCTTGTTTAGGTAAGAATGAAGTTTTATGTTCTTTAATTGGTAGTTAGAAGCATTTATTATGCTTTAATGTGCATTAATTTCATGAAACTTATGTTTGATTGTATGGGTATGTTGCTTCTTTGATTGATTGATGATTGGTAAATGATGAATTAGAAATTAATGGTTGAGATGTTATGTTGTATTAAGTTGTTTTGAAGTGATTTTAATGATGTTAGATAATTAATTTTTAAAAGGAAATGATTGAGTATGTGTGTTGGGATTTTGTGGGTTTATGTTCAAGTGAAGTTCTTGATGAAAGTTTGGCTGAATGAGTGATTAAATTGGATGCTTATTGAAGTAGGAATGGTGTTAGAATGAAAGGAGTAGAGTTAAATATGAAATTTGGAAAATTTTACTTTGTGTAGGTTTCAGATTTTTACTCATAACTTTTGACATAATTATGCTATTGAGATGAGCTTTGGCTTAAATTAAACTTGAGAAGTTTGACTAGAATTCATATAAGGAAGTTCTGTCCAATTGTGGCTTGAAAGGTTTTAAATTTTGCCTTGAAATTGAGTTATGTGTGCAGCATGAACAATAACTGAGAATTGTGACCTGAAACTTTGATGAATTTTTCTAGATTGATTTAGGTTGAATTTATGAAATTGGTCTTAATGAAAGTTGAAGATTTTCTTGTTAGCTTTCTATTGCCACTAAGTATGATATTTTTCGAGTTCTAGGTTGAAAGTTATGGCTTGATTATGTTCAGATAGTAATTGATGTATTAATGTGTTATGGTATGTGCAATGTCTCTAAGTATAGATTTAGTGGTTACTGTGTTCTGAAGCTAATTCTGGACTGTTATGATTTGAATTAGCTCAAGTGATCTCAAGGAAAGTTGTATAAGAATGTCTTATCTTTGAAATGAGGTATAATATGCGAATTTTGGATGTAGGGATTATAAGTTGTGAATTTTTAAAGTTTTGATATGGTTTAGGTCATGTGCTGTTTTAACACTTCTTAACAGGGCAGCCACATTAATGGGTGAATTTGACCTAGTTAGAAGTGGAATTTGCTTTGAAGTTCTTCATAAGAATTGTAGTATATTGTCTGATCTTTTTATTGCTATATGGTATGGAATTTTTTGCCAAGGGTATATGAAGTTATGAATTGTGGAAGATTGTATTACTGTTGAGAATGACTTATATAGGCAAAAATTTTGATTGAGAATTTGATTTGTTTATAGGTTGAATTTACTTCTAAGTTGTTCATGAAAGTTGTAGAATATGTTTTGGTCTTTTTATTGATATAAAATTTGGAATTTTTGGCAAAGAGGATGGAAAGATATGATTTTTGGAACAATGCTGTACTGTTTTGAATGATCATATGAAGGCAGTGGCTTTGATTAAAGTTTTGACACCCTTAGAGGTGAAAGTGGTTTGTGTGCCCTTCATAAAACTTGTAGGTTTTTTCAAGATCTTTCCAATGAGTCCTTAATTGTAATGTTTGGACATTTGTGTGAAAAGATAGGTTATGTGGAAGAAGAGATGGTATATGATTGATGAAAGAAGGAATATTAGTGAAATTGGAAAATTAGTTTTAAAAAAAAGAAAAAAAAAGAAAAAAGAAATTTAAATTCGGAACCTCGCATCTTGCAAGGGCGACAGATCACCCTCGCGAGACCGAGGGCGAGACCCTTATCAATTTTTTTTTAAAAATTATTTGTTTTATTTTTATATGATTATAATTTAGTTTGAATTATAAATGCTATTTCTTTTGTCAATAACTTTTTTGTCTGACATTCGATTGACCTGATTCTCGAGGCATCGGATTCAGAAAATATTAATTTCATTTATTTGTAAAATTGAAAATTTTTAGAGATGAAATTAATGGGGATTAATTAGGTCAAAGTGAGGGGACCGGGTAACGATTTTCTGATCCGTATTTTATTAATAATTGGACCTATAGAGGTCCGAATTTAGTGATTTTAGTGTCTATGAGTTTCTAATTTTTTAGAGAAAATTTTTGTGACGGAAATTTTTGAAATAGTACCGGGAATGTCACGAACATGCATTGTACAGATTTTAATTGCTACATGTGCATTATTAAATATTTCTGATTGTACATTTGATAATATTTAAACATTTTGACTATTATAGAGGCGCATTTGGAACGTTATCCCACAGACGTTGCCGAGACTTCTAGGCATTAGCTCGGAAGCTATTTGGTGAGTGACCTAGATGATTTCTCAATCATTATTTGCTTATAATTCCGCACTTATAACTTTGTGGAGAATAATGGTGGGCTTGTGTGTTGTTTATGACTGGATTCCAGACCGAAGGTGTCCGATGTATTGGGAGATTATGACATAGAAGTGCTGTTGTATGTGAATTTGCGAACTATCTGCTTAAGATGTGCTACTTTGTGACAT
>JANIJH010000008.1:17199885-17210571 GCA_024520975.1 Erythroxylum areolatum
AGGGCAAGGATTGAATCCGGAACCTCTTGGTTAAGCGACGAAAGTATGCCCCACCTACGCCAACCCCCTAGGTGATAACTCTTTAATTAAGACTGTTATGATATGAGACCTTTCCAATTGGAAGTAGGTTTATTTTGAGATTTTCTCCAAAAACACTGATTTAAATGATAAAGCTTTTCTATATAACCGTACATTTCAATTTGGAGAGAATAAAACGAGTACCTAAAAGCACTTTCATTCTAAGAACTTAAGAAGTGTAATAATTTCTTCTTAAATGTGATTTTTATACGATCCATAAACACTAGAATACAGCAACATGAAGAGCAAAGCATTATTTATGTGTTAATAATACTTTGCTTGTCTTAAGTCACTAGGCCAATCTTTTATTACTTGTTCTAAATTCTGACAACCTTGTCTGCAATCTGTTTGTTGCTATCAAGAACTGACTCCTTCCCTGAATACATGACACACAGTCACCAAAGAAAATTAGAAGCAAAGCCAACCCAAAGCAAAATTTTGTCTGCCAAACATAGCAGTATCTTGATTAGCCGAGCTTAAACTATATTCTTTTTCTGGAGTTTAAGCATAAAACAAAAGGACAAGATAAAAGAACTTGAATCAAAAGCCAGATTTTAGTACATGTCATTGCATATAATTGTGAGCAGTCATATACATCACACTAAGAGATCTATGTGACACGGGGAGAGAATCTATAATAAATACACACCCTCTATCAAAATGCTAACAAATACAGGTTAACTATTCACTGATGTCTATGTTTCCAAAGATTAAGATATATAAGAAGAAGAAGAAGAAAAATATGAATATTATTATTGCAGCTTCAAAATAACCCATTTCCTTTCTCCGAGTTTCACACACTGTACCTTTGTTAGTTGGCTGGAAGCATCATTGTGGTCGCCTGCGAGCTTATCAGTAAAGCGCTTTATACTGTGATTTCCTCTTCTTTGAGCCGTAGAAGTATTGGCCTCTGGTCATTATTTCCAAAGTCCATACCTTTAAGCATGGAATGCTTTGCAGCAACCACCTTCTGAGGGTTAGACTGCAGTGCACTATTACTCGCCATGGTGTGGCTACTATTTCTTGCAGCTGGGACGTCGTGATTGTGCTTCCCCTCATATGTAGTTATGACAGCTTTCGGGTCTCCTGCAGCCCTTTCAACATGCTTACGTACATTGCAGCCAGCACTAGTGCACTTATAATAGCTCCTGCATATGATCAGTGCATCAAAATAGTCCTCAGTGAAACTAAGCGAGTTCAATTTTCAAAATTTTTAAAGCAGTCATCCATCATCTATATTTCAAAAGGAAGATAAAAAAAGCAGACAGAAAAAAGATTATCTTGAGACTGCCGACTTTTTACAACTAAATCATGGGAAACTGCTTTGAGCATCTTTGTAAGTTAACTGCAGTTATAGGTCTAAGGTAACAGCATTCAGAAAATTAGTCGCAGAAGAAAGCCCTACGCCATATCAAAAGAAGATCTGAAGTTGAAAATGTACAAGCCTACGAAAAGTAAGTTGTTCTGTTAGGGAGCAATAAGAACCTAAGGTCTCAACTTTTTCACCTTAGTATTGCAAGACACAAGTCAAATACTGGAGTTGCGATGTTCAATTGGACAAATGAATACCGAAGGTCACGTGAAAAAGAAGAAAAACAATTAAAAGCCCAAATGCTAGCTAGGAGGCTCGATCCAAATGAATGCCAATTTTTACTCTTTGATGACCAGAAGCCATGGTTGAGCTTCATTGTACCCAAACATAAATAACCAAGAGCAATAGGTTTCTTCTTTGATCTGACAGTCACCTGACTGAATGAAGACTAATTCAGAATTAACTATTAATGACGTCAATTATCTAGAGCATACATATCATGAGTGTAAATCTTTTATCCCAATTTCAAACCAGAAAATTCCCATGTAGAAAGTTGATTTCTGCCTCCCAAGACTTAGGTAGAGTAGGAGCAAACACGATTTATATAGTTGTTATTTACTCTAATCTAATATTAGCTAAAACATCTAGGATCTCTAGCCCCCACCTCAAAAATCAAGATTCGAGAAAAATACAGCCAAGCAGACGAGTACGGATTAGCTACCTTGGATGAGGATTCCCTTTGACCACCTTTTGGCCATATTTGCGCCACCTATAGCCATCATCCAAAAGATCAACTTCACTTCTTGTTTGGACTATGATCTTTGGTTCAGTCACAGTCTTATGTGGTAAAGCTACATCAGGGACCCCAATATCCACATGCCTGCAACTAGAAAGATAGTTCTCAAGATCACAAGAAACAAAGAAAGAAATGATCGTGAAAAAACTAAGGTTTTTAAATTGCCTTCTCTTTGGGTTTGGCTCATTGTCATCCCCCTCATCTTCTCTTGTTGCTGCATCACCTGCTTCTTCACTGTCACTTGATCCAGGTACTTCTGTTGGATCAGCCTGGATTGATTCCTGATCCCTTCCAACCACTGCATGAGTGGGTCCCTCACTCAAGTTGTTAATACTAACAGCTTGCGTATGTGAACCAAGGTCAATCTTAGCCTGAGAATTTAAACCCCCATTTTGGTCACTGTTGTCTTTTCCACGCTTAGTAGGCTGAGGCAGCTCATGGTTGTGTTGCCCTTTGTAGATAATCTCTGTTATCTGGCCATCACTAGAACGCTCAACCTTCTTTTTCACAGGGCAATTTGGATGTGTACATTTGTAGTAGCTTCGAGGATATTCACTACCCTTAATTGGTTTCTGCCCATATTTGCGCCAGTTGTAGCCATCATCACTAGGCTTGTCAACAACAAGAGGAGGCTGGTATTTCTTATCAGACTGTGAGAACTCTGATGATTCAACCACAGTATTTTCATGCTGAGACGTAGATGGAGGCATTTGTTGCTGTACAGCTTCCTTCGGTAAATAAGATGGATGTTGTGTCAATGACTCGTTTGGTGCAGCCACTGATGGTGGTTCATATTGTGCTTGCATATGCATATGTGATTGGGAAGATAGTGCAGCTTGAGCTGTAACCTGTGCCAAGGCCTGCTGGTGGGACATCCCAAAGGGACTCTGCACATAGATACAGGAAAAATTTTATAACTATCCAGTATAACTTAATTATAGCTACAATGGTTTTAAGTACCATCTTGCCACTCACTGAATTATTTGTAAGAAACATACAGTTTGTCAAGGACAATAGGCCTTTGGATATCATATTAGGCATTGTATATACAAGCATTATATCTTTCTACCAGAGCTGGGTAACAAAAATTGTTTCAGCTTACTATTATATTGACAGTGTAAAACATAAATCATAAGCACAGTTTAGTTTCCCACCAAATTGGAAACCCAAGTGAATTGTTCTCTTAAAACCTTACCCCAACTCTTCCTAATCTAAGCATAAGCCAAAGTGCTCTGCCGGAGGAGATTTAACTGAAAACAATATTCAAGCCAAATATTAAAGCTACACTATCTGCAAATCTGAGACTGAGACAGCTATAATAGTAGAAAGAAAAAATGAAGTTCCATCAAAAGTTGGATGTTTAGGGCATAATGTTCCATACAAGGGCAAATGGTTGGATAATCAGCCGACCTCAAATTTGAGGTATGGGCCAAGTGAAATATATAAGACTTGGAAGTCTAGTTTCTGCATGCAGAAATGGCTAACAATTTTTTTCCCCAATAGGTTAAAACCATTCAAAATGAAAGCGGGTCTAGCACCATTCAGACATATTTATATTTCAAAAGACCTACTGTATACTTTCTAAGTCAAGCATAGAACTGATCAACTACATTCAAGCTATTCTACAAGTTAACACAACCTAAACTTTTTATCCAAAAACAAAAGGAACAATCACCGAAATTTTATTTCTCACTTTGAACCAAAAGAACTCTGTATATCATAGCAGGTTCTGAAATTTTCTGACCGTAGAAAGTATATACACAGGCAAAAGTCCTCATATACATTTACCACAATAGAGCACGAAAACATCATGGCAAAAGAACAAACAAAGGGCAACCATAGAATTCGTATGCAGATCGAGCAGTAGATTCACCTGAGGAGAAAAGAAACCGGGCGAGTTAAGCAAACCAGAGGGGCTCAACCCAGGAGGGACAGTAAAGAGTGGAGACCGAGCTACAAGCAAATTCATTGGCCTACTATGCTTAAACCCGAAATTACTTTTATTCTCTGATCCATATCCATCGTCTTTCACCGATGAACCACCGACGTTACTTGGCATCGAGTTTTCAACTAAAAAACTTGGTCTAGGAACTGGAGACATAGCACCAGCGAGTAGTTGAGAGAAAGAGCCATCAGGGTAGTTGTCAGAAAAGAAGCTGGAGACCAAAGTCATGGGACCAGGACTGAGACCGCCGGTAAAAAGGGCATCGATGGAAGGCCTTGGCGGCAAAGTTAAGCTTGGACGTGGTGGCGCCGTAACTCTAGTATTCGCTGTGGACCCATGTTTCTCTGCCATTTGGAAACTGTAAAAAGAGCAAAGAACAAACAGACCAATCTGTTTCAAATATCAGTTCTGTGCTCTGCGTCTGAAAAAGATTCAATCTTTACACCGTATTGAACTCTGGGCAGAGCTATGCTAGAGAAAGGAGAGACCTTTTTGGTGTCTTACAACTTTATTTGGGTTTATCTTTTTAACTGGGTTCTCTCTCTATCGAAGTGTCGTGGGTAGTTTCGTGCTGTCTTGAAGTTGTGGAAAGTCCACGCATAAAAATGGACAATCACAATTTTCTCTCCTAAACAACCTCCCTCAGGTCTCCATTATTTATTGTTTTTTTTTATAATTTAAGTATTAATTTAAAAACATTTTGTCTCGTAATAGTTTCTAAATTAGGGTTAATAAAAAAATTCTTAAAATTTACTTAATTTTATAATTATAATCTAAGTTTTAAAAGATAATAATTAACTTTTTAATTTTACGTATTTTTATTAAAGTTGTTGACGTGATTGGTCACCAATACAAATTTAATTTGTACAGCTTGCTTCTATAAGGACAAAGAATAAATAACATCAAAAATCATGTCAAATGCCAAATGGGTCTAAATGTTAAATCTTTTTGTTGGCATTTCTATTCTATCTTGACTCCCGCCCCGAAAAAACCGCCTGCACCAAATATACCCGACCCGACCGTTGACAATTTGATTTCTCAAACATAAAAAGGCTCCTTTATAGATCATGCATCAATTTACGATTCCCTGTCCCGATTAGGTGATAAATTAAAATCGATTAGCCGACTGAGAAGGTTGAATTGGAATTATTACATAATTATTTATTAGAATTTGATAAAAGGGACCCACGTGGACGGGAAAAGATCGCAATCAACGTTGCTGTACGTCCTTAATGATGTCATGTAAGAAGGAGGACAGTTGCTATCCATTCTTGATTGGTTTATGATTCAGTTCTCCATGGGTCCACCACCAATTTCCACATTTATGTATATCCAACCCCACAAGTATCAAAGCTAAGACTATGGCGTATCATATCACATTTGCCGGTCCTGTAATCCTACGACTTTGATTTCGTGACGGACTTCCTCCTTTGAAAATTCTGAAATTTAATTTTATTCAGACACAGGAGTTGATGATGTAATTTACCCTCTTGTTTTCAATCCCTTCCTTCGTTCACCTATGTATGTTTTGTAAAAGGATATGAACAATGTTGTACGGACTATTTACGTTTAGCTGTGGCGGTCGTTGTCTTAATTAGCAGGTAGAACGTGTGTCCGAGTACTGTTCATCCTCAGTTTGTCAACAACGGTGGTTGGCATAAAAGAAGAAGGGTGGAGGCCACCAGCAAAGCAAAGCAATGCAAGTTGATGATATTAAATTGGGAAAGGACTTGTACGCGAAAAGGACGAGGATTGCCTTTTTCCCTGTTTCAGAATTTACCGTTCTCTCTCTGTATATGCGGAACCATCAACTCGAACGCAAATTCACGTCAAGAATAGAACATCGACCTAATGCCATAGTCAGCAACAAGACGATTAGATTACGGTTGCAGTAAATTATGGTAACGTACGGTTGGAACCGTATTACAGTGACGTTGCAGTTGCCTTCCCCGTTTCTTGTGATTTGTGAATGCAGCAGACAGGGAAGTAAATGCGGACGGACACAAGAACCCATGCGTCTGTCAGTTCCTGACACATGTTTACGGCAGTGCAGCGGGTAGGGTTTGAGCTTTTATTATACTATGAGGTAAAAGCTAAGGATGGCCATTTCTGCGTTTCAGGTATGGCTGGACTGTAAATTCAGTATAGTGCATTCCTTGAAGAATTACTGAAATCCCCTGAAAGGGGTTTCTGGAGGATTGTAACTCTTCAATCAAAATTTTTAAGGTCATATAATATCATCAATCATGTATTGATTCTAAATTGAGTTGTATAACCTTTTGTATTAACTTGTTATATGCCTTTCAAGGCTTTGCAATTCTCTCTTTTTAGAGAGAGGCAACAACGTGAAAGCCACAAAAATAATTTTTAGATTCTTCATAGATCAAAGGCCTTCTGTTTAGGTGATTCAAAACTCGACATTGAGTTCATGGAGAGGAAGGAACCTGCAATAGGTAATGATTTCAGAATACATTCCAAATGGTTAAATTCTCTAGCTAGCTTTAATGGTACACCATTTCGCATGGATGAAAGTATTGCAAAGAGGTGAAGATTAGTGAGGAAATCATTAAACTACCAAAAATAGTCTCAATAATGAAGCTCAATAAAAATGGTGAACTTGTTGAAGATTTAATCCAATGTTTCCTATAGCTGGGGCCAACACTAAAACATCAAAGGAAAATGTGAAAACCTACAAGGAGAACTTTTATAAAAGGGGACTTTGAAGAACTTATATCATTAGATGAAAAAGTGCAAAGGAAAGATCTATTCTTAAAATAACCAAACAGACAAGGGTAAAGGAATTATTGTCATGGATGTTTCTTATGCCTTCTTAAAGATAAGGAAAAATGATGAGATTAAAGGAGAAAACAAGGTGCACTCCTATAAGAATGGTGAAACAAAGCTTGTCCAAAGCACCAGGAAGAAGAAAAAGGGAAAGAGAAGCAAATTAAAGGGTGCAAAACCCTCTAACTTCGAATAATGTCAAATATAGATTAGAATGTAAGGGTTTTAAATAACCCTAATAAGCTTGATGCAGTTAGAGATTTTCACCTAGAAACAAATTAAAGCCTATTTTGATTGGAAGTTTGGAAAACAAAATCAAGCATAATAATATCCTAAAGATGCAAGCCCTAGGCAACTCTTGGTCTTTTTACTATAAGAAAATTAGTAATTAGTGATGATAAATTACCGAGTTGACAGATATTCTTGCCGTTGCAAAATGAATTTTGTCGGTAACATCGTCGAAAAAAATATCTGTCGATAAATATGGAGGGAAATTATCCTGATAAATTTTTTAATGGAATATAGTAACGATAAAAAATTCTTATCAGTAAAGAATGCAGGAATGCTTGGCAAAACAAATAAGTTTTGGATTTACCGACAGAATATATTTCCGTCGATAAATTATGTTGGTAAATTTTAGAGGTAACCGTCACCTTTTCCTTCGACTTCAACGCTAGCTTTAAATAAAACGGAAATGATGTCGTTTGATTTTGGTTTAACATCAAACGACATCGTTTTCCTACCCATTTAACCTACTCAAAGACTCCCTCCCTCTCCCCTGAGTTTTTATTTTCGTTTTCATTGTTTTCCTCTCTCCCGTTTGCCTGCCTTTATCTTCTCCGCCCACTGTCCTTGTGTCCTTCAACGGAGGTAAGTCTTTCAGTATTTGTTCTCTATGATTTTTTGTATACACAGTGTTGGCATATATATATGAACGTTGCACAAACCTAGGAGTTTTTGGGGTATTTTTTAGTTTGTTTTGATTGTCTATGGTGTATTTGTCTTTTCATTGTTCTATAAAACATTTGGGAAGGAAAAAGACATGATTTGCTTAAGTTACTTGGGATAAATCTATCATGCCTTTGAAGTATTCGACAAAGGTTCTGAGTGGTTTCTTTAATGATTTTCTCCTTATTTTAAATGTCTAAATATCTTATGAATCATGTGCAATGCACAGAAACAATCTCTACTTAATATGTAAATTTTATTGATACTATATTATATAGGAGAAAGATTACTTATACCAATGGTGTGAAGGATGCTCTGAAATCTAAATAATTAAAGAAAAATGTCTTTGATGTACATGAAAATGGATCAGATTAAGGTTTGGTCATCAATAGATGAAGGAGCAAGGAAAATGATACTAAAAATAAGAGCAAGTCACTTTCTAGATCAACGGATAATTGTTTGATGCTTTAACTATAAAGATAATAGGAACTTTAACAGAAAAGTGAGTATTATTATAATGCAAGTGAATTTTAACGAAGAGGATGGAAGAGACAATAATTATTTGACAGTTAGTAATTTTGATTGTGCAAATTGGCATGTATAGATAATGGCACATCTTATTATATGACCTTTAAAAAGGATTAGTTCTATCCTTTCAAACAATGGAATAGTACTATCATATTGGATGATAACGGAGAGTATTTTATTAAAGTAATGATTAGTATAATTCCAAATGTATTATGGGATTATTAGAATATTAGAAGTCTCGTATATTCCTGAGCTTCAAAAGAATTGGATTTCCTCAGGTACTTTTGATGTATAAGTTTTTTGATGGTGATAAGCAGCTAAAAGAGATAAAGTGCATCATAACTATAACGAAAGGAAAATTATAGTATAGAATGTATGTCTTAATAAGTAGGATAGTACTAGAATCGGTGGCTATACCTCTATGATTAGGGGAGAATAATGGTAGTACAAAGTTGTCGCATAAGTGAGTAAAGACTTGAGATTTTGAGTTAAAAATATTGTTGGATAGAGTTGTGGCTAAAAAGATGAATTTACATGAGTCTTGAGTTTTGAGAAAGTAGTGGTTAGAATTTAGTTTTGGCATGCATAACTCAACTTGTATTCTGAATTATATTCACTCGAATTTATGAGGTCTAGCTCCTGTTCAATCCCATAAAAGATGTAGTTATTTTCTAATATTCATTAGTGATTACTTAAGAAAAGTACGTAGTGCATTTTATGAAATTAAAGGAAGAAGTGTTTGAAAAGTTTAAGAAGGGGAAGACAATGTTTGAAAATGTACTGGAAGATGAATCAAGACATTCAAAAGGAAAAATGACTTGAAAAATTGCAATAGACATGAGTTTTATAAGAAGGAAGGTATAGTGAAGCACTGCACTGTATGTCATATGTCACAATAAAATATAGTATAAAACGGATAAACTAAATACTCATATAGTGGTTAAATGTTGGTCTTCCAAAGCAATTTTGGGTTAAAGTTATTAACATTATTACTTATTCAAGTGTAGTAAATTTTAAGACTCCTCAAGAGATTTGTTATGATACTCCTTATTAATATTCTAACTTGAGGATATTTGGTTTCCCTGCTTATGCTTATGCCAATGATTGCAAAATTGGAGCCTAAAACGATAAAGTGCGCATTTTTTGGGTATATTGTTGGATTAAAAGGGTATAGATTACGGTGTATGAAAAAGGATAGAGCTCCAATATTTATGATTAGCAATGATGTTACTTTTAATAAATTTGTTATAGAGCCTGATGGATTTGAACTTAAAAATTCTTAAATTGATGTTCACAATGTCTTTGTTTTATCTTGCGTTTCTTTTCAAATAATGGTATATTCTTACCAGTTAACTAATTAACATCATATGTTTGTGTTTTAGCTTAAATAATATATTTTCTCTGTATTGCATTATATATCAAAACTCATATTGCCTTCTTTTATGATTTACTTGCTTTAATATATTAAAAATATAACAAAACTATTGAACAAGTATATTATATTAAATACGAAATATTCTTTTTCGTAGGCCCTAAATTGTGTTGACGAGCATTGCTTATCCTTCTTCTTTGTAGTCTGTAGTTGTCTGTTCATCCAGTTAAGTCATCCAACTAATGTGTACCATATATATTGCTTTAATAATACGATTCTGATGCGTTTGAGCTTTGCGTGAATGCAAAGGAGTTCTTGATTTTGTTTGGTTGTTTAGAATATTCTTATAATCATTGATGAGTATTTATGTTCTTCTTTAATAGACTAAGTATTTATTGTATATGGAATAAGTTCGAGATCTTATGGATGATTTGAGGCATAATAAACCCCTAAGACAATATATAGGCTAGAAACTTGTGGTGCAGTTCCTGTAAGACTTATCGATGAAAAATTTTACGAGCCTAGGAGTCACAACAAGAACTTGTTTTCTTGATTCACAGATGTAAACAATGCCACGTACTATAGTATTGGAATCAATTGTGTAAATGATTAATTCAAACATAAATACTTCAACTTCAACGTGATCCATTCAAACATAAATACTTCAACTTCAATGTGATTAATTCAAACTTAGTATTAACATAAGAAATTCATAAGTTTAATAGACATGACAGTTGGATGGAGTGGCTGGCCATTCATACAAGCCATTTCTAGGTGCGCCCCTGAGAAGTGGTCTCCCCGTTGTCAGCTCCTTCACAAGAAAAGAAAAAGGTGAGAATTGGACACTCACATTATTAGAAACACAGAATTGATAAACTGAAATCAAATTCTTTTGCATGTTGGGCACACATAAAACATTTTCC
>JANIJH010000008.1:17217741-17242203 GCA_024520975.1 Erythroxylum areolatum
CCATGCACACGTAAAGACCTAAACCTAGTTGTTGCTCCATATATAAGGTATAATTCTACCGTAACAAAGGTACGCAACTCACAACCTAGCTCTCATTGCTTGTCGGCAACCCTACCTTTACCAGAAACCTAACTTGAGCGTCGGAGGGGCTAATCGAGAAACAACCCCCGTCGTGCCTTCTTTGTTTTGCAGGAATCTTCAAGCTCGGAACAGATCAACTTCATGGATCCAAACGGTAACGTTTAGTCTCGCCAGAATCCGGCAGAACCATATTCCTATAATAATTAGGTGTGATGATAGATTACATTGTATAATATGTAATACTCTCTTTTACAAGAAAGAGTTTAATCACCTATTTTTCGATTCGTTAAATTTGAATCGAACTATCTATTTTTTTTATTCTTTAGTGAACATGTCTTTTACTTCTTTGGATTCTCTTAAAATTAAAAAAAAATGTAGATTTTAATGCTTTAAATAATAATCAAAATAGAAATTTCCGAATATGATCAGAAAGATTCAAGCACTACATGCACAATGACCAATAGCTTTATGATAGAGAAGATTGGAGCGTAAGAGTGATGATGATCAATTACATGCACAATGACCAATAGCTTTATGATAGAGAAGATTGGAGCGTAAGAGCGATGATGATCAATTGAAGCTTCGTCAATGCCATGCCAAGTCAAATAACATGAGAGTTTAAAGATTTAGAAATAACCAAATGATAATAAAAGGAAACGAATCAAAAGGTGTAAATTTTCAAATAATTAATTGTTAATAATATTGCCTATAAATAATACATAATGATCAATTGAAAAGATCGATGATCTAAAAAAGTACAAATGCTAAATTTTGTGTGAAACATATCTTGAAAAATTATGTGTTTATTTATGTGTTCCTATAAATTATATATGCATCTTAATCATATTATTAAATTAAATTAATAAATGTGTTTTTGTTGAATTAATTATTATTCTATGACTTGTTTAAATTCTAGAGTGATTATTCTATGGCTTATTGAAACAAATATAAATCTTAATTATAATCTTCGAATGGTGTTTTGTTTAAGTGTTTGTTGGCAATATATTATATGTATTAATTCCTATCATCATATTTATGTTTAAACAATAAATTGTTGTTTATCCAATGTCAAATTCAATTGCCTATTTATCTAGTTCCATTATAGATAGAAAACATATTGCCTATCTATAGAGTTCCATTGTGGATAGAAATTATATTCTCTAGTTTTTGTCGATAGGTAACTACATATCCAAAGAAAAAAAATACTGTAGAAAAATAGACACACAATTGTGTTGGCTTATAATTTAGAATAAGTTTCACAAAAATAGAAATGTTAAGATATTTATTATATCTTAACTATTTAATTTTGACATTTTTGATTATTGAGTCTTCAAGATAATGTTTAAAAATTCAAATCAAGATATGGTGTAAATAAGTAACATTCCTTATTTGAGTTAGACTCTGGTATAAAAATCACAGTGAAATTAGAAGTTTATTTTTAATTAAAGTTCAAGTAGATTATGTCAAATTATAGTAGACAACGCGTTTCTTTGTGTCGTAGAAAAGTAGGCTTACGTGAGTGATTTTGGTCAAGTATTGATTGCAGTCGTGGGTGAATGGTGAAGCTTTGATTTAATTATTTTGATGAATTAAGGAACACGAGATTGCTAAAGTTTGTTTTGCGTGTATATGTGAGCCGTCATATGGAATAGGAGTGCGTGTGTACCATGTTGTCGTGAGCTAAAGGACAGTATTAGTAAGGTGTAAATTTGGTGTTGTGCGTGCGTGACTCCTTGTGTAGGTGACTCTTGCTTTTTTTGTCTTGGTTGGTTGCACAATCTTTGTGATGATTGCTGCCGTGTTAGGTGTGAGTCATGCATGAATTTAATGAGCAGAAAAAAATCATTGATGACTTGCATTCTTTCTAATTGTTGACCACAATTTAGGAAAATTCAAAAAACCAGTTTATTTGAAATGAGTGTGTGTTTTTGTGAGGCTGAATTACAGGAGCTGTAGTTTTAGGTGAATCACGTGACTGGGCTTATATGTCTTTGACTGATGTCTTCCTTGGTTCTATTGTGATTATTGAGTATTTTCAGTTGTTTTTGTTTTTGGAATACAACACACCTTAGGCTAATTGTGTGAGGGCTGCAAAGTTGTTCTTTGTGTGTGACCCTTGGCTGGGTATTCTTCATCTCTCTTCAACGATAATAGTAGGCTGTATAATCGTCTATGGTGTTGATTTTGTCAGCTGCAATTTTGGTGATTTTGAACAATCTTTGTTGCTGTGTTTCATATGATAACATGGATTTTTGGACATTTGTATAATATTTATTTAAGAGGAAAAACATGCTGAAGTTTTAGTGTGTGTGTGTAGCTGAGTTTTTAGAGATTTTGAGTGATATTTGGTAGCTGATTTTCTGATGATTCTATCTAGATTTGCAGTTGTGTTTGTACTAGGTTAATATGATTTTCTAGACTGAATGTGTGCTATTTTTTTAGGGAATCATGCAAAAAATTGTTCCATTGTGTAGTTGTGCTTCTTTTTATTTTGGCTGTGTTTTCTGGGGTTCGGTGTGACCATTATGGGTAGTCATTGTTGCCAGATTTTTGTATAAAAACTCCAAAAGTTTTAGTATGATTATAGCTCCATTGTATGCAACGTTTCAGTAAAGAAACGTTTATTTTAGTTGGTGATTTTTCTGCTGTTGTGTGTGAGATGCTCCAGTAACAATATTGGAGGTTTATAACAGATTTCTTAGTAGATAACTTCCTAATCTTTCGTTGACAAAGCTACATTGTCAGGGAAGTTGTTTTCTTTCTCAAGTGTTTCTGTTTATGTTGAATTTTGTTTAATCATTTGATTTGTTTATTTTGTTTTGTTATCATTAAACATATTTGAGAAAATGTTCTACTGAGGTTAGTACAAAGTGGTTGTACTATTGAGTGTAAAATTCTTTCACGGGTTGTGAGGATGAGGAATAGTATCAAGGGTTGAGTAGTGTTGATTCGGTAAAGTCTTGTATAAAACTATTGTCGTTGGTGTTGATTTATATGTTAATTTTTTTCGATTTTTGATTGTGATAGAAACAATTGCGGTAAATCAAAGAGTTTGTGAAACTAATATACCCCCACGGTTTTTCAAGAAACTTACACAAGAAAACAACTATGAATTCTTGGATAATACCAAAACACTAACAACACTATAGAAATTCAAAATCCTAAAGACATTAAGAATCATTTAAATTCCACAAACATTTCAACCTCTATGAAACCATCTCTTTTGGATAAAACCAGCAATGTTATAAGGAAACCCAAAACTCCTACCATATTTCACCTTATTACCACTTGCTATATTTCTATGGCGGAGTGGATGACAATTGCTTTCTCATAAAGTAATCATGTGTGATAGTAGTTTGAAGATGGTGGTTTGAATCCCACTCCCCGACAATAGGCCATACCATATGGAGGAATGCACGATGCAACGACAAGGCATGATGTCACTTAAGAGATGAGTGGAAACTTAGCAAGAGATGCCCACGACCTATTGTCATTGACATTGTTCGATTCCCACACATCACCTGTGGTGTTTCTCCTACCACCACTAACGACATCTTTCTCCGTACTAGTCTACTAAAAAAGAATGGTTGTAAGCAATGAAAGAAGATATGATTTCTTTAAGCTCAAACCAAGTGTGAGACTTAGTTGACCTCCTTAATAGGTGTAAAGTTATTGGGAGCAAATTGTTTCTTAAAATATAATTAAACATTGGTGACAATATCAAAAGATATAAGGCACGCCTCGTGAAAGAAAAGGATATACACAACAGGAAGGAATTGACTATAATAAGACATTTTCACCTGTTTTAAGGTTTACTTCAGTTTGTCTAATATTAACTGTAACAACCAATTTGGGTCTTGAATTACATCAAATAGATTTAAATATTGCTTTTCTAAATGGATGATTAAAAGAACAAATCTATATTAAACAACTTGTAGATTTCATTAAGACATGCAAAGAACATAAACTGTGTTGGTCATTGAAATAAATTTATGGTCTAAAGTAATTTTCAAGGTAGTGGTGCATACATTTTCATATATTAATCATTTCATTTAATTTTTATATGATTGATGATGACCAATGTATATATATTAAGAGATCCAAAGATAAATTTGACTTTTATCTTTAAAATCTTAAATCCAAGAATATGTATATATTCTTGGATTTAGGATTTTAAAAAATTGTTCAAAAAGATTGTTATCACTTTCTCAAAAGGCTTATATTTAAAAGATTTTCAAATGATTTCTTGTGCATGATTGCAAACCAATAGATAATCATATCACTAAAAATGAAGGTCTTAATAAGACGTTTTGTGCATATATGCTACAAAAAAGGGAATAGATGAAGAAATTTCTTGCTTCAATGCAATTGGAGGTCTTATGTGTGTCATAATGTTCACAAGTCTAGATTTTTGTTACGCTATTAGAATGATGAGCAGATGTTAGTCAAATCCATAATCAGCACATCGGAAAGCAGTAAAGAGAATATTGAAGTATTTAAAAAGTACTATTGATTATGAATTATGTTATCAAGGCAATGATATATGTATACAAAGATATACAGATGTAGACGGGAGAGGAGGTTTAGGTGAGAAAAGAACCTACCTCTGGATATGTTTTTACTTAACAATGATGTTATATCGTGAAAAAGTAAGAAACAATCATGTGTTATTTTATTCCACAATAGAAGCTAAATTTATATCTTTTTTAGTAGTAATACAAGAAGTTATGTGGCTTAGACAATTCTTAGTCAATTTAGGGGATACTAAAAGCAAAATTGATCCAATAACAATCAACTATGGCAGTGAAACAACAATTGCTTATAATAAAAACCCCAAACTGTATTGTAAAGTCAAGCATATAAACATCGAATACAATTATGTGAAAGATATAGCGACATAAGAAGAAGTGAACATGAAGTATATATTTATAAAAGACATGGTGGTAGATTTATTGACAAAACCAATTTCTTCATATATATATATATACTACGTATGTGAAGTCATTAGAATTACGTAGACATTGAAATGTAATTGAATAACCTTTCTACATATATGTTCTTCAATGTATCGTCATGTATAAATGCAAATATTAATTGACATTGTTTATTAACTAATAAGCATTACTTAGTACTTAATTATTAAATATATTTACTTTGTGTGAGATATTTTTGAATGAATCAAAAAACATGTCAGGAAAATAAAAGATTGACCTTCTCACTTAGGCCATCAACTTTAATATTTGTGATCACTAGAGATGAGATAGTTTTAAGTTTATTATCAAGGTGATAATAGAGCGTTAAAGTAAGAAACTTAAAATGTAAATGCTAACTTGGATGGTAAACCAAAAGGAAATTGGTTTGGGGTAATCATATAGTCATCGTATATATCTTAAGTTGCCAGGTGAGAGTTTAGAAAGATAAAGATAAGAGTAGATGAGATGAACTCAGGTTATACATTAAGTATGTATGAACCAACATCTACACAATATTGTATTTATAGAAGACATACACTCTAAACTAATAGGAGTTAATGTTATAGCACGTGACTCTTACATGTGTGCAAAAACGACTAATGTAAGCCATAAGATCTCAACTTACATTGTGTGAGACATTATAGGTTAAGTGAACATCATAATATACCCTTTGGACTCTTTTCTAATCTTTAATAATGAAGTTTAAGGTTTGCCACTTTAGAATGTTACCAGAAGATTATAATTGATATAATCTTATGAGATAGTTTTAGGAAAATAAATTCAATTCAATTCAAGAGAATTTAGAATAAAGAAAGGTCATTTTGGTTAGTAACTTGCATACAGAAAAAAATTTGTATTCGAAAGTGGCCACCAACTTTTAGTAGGAGAATTAAATACATTTATAATATGATGAAATAAATAGGATTAAAGGAGATTGAAATGTGAGATGACCTACAGTATAATAAAATAAACTCAAGGATCAATTACTTAATCAAGACATAATATATTCCTAATAGGTATATGACCATAAGCTCTTATGTTGATCACACGAGATATTAGACAAGTATGAAAACATGCAGAAATCTTATTAAATAAATTCATCATGTGTGTGTGGGAGATAATAATAAAAGGATACACCTTATGAGTTTTCAAGGTGTAACCTTTTAAATGATTAACTATTAAATAACAGTAACAATTGATAGTAAATATCTAAAAAAGCATAAATACAAGATTTTGAATAAAAATTTCTTACAAGAGTCCTTTAATCATTGGAATACAATCAAATCCAAGTAACTTTATGCATATGATTTAAAAGATCTTGTGTTTATCTATATGTTACATATTTTCTTACATTAAACTTTGTCCATGTTAGTCCAATCCAACATAGTACCCATAGAACAACACAGAACCATCCAACTCATATGATAAGTTGTCGTAATTATTGGAGAAAGAAGTAAAACTTTGCGACAGAACAGAATGGCAGCAAGGAGATAAAAGAAGTGGTGACGGTAGAGAAATATAGGCATAAAAACACTTATATATGTGTGTGTGTGTGTGTGTGTGTTCAAATTTGGTCTAAAGTTCAAAATTTTACTTATAAAAGCTTGAATTTGATCTAAACTCGATTAAATCAGATTAAGTCTGAGCTAATTTATGATTCCTAATATTAATGATACTCTTATTCTTCTATGAGTAGGAAATTTTTGTTTTGGATTTTGATCAACGCTGATGACATTAATAAGCATAGAAGTTTCTTTTTCTTACCAACTACAAAAATTCCTTCAAAATTTTATTATTAGACATATCTAGCCAACAATCAAGTGTTCCGCTTTTTGTTGTCATTCTTATTTATATGTGTTGGTATCAGGGAGCTCACTTACTTGGGATATCTGCATCATAAGCTTAATGAGGGAACATATTCGTGGGCCTTGACATCACACTTCAACCCAAAATATTATGGCTTAAGGTATATGTGTTATTTCTACTTATATGCTCTTCACTAGTTTCTTCTCTTTTTAATGTGAGATTCTCACTCACTTGAAATCCCGACAATCTCTCCCTCAAGTGTGAACTTCTACATTGGGTTGAGCTCCTCCTTGAGCAAAAGCCTTTTTAAAACTTTTTTTTTAACAACTCGAGTGTATAGCGTTACCAAGAACTCTTTTACTTCACTAGTCTGGGCTCACCAAGAATCTCTTTGCTTTTTTATGTGGGGAGGCAATCACGGGATCTGACTATTGTCTCCATACTCGTCCCTTACTGAATCATTGACTCTGATACTACTTGTTGGTACTTGAGAGTCCACTTATTTAGAAGATTTATATCTTGAGCCTAACGAGGGAATATACTCATGAGCCTTGACACTACACTTTAACCTAAAACCTTAAAGTTTTAGGTTTTTTTTGGTCATTTCTACTTATACGTCCTTCACTACTTTATCTCTTTCAAATATAAAATTATAACACTCTCAAAAGTATGTATTTAGTTTGCTCTGGTTAGAGGCGAAGCTTAGTACATAGAACATTGATGAATGGATCGTTGACGTTCATTATTGCAGACAATCTGTCAAGCAGTTATACAAAATTAAACAACACGTCTATGCAGGTAGTTATCAGACAAGATCGTGGACAAAGTTTTCTTGCAAGGCTGTCAAGATCATTAACTTTTCATATGTTGACTGGCGCACATCCTTGACAAAGCTGATTCGTGCAAGCAATTACCATGGTTTTGTCTTTGTTTCTTAAACTTTTCGTACGTTGACTGGCGCACATCCTTGACAAAGCTGATTCGTGCCAGCAACTGCCATGGTTTTTGTTTTTGTTAGTTTGCAAGGTTCTTCTGCTTGGCTGGAACTCGTGCGTCTGAAAATGTTAAGATCATGAAATTTGGGACATGTACAGACATCTAAGTCTTCCCATCCTGACAAGCAGTCGGAGAATGCTTATCGTCATATTCTTTATACCGTGACTTGACGTGCAAGAATCGAATCATTGATCTTAAACCTTAAAGAACGACCTCTGAACTATTAGTTTTGGTGACTGATCAGAGCAACAAGTTTGATGCTGGGTTATAGCCTATAAAATTTAATTGTCACAGTTTAAGGCAGAAGACGCCATGTCAATATGTCATTTCCCCCAAGGCCATTCATTATCTGTTCATACCAAATACTAAAAGAGTATTTGAAAAAAGGTCTCAAAAGGATCAATAAGCAAAGCACATACGTCTCCATTCAATTCCAAAATCAGCGGGAATTTTCACATAAATAAGCTCACCTACCACATGGTAGAGGGACCCATATATCTGCACACTACATGGAATCAAAGACAAATGCCATTTTTCTCACCAGTCCTTGGAGTTTTAGTGAACATTTAGCAATTCAAACACCTTCCTTAAGCAACACAACATTCAATTTCAGGCCAACTGTCTTATACAAAACAACCCTGAAGAAAGAAGTAATGGGGAAGAAAACTCAAATATCCATTCACAGATTGGTTTACTAAACTTTAAGCAATAAGAATGTGGGGAAAACACTGAGTTGCACGACTACAACAAATGGACAAAGGCATCCCATACTGCACCAATGGCCAAAACAGCTGGCAGAACGTATTGGCCTCTAAGAGCCAAAACTGGAGACGGAGAGGCACTCTTCTCATTTAAGGGTGAAGCTTTGGGAGGGGGAGGGGGATTTTCAACACTAACAGCTAGCTTCATGCCACCATAACAGAATCCCTTCCCACTAATGAAATAATAGGGGCGAGTCACGTTCAGAGGGACAACGTCCCTTCCAGCTCCCCTAGTCCAGTTTTGAAGCGGATGATCAGAGTTACATGACTCGTAATTGGTCTTGTTCACTTCTAGCACATTCATCTGGTTCCTATCATAACCAAAAACTGGGAAGAACTTTGCAATCAGTAAGATTTGGACATGAAGAAACAGAACACTAAAATAGTTTTGGAACAATCAGTTGAACACCAATGCAATCAAGCGTTGAACTTCGAGGAAGGAAACAGGTGTACTATATTTTTGTACAAGACAACATTTTAGTTCTGCGACCTTTTCGTGTATCTTGTAATTCAATCCTGACAGTTGATAACTGTTCCACACCCCTTTTGAAATCATGTAAACGAGAAGAACCCAAAGACAAGTGAAAAGGAAAGCTTACAGATCTGTATTTCCCATTTAAGTATTGATCAGACTATGATATCAGATAAATGATAGCAAACACTTTAACATCAACTTGCTCTAGATTTTGTCACTGTAACCAATTAGCATTCTTCAGTAAAGTAAGAATCATCCATCTAATTCCTGGAATAACAAAAGAGGAGAAACATAACAGAAAGCCCGAAACTTGACCATCAATTTATATGTTTTCCTTCAGATCCAAAAGTAATTCTATTTCTTCTTCCTACAAGGATGGATCTTTTTGTAATTGCAATTATGCATTTTTTAAAGCTTTCAATTACATAAAAACAATAGCATTCTGAAATTAATAAGCAAACAGAACCAAACATCTACTGATGCTTTCCACCCAAAAAAAAAAAAAAAGGTTTACAATGAGAAACTAAGAGTTAATGCAGCACAACAACCGAAGTGTACGCTGTCTGGATTAAACTGACCTAAAACCAGATGCTAACTAGCTGGATGCTTAACAAAACAAAGAGTGAAAAAAGAAAAAAGGTCGCAACTTGAAAAGAACTAGCTCACCAGAAACAGAACCCATTTCGGATCTACTTAACTTTCCTCCATTTTCCAATGCATACTAACTAAAAATCAAGCAATATGCCCATAGTTCAACTAAAAGGTTATGCATACAAGTGACAACAAGCTAGATTTGAGATACAGAGTACTTACAGAGCCAATCGCCATTGTAGAAGTGTTTGTCTTGAGCCCAGATGGTGTAGTTAACATTAGTAGTCCAACCCATGTTCGATCCTACAGTCCACCTAGTTGCAGAAACTTCTGGTAACATCACCACAATTGCTAGGATGCACACCAAACCCATCACTACCATTGATGACCCTAACCCGCGTCCTCTCAGCACTGCTTCCATTGCCTCTCTCTCTCTCTCTCTCTCTCTGAGGTACACTCCAAAGATTTGTGGGCTTTGAGTTGATGAGAAAATTGGCAACTAGCTAGTGTTTATCAATAAAAGGTGACCACTCCGTCAATGTAGCTTCTAGATCCACAAGCAACTAACCATGGGCTTTTACTAATTTAAAAACAACCTTGGTGTTTAAGGTACTGTTATCCAAGGATTAAAAATTCAGCGCTCTGACCAAGAAGATCGTTAGAAGGTGACTCTGCTTCACGTGAAGACATATGTCAAAAGAGTTTAGACAAACCCCAACGGTTTAAAGCTTTTATGGTGTCTCTTGCGGCGATGAGATATCTATTTTGTCTACTTTCGCTCATATGTAAGAACTAGGTAAGTGGCATAGGAATCTCGTCCCATTTCTTATGTTAATAAAGACATATGAATTCATGAGGCGGAAGATATGGGACAAAACTTTGACAAATATTCCCAATCTATGCACCTTAAACAAATTAAGAACATGGGGCCATAATGAGCTCAATAAATTAAGAGAAAAAAATATTATTAACTTTAGGAACTTATTACTACATACCACATGTTCTTTATTATTTTTAATTTGCAAGTAATATTATATTTAATATAAATAGTTGGTACTTAAGCAATTACATTTAATGACTGTTTGGATAGATTTTTGGGAGGTTAATAAATACTTTTTTCCACCATAAAAATCTTTTTTAAAAAAAATGGATATTTGACTGTAAAATAAAAAAAATTCTTTAATATATATGAATTTTTTGACAGTTAAAATACAGCTTTTTAAGAAATTCAAATTTGAAGCTTATCAAAAAAAACTTCTTAAATGATTTTTTGGGTAAATTTTTCAAATCAATTCATGAGCCTATTTTTTAGTTCTTTTTGGTCTTATATTTTACATATAATTTCCACAATATCTACAAACTCATCTTTACGTTTATCTTACAAATCTATTATTTGGCTTTTTTATATGTTTTAATATTTAATTTTGATATTAGTTTTACTTATGTTATAATTCATATAACAGATTTGATTAGATATATTTTTATTTATGTTTTATATGACTTAAAATTATATAGTAATTAATATATTGTACTTTGCATATTGTTTAATATACTTTAAATAATATTTATATTTATAAATAATTTTTATTACGAAATAAATATAGTTAAAATTAAAAGTATTTTTTATTTTTATGTTGCCAAACAATTTACTGTATGAAGATCTTCAAAAAAAACTCTTTTTTAAATGACAACTAAACAGTCTAACTAGTTTTTTAGAAAAGTTTTTATCAGAAAAGATCTACAAGAAAAGGGTCTATTAACAAAAATCCTACTGATATAAGCCCAACCAAACAGAGACTTATTATACTTTATCGTATTTTATTTGATACACTCAAAGGGTAACTAATTGTGTATGAATTTTAAATAAGTATAAATTTATCTGTTGGCTAGCTAGCAATGGCCTATTGAGATCTATAAATGAAAATTTTGTAAAAACAAATTGTTAAATTATACTAATCAAATATTATATAATTTTAATTTCATGTTTTCTTTTTAGTATATATATATATATATTTAGGGGCAAGCCAATCTCCTTCTGGGAGAGTCTAATCCGATCGATCAGAGTAACAATGCATTGATCTAGTTGCCATAAGAGAAAACAATTTTCATTGCATCTTACATGATGATTACTTTTGAGTTAAACAAGTTAAAAAGGTAGTCATATACAGGGGTGTATGTATATAAAATGAGGGAGAGAGAGAGAATATGAAAACCTTACAAAAAAAGGGTATATTGGCTATATCTTCTAAAGACTAGATATTTAAGTAACTAAGAAATCTCTTTAATGCATTTTAGGTTCTATTTGACTTAAAAATTAAGTATAACTTATTTTGATAAATACCAAATATCTTCATTTTGCAAACTACTACCTTACAGCATATGTAGATTCTCAGTCCAAAAGGTACACAACAAAGTAGGCATATAATGGAATTTAGAATTAAATTTGGAAAATACTAGTTCATACTTAAGATAATGCTAAAATACATGGTAAACTATACTTTAGTGGAAAAAAAAACATTTCCATACGAGGCTTTGATATTACACATAGAAGAATTAAATATCATTATTAAGGTCAATGGCCATCTGGGGTGGCTAAGGTGAAATCTTACAGACACTCGTTTTGCAGGATTTATACACTGCGACAATAATAACAGTCAGTCCAAGGTTACAGGTTGAGCCTTGGGTTTGGGGAGGGTGAGTTTTGAAGTAACGGTTAAAGTTACTCTTTTTTCACTCTAGCAGTGTTGCCTTTGGGTAGAGGCAGAGGCAGGCAGGCCACTTGCTCAAGGCTTATCCTTACTAGAGGCTTACCTTTAATGCATTTCAGCATAATTTTTTTTGACCTTTTTTCAGTTAGAAAGGTGATAAATTCTTAGTTGTCAATAAGAGGAGAAGAGAAAGTTAACGTTAATTAATAAATACTTACCAAGAAAGTGAACGCTATTTAATTTTGGAAGCTAAATAGTTTCCTTTATTAGTTATATAACATTAATTTGTTAAATTTATAAATATCTTTGAAGTATCTGAGTATATTTTTTACCCTCTAATTTTTTATTTTTATCAAAATATGAATCTAAGATACTTCAACTCAAAAATTGATGGTAAAAAATTTTCACCACGATTTTGTCTTATGAGTTTTAAGTGATAATTTAAAAGTAAAGTTTTTTTTAAATGTATTTTTAACTAATTAAATATTTGAATATATTATAATTAATTTGTAATTTGTCATTAACGTGACATTATATTAGCATTTTAAATCAGAACATTAATATTAAATGATATTGCGTTTATTTGTGTTTCTCCTTTTTTATTTTTAGATTACTTATTATTTATAAAAACATAATTAAACATAAAAAAATAATTTAATTTTCGTAATTATAATTTTCATTATACTTTACTACAAGTAATGTAATAATTGTTGGATTTATGCTCTTATAGAGGTTCACATAAGTTTAGTGATAATATGACTAAATTAAATAATTTAAGTTACTCAATTCAAAGATTACATAAATGGTTTCATTTATTATAAAAATTCGTATGATTCTATTAAACATGTCATGATAATTAAATAATAATAGAAATTATTTGATAATTAAATAAGACCGTAAATAGTTGGATATATTTGATGATTAAATAAAAATTATTTGATAATTAAATAAGATTGTAATAGGTTAAATGATTTAGCTATTTTATTTATCGAGAATGATATGTTCAACATATTAATTTTAGTAATATTCTTAATGATTTTGCATATAGAAATGTCTGAAGAAATTGTTTTTCATAAATCATGATCATCTATATGTTTGTTAGTGTTATTCTCTTAATATTTTGTGATTCGATTTCTGCTATTGTTTGTTGTTACTGTTACTATTTTTAGTGATTTTATTAGTATTGAAATTTGTAAGATATTATTAACTGATGTTATGATCACTTAATATTTTGTTGAGTGTGTAGACTTATAAATTAGGTCACTTATATATAGATATTAAATTTTAATAATAAAAATATGCTTTTAAAATTTACACGTTTATCTATTGCTTATTTATTGGGGTCTTTTTTTAGTTCGTTTAGAGCTTATAAAACATTAAGAACAACCCTGACTCTAAGTTCATATGCTTGAGTCACGGAATCAAACTTTTGTAAAAATCGTAGCAAAATTTCTGTTTAGCTCAAATTTATAACATTCAATACAAATATTTGACTGTAATATAATCATTCACCAATAGTATTAGTCCAAAACCTTTTGTGTGTTACATAGTATTCCTCCATGGAACAAAATCTTTCTTGCTTAACACGAGTGCCATGTGGCTAACCTCGTCAGATTTCTCATGCTGAAATGCCAATGATCACGTATGCTTTTGCCGGTTGTTCATGATGACTAAAATCCTGTCATCATTATAGCAAACACACAATTTGTAATTCCCGCAATCAAGTTGGCATGGTTATTTTTCTTCTTTTTTTGGCCAATTTCATCATGGGAAGCTTATGGACCACTAAACATTTCATATGGTAGAAGCCAAAAGCTTGGAATCCTTTATAAGGTTGAGCTGGAAACTCCAGCACAGCCTATTCCAACACATCAACTACAAGCTGTGTGCTAAATGTCTTGAGACGCCAGTTGGGAAACTTGAGGCCTTCAAGTGGGAAATGTGTTAGTATGTTTAAGTTATAGGGCGGAACTTCAAACTCTGAACCAACATCTAAAATGGGAAAACATTGCCTCACCCAAAATATGAATTCTTTAACAGATTAGAATGATCTTTTTCATTCACGGTCATAAGACGTTAAGAACATATATAAGGTTGTTGGCCTAAGCGTTGCACTATAATTGTGCATCTCTGAAACCTTAGAGATATATCCAGAGTTTCAAATCACAAGCTTTAAACAAGTACCCAAAAAACAGACAGGTTCCACATAACTATAAACATATATTGCCAAGTTCAATCGAGCCTTCTCAATAAGTATGCAACTTGTACTTCTTTTGTCAATGGCATGATCCACTCACCATACAAGTCCTCAACCAAGCTTGGTCGGATCTTGTATGCAGGGGCAACCCCGTTTCCCTCGACGGGTAGCGTCACCTCCATGCCAAAAGTTTTAGTTTTGATTTCGACCCTCTCCTTGATTGCATCTTCGACTTCTGGATATGTCAGCAAATCCATCAATCTATCACTGTCCTGCAAAACTCAGAGCCTACCAGGGTGAGCACATACCACCAATACCCCGCTTTATGAAGAGAAAAATAAAGGTAAGGAATTTATCATGGGCATGCCTGTGCTCTAATTGCAGCTTCGTAGGCATCTGGACAGGCTCGAAATTTAGCCTCAGCCACAAATTTACCATAGTGGATTCTTTTTGAGAGAGCCTGCAATTAAGAGAATATATGTCATAATAACTTCTATTTTATATTAATGCAAATTTTCAGCTCCTTTAGGAATGCGAGGAAAAATTATTCACAGAAAAAAGATAGCACTTCCTTATGATGCTTCATCAATTGCGAAATAGGATCTTAAGAGAAGAAATTCCAATTTAATAACTAAATTGTCAGGAAAAGATAACCAATCATGGGGATCCTGAAGATTTCTTCATTGCCATAGAGCTAACTTGTCTTGTCTGGAAATTTTCAAGAACAATGCAAGTTGAATAGGATCAATCCATAAGGCAATCCATTTTGCAGCTTCAAAAAAACATAAGTGGCTATGGTAGAAATGAAGGCATTGCAAGTAGAACTTGGGAAATATAATATGAACTCATGCAAGTGCATGCATCCATATATGAATCCACCAACATCTGTCGAAGAACCAGACAAAACATGTTTCAGTAGTATATATATCATGGGCATTAGGGCACCATGATGAGAAATCGCAAGTTGCAATTACAAACTTAACCCTGTTTCAAGTAATAAGCAAAATCTCAACTAAAATGAGTTCTTCGGATACAATCTTGTTCTCATGGAAGTCTAACCATTCATGATTCCCCAAGGACACAAGGACATATAGCACAGTTTTTGTTATCTCAGACTCAAAGGGAAGTAAAAACATGATTTAAAAATAATTTGCAACTGCCCGTCATTTTGATACCAAATTGGTTTTAAACCATCAGCAAGTGCGTACATTCAGTTAAAAACATACCTGAAGGCAGATTGTATCACACACAGCAGCAGATCCACAATTTCCGTCATTTCCTTCCTTGACCAACCTAGGTATAAGTTCTCTGAAGTACATATCCCAGACGTTCTTATTTATGTTAATGGAATCAGCAATCGGATGCAGTACCTATTTGGTAAGAAAACAATTATGATAAAAGAAGAACAAACAAGCTCAAAAGAATTGTGACCAGGATATCCCATATAGAAAGAGTGAGAGCATGGATGCACTTGTCATATTTGAGATCTTACCTTTGGATACTGCAACGGTGGCAAAAGTGGCTCAGGTAAGTCCTCAGGGAAGAAAGGATGCTCATCAGGGCTCTTATATCTACCAGCCTGATGTACAGAGTAATTGTGAAAACATGCTTAATATAGGTCTTGTTTGCAATTTGAGAAGCTCAAGTGCAGCATACCAGAGCATGAAGCTTTTCAGATTCCTTGAGTAAAAATTCCACCAAAGATCCATGGAAACCATCCATGGTGAAAGCATCGCGATCATATGTATCAGCATTATAACAATATTGGGATCTTTCAAGGAGGCTATATATAATACTGTCCTCTTGTCGAATCAAGGAACGCCTTATATTTTCTAGTTTCAAGTTCTCAATTTCGTCCACCGTTTTCTTCTTTTCCAATCTACATATGGTAGGCATATATAAAAAGTTTAATGACATTGATAAGTTGGCTGAATATGCTCAGAACCTTCCGATTAAATGATTGTATGCAGAAACAATTTGAGACTCATAAAAGCATTCACAGAAAGAAGCAATGGTTGGAATTGAACAGAAACAAAGATGATTATCACTAAAAATTTGCAATGTACAAAAATGGATGAATTCATAATGAAGGTCAATCATGTGCAGGAATTCTCTAGAAGTTCCAAGTTTCCTTGAAGCATGAAGATTATATAACCAATTAGTTCCATGTCTACCCTTGATTTTAACCAGTCGGATTAAATCCACCAGTATCACATATTCCACAGAGAAGATGATTACCTTAGTTCATGCATATAAGCATGATAAAGTAGGTTTAATTACCATAACCTTGATATATCAGCATAATAAAGTTAAGATTCAAGTGCCTATCCGACAGGTTTCACATGTTTTGACACACTTTCTTTTAATAATGTGCAACCCAATGTACGTAACTTCTCTTTGATGGAAACACTATTCTCATAACCTGTCAGCAAAATAATTGAGAAATATCACACACACATGACAGAGAGAAGATAACACAAGAATTTTATGTGGTTTGGCGAGTGAGTGACCAAAACAATCATGTTCATTCCATACTTGACAAAGAGATAAAAGCCCTCTATATCTAGGATTTTTTTCTCTTTTAAAACATCAACAAGGAAAACTCAAAAAACATATATGCCCTCCTCCAACAAAGAAAACCTTTAGAATGCCTTTCATCGTGAAACCCCCTTCCTTACTGGGAGCTTCAGTGGTAGAATAATCTCTTCAAATAATATGAGGCACAACTCAAAACCTAGCTCCCTCACAACAAAAAAAGAGAGAGAGAGAGAAAAGGAAATAAATCACCAATCGCAAAATAAGAACTAATAAATAAATTTTTAGCCATAGATAATCTCAAACATCAGAGGCAATTCAAGTTTATATTGTTGCATTAAGAAAGAATCATTAGTTCATTAATTGCAGATATCAACAATTAAAATCTCAATTAGTATTTTGTTTCAAAAATTCTTTAGCATAGAACTTAGGAACCTATAGAATTTGTTAATAAAGAAGCATACTATCTACAAGCCAAATTCAACAGCAATAACATAATCAACGGAGTAAGTTTCACAGACTCTGCAATATGCAGCCTCAACAACTCAAAAAGAATCAGAAATCAAGATATTACCTTCTCAAAAGACAAAAAGAACATGCAAGCAAACAACAAACAGACTAGCACTGAGAAATAAGTTTCGCTGACAAAGAAAAAAAAGAAAATGTCCATCAAGAGTTACAAGCAGAAGTCTTTCAATCAAATTTGGACGAAAGAGTTGCTTTCTATACCTAGCGGGAAAAGAAGAACATGCCTACAGCGAAAGTATGCGCCCTTTTCCAAAACTTGAAAGAAAAGGCGCTAATGTCAACAGGGTTTTCCTGATAGGGTGAGGAAAATAGCAACTGTTCAAGGTAATTGCAGGAAGCGAAGCTCTCAACGGATTTGCCTCCACCGTAAGGTGGCAGAGAGAATTCAAGCTAAGAAAAGAGATTACTTCGAAGAAAGATATGTTCACGATTAGCATGCACCAGCCAAAACCAGTCAAAGACGAAAACAAGAGCACATGAGAAAAACAGAGACGTGGCACTTATTGGTTTCGGTGGTTGTTAAAGAGAGGGTAGGTGTCAGGAAGGTAAAAAGAGTAACAAAGGACTTTTAAGTGAGAATTGAAGCCAAAAGTTCACAACTTTTGGGATGCAAAATTCGTTTATGTTAGAAACTCCTACGGCATTCAATTGTCCAAATCAAACAGGGTGGAGGGAATATATGCATCTACATGTACTCATGGTTTCCATTAAAAGGTTGAATTCAAAGGTGTTGTTTTTCTCCTTGTCTATACTGAACTTTGAAGTGGAAGGGATTCTTATCTCTGCCTTTTGGAACTGATTCATTACAAACTAGGACAAATTCAAACTATTTCACTTGGCTGCATTCAAACTCTAGGAATTGGAAGTATAAGGAAAGTGATGAAGATCCATTATATACACGACTTTCCTGGAAGCACTAAGTTTCCTTGAAGTCTGAAGCTCATTTTGGCTTGATAGTTCTGTGTTTACACGTCCTTTTAACCAGTGACTATTATGCGTTGCACAAGAAATTGCACAAGAAAGATGATTATGATAACTCACGCATAGAAGCATGATAAAGTATAATTGAAGAAGCACCAATCTGATACGTTTCAGGTACCAGAGCACTCGATTTACACTTTCTAGTAACATGAAATTCAATTTCATGGAACTTCTCCTTGGTGCAAATAGTCTTCAAATATTAATGTGACATATAAGGAAACGAAACAGCAGTGTATCCACATTATCACTCCTTACCCCTCCCCTTCTTCCAAAGGGAAAAAGAGAAAAAAGGAAAGTTAACACCAATCATAATATAAGAAAAAACAAATAAATTCGATTTACGAATAATATCAATTTATATCAGACAGCATTTCACATTCATGCTGCCGATATCTAACAGTTAATCTCAGTTGATATTGTGTTCGAGGACTTCTGATTATAACAATAAATTTAGTAATTCGCGTACACAAAGATGCGTACCATATAAGACAAATTCAAGGGTAAGGACCTAAATAAGAAAAGTAATTCACAACCTCAAATATTGAAAAACAAAATGATCACCGTACGGAAACAACACAAGCAAACAAATGATCAGAGAAGAAATCAGAAATGAGTTCATCCTAGCAAAGAACAAAAGTAAAACAGGATGCCTGACAAGCGTAGGAGCAATTACTGATTCAATCACATTTGAGACTTTCGCAGCTACCATCACTCTAAGAACGCGTATTCATTCCAATCAAGAATTACGAGCTGAAGTTGTGTAACTAGCAAATATTGACAAAAAGCTTGCTATTTCCGTACCCAGAGGATAAAGAAAACGCTTGTACAGAAAGAATGCGCCTTTTCTCGGAGCTTGAAAGGGAAGGTGACAATGTCAATGAATTCTTCCTGGCTAGGTGAGCAAAATAACAAGTAGTCGTTGAAGATGAAACAGAACCTGTAATTGCAGGAAAGGAAGCTCTCAACAGCTTTGACTCCATTATAACAAGTCAGAGAGAGTTCAAGCCAAAGAAAGAACAGAACTGTGAGAGAGAAAAGGCTTGACGATTAATACCCACTTCCCAACATCAGCCAAAGACCAAAGAGCACACGAAAGAGAGAATTTTGGAGCTTGGTGGGTCCGGTAACTGGGGTTGTTGAACAAAGAGGTAGGTGGTGCCAAGCATGGGGTAGGCACGAAAGTACTAAACAGTAGTGAGCGTCACATTGAAGCCAAGTTGGCATCTTTCCAAGAGCAAAGTGGAAAATTTTAGCTTTGAATCCGAATCGGATTGAAGTGTTTGACTTTCTTGATGGCATAGATTCAATCTGTAGTTGTAATAGAAGTTGGAGTTTTCTTTTTCGTCTTTTTCTTTTTGTATTCGCAACTTTACTTGCGACGTAATTTCAAAAAAAGAACTTTACTTGCGACGCATTCCTCGCACAAGTTGGTGCATCTTCGGTTTTCAGGAGGAACCAAGCGTCTCTTTGCCGCGAAGAAGATTATTTTCTTAGAAACTTTCACAATTCAAACTCTACTCATCGAAAGTGGGGACCTACATTTCAGAATATTCACTGATGTTTTATTTATATAGTTTTAGGATGTGATAGAAACGGTTTAACAGAGGCGACACTATAGAGTATATATGATTTGTAGTCAATCTATAATTGGCTTTCAGCAATGTATTAATGGCTAATAGTAATCGTGTAACGCTTTAACCTATTCGATATCAGTAAAATTTATAGAATTTAGTTTAAATGAATTATTTTAATAAGTCTGATAATGGGGACCCTTGGAGGAGCAATGTAGACCACCAACAAGAAGCAACATCCTCTCCGGATGATGGCATTGAGAGTGAGCCCCGGCCAATCACACAGCACACTCCAACCACGATCCCCAATTGGGAAGTGGTTTTTGAACCCGCGAAAAAGCATAAAGAAGAAAGCTCCCACTGGGGACTCTCACACATGAAGATTATTGCTTGGAATGTTCGAGGGACTAATGTCCCTCATAAAAAACTTTGCTACGCAATACCAGAATAAAGCTTCTATTGCGGGTTTCTTGAAGACAGGTATAAAACTCCACAGTTGCAACCTTTTGCATTTTTGGCCTCGCCATTGGAATCTGATATCCAACTACACCCATCACCCAAATGGCAGAATTTTGATTGTTTACAATGCCCTGGAAGTCACTGCTAATGCCATCTTTATCTCTGACCAACTGATTCACATTGAAGTGGTTCGAAAGGATACAGGTAAGACTCTCTACATCTCTTTCATCTATGCGCACAACAGTGCTTACCAAAGATCAGCACTGTGGTCTCAGCTGAAATCTCTATCAGCCACTATTCATCAACCTCGGTGTTTAATGGGTGACTTTGATTCCATCCTAAATCCTGAGGAAGCACGAGGGATAAGGTCCGTGGGCACTCCTTGTACTGATATGAGACAATGCATCTTTTTACACCCAGTGCAACAAGCAAGATGAAGCAGATTTCATTCAGAAAAAACTTGATCGCAGCATGGTAAATCTCTACTGGTTCATGGCTGTTGGTTTTAAAAGAACAGCAACAGTAAAAAGAAACTATGGAGAAAAAACGATAATAATATTCTTCATTTAAGACCAATAATTTATATTGAAAAAGAAACAACTCTTCCCTACTTCAGATGCCCAAAATCTGAACTGTTACAATTGAAAAATAAAAACAGAGAAAATAATCTTAAGAAGATTTTATTTAATCTAAAATTTGATCTTTTGAAAAAACAGATCTTTTATGAACTAAAATGCCAGCACACTAACACTCCTCCTTGGCATTTTGGTGACAAATTCTTCAAAGCTTCAAAAAAGTTGCTTCTTTTATGTGTAAACTTCATCTGCAATCTGTACTTGTTTAGATTGACAATCTTTGTTCTTGAATTTGCAAACCTTAGTAATATGCCCAAATTGTTTGCATTTACTGTACATTGCATCGGGCCTCCACCAACAATATTTTTCAAGATGAATAGTCTTACTATAGTGTGCACAAGGTGAAAATTCACAGCTGTTGCTCTTGTTCTTGTTATTGAAATTCTTCTTTCCTGTTCCAGCTTGTTGGCTTTGCATATAAAATACACCTTCGGTAATCTTATCTTACCTAAAGGTTCTTCTTTGCTCTTGTGCTTGAAGAGCATTCATTAGCTCAGCTAATGATATCTCGCTAAGATCTTTAGATTCTTCAAGAGATAATATTTTGGATTTAAATCTCTCCGGAAGAGTTACAAGAACTTTTTCTACAATCCTCCTGTCAGGAAAATCTTCTCCAAGCAATCTGACGTTGTTAACAATTAAAGAAATACGATCAGAATACCTGGTAATTGTTTCATCCTCTTTCATGTTTAGAGACTCAAAATCCCTCTTCAAATTCAGCACTTGCATTTGTCGAGTTCTGTCACTTCCTTGATACTCTTCTTTCAATCTATCTCAAGCTTCCTTTGCTGTCTTGCAAGCCATGATCCTGTAGAAAACAGAATGTCCTACATAATTTTGAACGAGTGTCTTGGCTTTAGATTTTTTTGCTTTTTCTTCACTGTTGAACTTGATTTGGCCATGGTGGGATCTCTAGGTAGAGAAGGCATTAGCCTATCTTCTGTTACAATTTCCCAAAGATCAAAGGCCTTCAAATAAGACTGCATTTTTATTGACCACATTTGATAGCTTTCACCATTGAAGACTTCTGGAGGATTTAAAGCAAGGCTACTAGTGGACATTTTGAATATGGTTTAAAAGAAAGGTTTAAAAATAGATGTAGATATGCTGCTGCAAAGTGTTTAAAACAAGTGTGAAAAAGGTTTTAAAAATTGTTTAAAAGGCAGCTACAATCAAGTTGAAAATATTAGAAAGTCGCTATTGTAAAATTGTTTAAAAATAGATTCAAAATAGTAGTAATAGCAAATGTAAAACAAAAGTATGTAAGCTACTGAAACTAGATCAAAATAGTTGCAGTAGTTAAAAATTTTGGACGTTGGTTTTGAGATTTAAAAACTAGATCAAAAAAAATTTATGCAGGTCTCTATGAGACCAACTAAAGTTTTGATACCACATGTTGGTTTTAAAAGAACAGCAACAGTAAAAAGAAACTCTGGAGAAAAAAACGATAATAATATTCTTCATTCAAGACTAGTAATTTATATTGAAGAAAGAAAAAACTCTTCCCTACTTGAGATGCCCAAAATTTGGACTTTTACAACTGAAAAATAAAAACAAAAAATAATCTTATGAAGGTTTTATTTAATCTAAAAACAAAGCATAAGGCATTAAGGGCAGACATGACATCCATAAATAACCAGCTGGACCAGTACAATTTGTTATAATAGACTAAATCTCTACCCGTCATTTTAGATCAACTCAACATGTACATAAATACAAGTCTAAGCAATAATACAAAATGAGCTGAAAAAGTATTCCGTAAAATAGCTTCAATTACATGATATCAGAGCTCCATTGACAAACGTCAAAATGGAAGAAAATTATGGGACATCTGCCACCACCCAAAATGTTACGTCATACTCTCTTGATTTTTCGGCTATAGCAAAAACCCTAAATTTCAATATGCCCATCAAACTCGATAGGCAAAACTTTGTCAACTGGAGAGCTCAAATCCTTGCAGCCATAAGAGCCCTTGAGCTCGAAAACTTCATCAAATCAACACCTCCTCCTCAGTTCATCACAAAAGAAACAAATCAGGTAACTGAAAATGCAGAGTACAAACCACGTAGAAGGAAAGACCAACTGCTACTATTCTGGCTATTTTCAACCATTGGAGAAGAGGTAATAGGACAGGTAAATCACTCAAGTTCATCTACCAAGTCTGGCAGATTCTGGAAAATCTTTATGCTCAAACATCTATGGTTAGAGTTCTTCAACTAAAGCATCAACTCTCAACTCTTAAAAAGGGCTCACATACTATATCAGAATACATGCAGAAAGTAAAAACTATTGGAGATTCACTTCAAGTAGTAGGACATGCAATCAGTGAGTATGAATTAATATTAAGTGCCTTAAATGGCCTTGGTCATGAATATGACCCTGTTGTGGTTTATTTAATACAATCCATGAAATCTTCAACATTACAAGAAGTGCAGTACTCTCTTATGATGCATGAAACAATAATAGAGCAGCTAAATACAGTCAATCAACTGGAAATCTCATCACCCACTGCCAACTATGCAACCACCAACTATCGAGGAAGAAGTGGATTTAGAGGAAGAGGAAATTGAGACAAATGGAATGGAAACAGAGTTTTCTACCAATTATGTCACACACCTGGATATGAAGCACTAAAATGTCGCAAAAGGTTCGATGTTTCATGGCAAGGTAACACCACTTAATCATGGAAACAGAATATAGTCACATAGAACAATGCTCAAAACTATCCTTAAACCTACCTGGCTCAAAATTAGCTCGGAAATCCCTCATCTGAAGCAGCCAACAACAATACATGGTTCATAGACAGTGGCGCTACAAATCATGTCACAGCAGATCTCAACAACTTGTCAATAAGTTCAAAATATGATGAAAAGGATCAACTTTGTAACACCCCACTCCCGAGTAACCCAAACCCGATATCGTTGGTGATATCCGAGTCCGTACCCCGCGAGAGTGGCGTACTACATCAGTCGGTGAAAACTCAGTATATCATTTTCTTCTCTCTTGTTTTTTTTTAACCGTACATTAGCGCGGTAAAGACAGTAGACAGTAGAAAACATTTGCAGTTATTACAATCATTTAACAATATTTTACAGTAACCATAAAGTTCACATACTAATCAGTTTACAAAGGTTGCGGAATACAATCTTGAGTCCATGTTCACAA
>JANIJH010000008.1:17249439-17283498 GCA_024520975.1 Erythroxylum areolatum
GTACTCAAAATCAAATTAGGTCTCGAAAGAGGTCAAAAACTCAATCAAAGATTATGTCCAAAACAGCTTTTCCTAAATGACTTTCAATTTTTAATCGCTCATAACTCCTAGCCCCGATATCGAAAAATTGCAAACCTTATATCGATGGAAAGATAAAAATATCATCTAAAATTTTCATGAAGACTACTTACTCCAATTCAGACTAAATCTATACGACGAGTGACCTCGAAACATAGAACACACAAATCTATACTTAATAGCATTTTCAAAACAAAGCAAATCTTCAAAAAATCATATCTCTCAATCCCGACATCGAAGAATAGCAAACTTTATGGCCACAGAAAACTCTTAACATAATCTACAAGTTTCATGTAGATCATTTTCTCAAATTTTGCCTAAATCAAAAGTCAACCCTCAAAGGCCAAAAAGTCAAACTTTTCACAAATTTTCAATTTTTTACACTTTCTCTCTTTATTTCTTGATTTTCAACTCAATTTCAATCAACTCATCTACTTTTGAATATTTCTTATTTTCACTTAAAAATCGGGGTCCAACATCTCTAGCATGAAATCAAATTAGTTCTCCGAGACAAGTGTATCTTTTCTCACTCTTTTCTCAATTACATTTTTACACTCTTATTCTTATCAGTTTATGCCCTATAATTAACTGGTTGGTTGTATTTCAATGACATAATTATTTAATGGCATTATTTATTTTATATATATTCAAATGTATATGATAAGGTCTATGATATAAATGTACAATGAAAATAAAATTATGATGAGATCATAATTATGAGATTCACATTATATTCATGTATTATCCCTAAATTATTCTTTATCATTTTCTGAACTTTAATAGCATATAAAAAAACTAATGCACGTTATGTTTCTTCCTTATAAAGGAAGTGGTTTATTTTATAAACTAAAATATGGAATACTTAAACAAATATATAAGTGCTTGTTACAGAATAAGTTCATTGAAGTGACCCCATTTAAGAATTCTATTTAGAACATCACTTGTATTTCTATGAAAATTCTCATTGTACTAATTGTATACATGATCATTTGATTTGAAATTGCCAAAGTATCTTATATAGGGATTGCTATGTTTTGATGTTACTTATGATCTATTTTAATCAATGATAGATTAATCAGTATTAATTGGATACAACAAGAACTATGTGAAGGTAGTTGTATAATTAATATAAGATTTATCACTATAAAGTAATTAAGAAAAATATTTCGTTGTTCTCGATTAATATTGATTTTGGAAATATTTGAGCAAAGTAGAATAAAGAAGACATTGATTCAATGATATATGTCTAAACAAAACATTATATGATAAAAGGATTGAATTATATAAAAAAATAATATATTGTAAGGTTGGTTAAAACAATTTTTATTTTCTTAGACATTTGGGAAGTTATGATGCGTTACTACCTGCAGATCTTGATTTATAGATAAATTTTGTATAATTAAATAATTGAAGATAAATTAAAGGAGTTTAATTTATCTAATATAAATAGTTTAATTAGAGAATTAAAGATAAATTAAAAGAGTTTAAGCATGTAATCATGAAAATGATTTCAGGTTAATTGACCTACAAAGATTGGTTAAAGAGAGGAAAATGTATTTTAATCAAGTTGATCTTGATTGTAAAATATGAAAAATTTAGGGTTAATTAAAAAAAGCCCAAACTTTCACCAAAATTTCAATTATAGCTCAAACTTTAAATAATAATAATAAAATGCCTAAACTTTGAAAAATTTTCAATTCTAGCACAAACTTCAAAAAGTGACAATAAAATGCTTAAACTTTCATTTTTTTTTCAATTCTAGCATATGTTATTTGTTATTCTCCCGCATTCAGCCCTTTATTTTCTGTTTGTTCTTCTGACGCCCTAAACTACTCTCGCATTATAGCGTACTGTACTAGTAAGCTCTTTATTTTTAATTTGTTCTCCTGATGCCCTTAGTGTGAGGGCATCGGGGCTATATAATTTGAAAATCGAAGGGTGAGAGTATCAAGAGAGCAAACTCAAAACAACGGAAAATTTTGAAATCAAAGTATAAGGTCGTCATGGCTGTGCCATTTTAATTATCTAATTAAACGACATCATTTCATCAATCTTTATTTGTTGTGATAAATTTGGCTGACGTGTATTAATAGTTAAGGTTTCTGAAACACGTGGCAAGTCACATCAGCGAATTTAACGAAAACACAAACATTAGGCTAGAATTGAAAAACATTGAAAGTTTGAGCATTTTATTGTTACTTTTTGAAGTTCAGACTATAATTGAACAAAATTGAAAGTTTGAGTATTTTATTGCTACTTTTTAAAGTTCTGACTATAATTGAAAACTTGACGAAAGTTTAGGCTTTTTTTAGTAATTAACCCAAAACTTTATGATTAAATACAAGATATTTAATAAATATGGACTAATATGAGATATTATATCTTATTTAGTTATAACTGGAATTTAATTAGAATTAAATGTAATTATAATTAAATTTAATTGAAATGAAAATTTTATTTTAATTAAATTATTAGAAGATCTAAAATTTATTATAAACAAACTTAGGCTGTAAAAGAGCTAGTACTTGTTGTCTAACCTGCTATATAATAGAGTTTTCTCAACATATTCTATAGATACCATTAGAGGATGGATACTTGTATGACTATGGTGATTAAGATGAGCAAATTTTATGAATAGGTCAAGGGAAATAACAAGAAAATGATCAAGTTTTACAATAAGGTACGAATTATGATTAATGTCTATATGTTTTATTTGTTAATTATGTTATAGAATTTAAAGTGATATTGACTTTTGAAAAATCATGTAACATAGATTTCGTAATTATTCCTTTGCATGTATGATCAAATCTAGCCCCGACTTTTTAACAAATTCATCCCACCTTGCTTTCTTATTTAATTCTCTCTGGTGATTTTAATGGAATAAAATAACAACTACTAGAGTTTTAAAAATATTTCAGATGTATATATTATTTTCAAAATTTTAACTTTAAAATTTTTAAAATATTCATCCTTTAATATTTTGTGAATTAATTAAAAAAAGAAGTTATGGAACCTAAAATATCATCACTAGTAATTAATAGTGTACATCATTTTGCATAGGTTTTCTAAGAAAAAATATAAAACTTGTATTCTAATTTCTAAAAAGAAGTTTGTTGTAAAATTGGACTCAGTTCCATAATGTCAGATGCACTATTCTGGAGTAGAAATCTGGATTTAAAAAGGTTTTAGATTTTTAACTCTACAGTGACGGTAATTGGTAAGTCCTGCTTAAAAAAAGAAAAGAATATTGAAACTTGAAAGCCCCAATCCGAAAATCCAATCATAAAAGACAAAAACACAAATTCTGGACTAATGTCAGCAGTTTCATCACACTAGGCTTTCAGATTTATCCATAGAGGCTGCTAGGCGCTTGCAATGCAACATAGCTTGTAATGTCTACACCAACGCAAATGTCAGCACCACTAAGAGCTCCTACATGGGTCTCTACAAGATGGCTCTTTGAGCAGAGGCTACACGACCTCCATAAGTGCTCAAACTTGGACCACGTTAAGCAAGTCCATGCCCAAATTCTCAAGCATAACCTCCATAGAGATTTGTATGTTGCACCCAAGTTGATTGCAGCGTTCTCTCTCTGTCACCAAATGGATTTGGCTGTTAACGTTTTCGGCCAAATTGAATTCCCCAATGTGCACTTGTACAATACTTTGATTAAAGCCCATGTGCACAACTCTCAGCCTTATCTGGCTTTTGGTGTTTTCTGCGAAATGCAGAGAAACGGCGTTTTGGGGGATAATTTCACATACCCTTTTCTTTTAAAGGCCTGTAATGCGCAGCCTTGGTTCCCTATTGTGAAGATGATACATTCCCATGTCGAAAAATGTGGGTTTTTGGACGATATATTTGTGCCCAACTCGCTTATCGATAGTTACTCGAGATGTGGCTTGTCGGGTCTTAAGTCTGCGTTGAGGTTGTTTACGGTGATGGGTCAAAAAGATGTTGTTTCTTGGAACTCGATGATTGCTGGGTTGGTGAAAGCTGAGGACTTAACTGAAGCTAAAAGGTTGTTCGATGAAATGCCTAATAGAGATAGTGTTAGCTGGAATACAATATTGGATGCCTATATGAAGGCTGGGGAGACGGAGAAAGCGTTTGAATTTTTCGAGAAAATGCCAGAGAGGAATGTGGTGTCATGGTCAACTATGATATCGGGTTATAGTAAGGCCGGGGACATGGAAATGGCTAAAATGTTGTTCGATAGGATTCCGGTAAAGAATTTGGTTCCTTGGACCGTCATCATTTCTGGCTATGCTGAAAAGGGGATGTCAAAGGAGGCCACAAGATTGTACAATCAAATGTTGGCAAGTGGATTGAAGCTTGATGAGGCAACTGTGATTAGCATATTGGCTGCTTGTGCAGCGTCTGGATTGCTTGGGTTAGGGAAAAGAGTTCACTTTTCTATTGAAAGAAGTAGGTTTTCTTGTACTGTTAATGTGCATAATGCATTGATTGATATGTATGCAAAGTGTGGTGGTGTTGAAAAGGCATTAAATGTGTTCAACACAATGTCGAAGAGAGATATGGTCTCTTGGAATTGCATGCTTCAAGGGCTAGCCATGCACGGACACGGCAAGCAAGCGCTTCAACTTTTTTCTAGAATGAAACAAGAAGGGTTTAGACCAGACAATATAACTTTAGTTGGTGTTTTATGTGCTTGTACTCATTCTGGTTTTATTGATGAGGGCCTTTATTACTTCAATTCTATGGAGAGCGATTATGGGATCGTTCCCCAAATTGAGCATTATGGTTGCATCATTGACCTTTTGGGTCGTGGGGGCCGTCTAAAAGAGGCTTTTAACCTTGTACAAAGCATGCCAATGGAACCAAATGCGGTTATTTGGGGAACACTTTTGGGAGCATGCAGAATGCATAATGCTGTGCGACTAGCAGAGATGTTGCTAGAACACCTGCAAAAATTGGAAAGATCAGATTCTGGTAATTACTCTATGTTGTCAAACATTTTTGCTGCTGTGGGCGATTGGGACACTGTTGCCAGCATGAGACTGCAAATGAAGAACACCATGGAAAAACCATCGGGTGCCAGCTCCATCGAACTGGACAATGAGGTTCATGAATTTGCTGTGCTCGACAAAGCACATCCATACTCCGATAATATATACAAAATGATCCATAAATTGGATCGCGACCTGAAACGAGTTGATTCCTTCCCGGAGGTGTGCGAACTGTATAAGTAATTTGCAGTTTAAACGACAGGAATGCAGTTCTACAACCTTTTAGTTTTGAAGTATATGAAGGAAGAGCGTCAGAGAGTAATTTCCTTAAGTGGCTGAAGTTTCAGAGTAGAGGAAAATTTTGGCTGTACAGTGAGTTGTATATAGTACGTCAAACGTCAAAAAATTTGGCACAGATGACCAACTTTGTGTGGTAAAATGATCCCTCCAATTCCTCATTTTCTAAACCTGTCCTCCACTTCCTGTATGTAAACGGCCAACTCTATTGATTTAATCTAGAACTCTGTATGCTGATACTGCTGTTAGCACTTGCTTTTTATGTTGTTTCGAGGTTGATATGTCTGGAAATTCTAGTTCAAAGTTCAATCGAGTCCACATTGTTTGTGAACATATAATGCAGGATCGATTAACACTTGACATACCTGAATTCATGATAGTATTTGTAAGGATTGATTCCCTCTCTACCTTATCTTATTTGATTAGTTTCTTCAATTGTTCAGAAATTTTTTTTCTTTTTTGTTACCCAAGAGGTGTCCTAAGAGGGTTCTAACTATGGGAAGACACCTTTAAGCCATCCACACTCAGATTAATCTCTGCTTGAGCCGGATAAGTCCCTTGTCGGAAGCAAAGCTCTGATCCCAAGTTTTAAACGACTGCATACATAAGGACGGGAAAGGATCTTGGATTCATTTGAAATTAATTCTTTAATACCCAATAATCATTATCTTGAGATCTTCTCATTAGACTCAAATCCATAAGTGACATGGGTCATTAAATAATTTGATAATCTCCCACTTGGCCCATGTTACGACTTGGTGATTCAACAATAAAATTTTAAGTGTGGATGATAGGATCATGACGGTCTAAAGTTATACGACATGATTCCTTCCATATATCACGTAATCAACTCAACTCATAAAACTTTAAGTGAGTAATTCTGTAATTGTTATCTCGCAGTAATTATTATGGTATACAACATAATATGGATAACAAGTAAGTGAGCAAAAATATGATTGTAATTGAATTCACAAGTGTCATAACAATTTGAGCAAAACAATTATATGTATATATACATGTTAGAACACTATGCTAATAAGAACTTATCTATAATGCCCATTCGTTCAACATGGCCAATAAATTTTTGAGCAGTAAGCCTTCAGTTAACATATTCGTTATCATTAAATCGGTACTAATATGCTCAATTGATATTTTATATTTTTGTATTTCTTTTTTCACAGACAAATATTTCAAATCCATGTGTTTCGCACCATTTGAATACTTGTCATTCTTAGAGAAGAAAACGGTTGTTGAATTATTATAATAAATTCTTAACAGTTTATTAATACTGTCGACAACGCTAAGACCTAAGATAAAGTTCCGCAACCACAATCTATGAATCGTGGCCTCAAAGCACACCACAAATTCAGCCTTCATAGTGGAAGCAATGACGGACTGCTTTTTACTTTTCTATGAAACTGCTCCGCCCGCTAATAGGAACATATAACCAACTGCAGATTTCCGTGAGTCTACACAACCGGCCTAGTCTGAATCCGAGTAACCTATCACTTAGAGATGAGTTGATTTTCTATATGTGAGCATATAGTCCTTTGTACCTTGTAAATATCTAAGAACTTTTTTTGCAGTTTCTAATGGTCAATTCCAGGATTGCTTTGATATTGGCTTAGTATTTCGATAGCAAAACTGATATTTGGTCGAGTGTATGTTTGAGCATACATTAAGCTCCCAACTACGGATACATAAGAAATAGACTCCATTTCCTTACGTTCCAAATTGTTTCGTGGACATTGCATTTGACTAAATTTGTCCCCTTTTCTGAATTGGAACTGTCCTTGTGGAACACTTTTGTATTTTAAATCTTTCTAATACTTTCTCAATTTAACCTTTCTGAGACAATCCTAATAATCCTTGTGATTTATCATGGAATAATTCAATTCCTATTATATAGGATGCCTCACTTATCTATTTCATTTCGAAATTATTAAATAAAAAATTATTTACATCATGTAACAAAATCATATTATTAGCAGTAAGAAGGATATCATCAATATATGGAACTAACATAATGAACTTGCTCCCACTAACCTTCATATATATACACCGATCAATGATGTTTTCTACAAAACCATAAGATGTAATGATATCATTGAACTTAAGATACTATTATCGAGAAGCTTGTTTTAGTCCATATATTGATTTCTTTAATTTACACACTAATCGCTCATTTCCTGTGGTCACGAAACATTCCAGTTGATCTATATAAACTTCTTCTTTCAAGTCATCTATTTGGTGAAGCTCTAAATCATAATGAGTCACTAGGGCCATAACAATTCTTAAAGAGTCCTTTGAAACTAGAGAGAAGGTTTCTTTATAGTCAATTCCATCCTTTTGAGTGTAACCTTTGGCAACAAGTCTGGCTTTATACCTTTCAATGTTTCCTTGTGAGTCATGTTTGGTCTAAAAGACCCATTTACAATCCACTTGCTTTGCACCTTCCAAAAACTTAACTAATTCCTATACATTGTTTTCATCTATTGATTTCAACTCTTCTTTCATAGTATTGAACCACTTTTTAAAATTGCTACATTTTATGGCTTGTTTGAACGAAACTGGATCTTGATTAATGCTCAAGTCACATTCATGTTCAAGTGAGTAAACTTCATAGTCACTCGAAATAGCTGGTCATCTCTACCTTACAGACCTTCGTAATGCTACTTCTTGTGGCATCACTTGATCATTCGTAACTTGAAAATCATTAGCTAGTTCTTTATTAATATGTTCAATTTGTGAAATTGGAACATTAATTTTTTATTCCAGTATATTGCGTATCTGTGATGCAACAAGAGGAATAACAACCGGTGGAATCACATTTGATGTAGTAGTTTCTACTCGACTTGGAGTAGTTTCCACTTAACTCTCATGAATATCCACTTTTTGCAATTCTCCACTCCCACTGATTGGACTATTCTCAGTGAATAAAGCGTTACCAGACTCAACTATTCTCATACTATGATTAGGACAATAAAATCTATATTCTTTTGACTTTTCGAGATAGCTGATGAAATAACCACTAACGATTCTCGCATCAAGCTTCTTTTCATGTGGATTACACAACTTTATTTTTATTGGACAACCTCAAATGTGAAGTGACGTAAACTAGGTTTTCTTCCTATTCATAGTTCATAAGGTGTCTTAGGAACAACCTTACTAGGAATCCTATTAAGCAAATACGCAGCGGTCTTTAATGCATATATCTATAATGATAAAGGTACGGTACTATAACTTAACATACTCTTAACCATATTCATATGAGTACGATTCTGCCTTTTAGCTATACCATTTTGTTACGGTGTGCTAGGCATTGTGTATTGTACACATATGCCTCGACTTGCAAGAAACTTTGCAAATAGACCTAGACATTGTCCACCTTCATCAAATTTTTCATAATATTTACCACCTTTATCAGACCTCACTATCTTTACTTTTCTATCTAACTACCTTTCTATCTCATTAACAAACACCTCTAAGATGTCCACAAATTGAGACTTCTCATAAAGTAGATAAATATAATCATATCGTGAGAAGTCATCAATAGAGGTAATGAAATATTTTTCACCTCCCCAAGAAGGAACGTCGAAAGGACCATAGATGTCAGTGTGTATTAATTCAAGTAATTCGCTACTTCTTGTGGCTGGATTCCTTGATATATGTTTGGTTTGTTTACCTTTAATGTAATCCATACATATATCTCAGTCAGTAAAATCCAATTAAGGTAAGATTTCATTTTTCACTAACCTCTGTACCCTTTCTTTGGATATATGACTCAATCTTTTATGCCACAAAAAAGTAGAACATTTTTTATGTGCACTATGTTTATTTCCTATAATATGGTCAACATGAAACAAAGATTCAGCAAACTCAACATCAAGATTGAAATGGTATAAACAATCAATTAAAGTACCAAAACTATAATAGTAATTGTGATTATATATAGAAAACACACGGTTTCCAATCTTAAAGTTAAAACTATCATCATCCACCTTTGCAACATAAACTAAATTCTTAGCATAGTCAGAAATATAAAGACATTTTTTAAGATCTAGGAGACACCCAATGTCCAAGATCAATGTGTATATCCCAATGCCCTATATTCGTCCCTTCATTTTGTTCCCCATATACAAAAACTTTTTAGTTCCATTTATGGTCTGGATTAAATGGAATCTCTGTTTAACATATGACACATAAGTAGTTGCACCTGAATCGAACCACCAAGTATTATTAGGCACTTTAATAAGATTTGATTCAAAACATACTGAGACATAGTATGTATCTTTCTTTTAGGGCAATCCTTCTTGAAGTGACCAGGCTTTTTGTAGAAGTGACATATCTTATCTTTATGGATTTAACCCTCATTAACTTTGTTGAGAGCTTTGTCCTTATATTTGCCTTTCTTTCCTGGTTTGTTCTTGCTGCTACTAGCTCCTTGATGAAATGTGAGATGAACAGAGTGTTCATTCATTTTCTTCAACCCTTCCTCCTGAACCAATATAGCCTTAATCTCTTGAAGGTTCCATTTTTCCTTAATGGCGTTATAATTCACCTGGAACTGGCCGAACTCAAGAGGAAGTGAGTTAATAATAAACTGTACAAAGAAGGACTCACATACATCCATACCAATGGACTTTAGGTTTGTAGCTAGATTTGACATATGTGTTACATGATTATGAATAGGCTGTGACCAATTAAACTTTTTGGCTGTCAGCTCACTCATTAAAGTCCCAACTATAGACTTGTCATCTATATCATATTGGGAGTATTCTTTAAGCTTCAACATGAACTCCTTTGCATTGTCTGTTTTAGGAATTGATGGCTTTACATTTTTAGCAATCATCATTTCACATCAAATTCAAGCTCAGCCTATTAGATCATTCCCAATCCTCATAATAAGACTTGTCAGCTTCATAACTAGTCTCAGGTATGGCTGCAGACCTTGCGTTTGAAACTATAGCCAAGTTCAAATCCATTACACCTAGTTGGAACTGGAGTTGTTCGGATCAATCAGCATAGTTCAGACCATTGAACTTAATCAGCCCATTTCCTAAAGCAAACAAATTAGTAGATGCCACAAACACAACATATAGCTCACATATTAATGCTTTGAGTGAACCTAAACAGTTCAAACTAACTAATACACTTTGATTATGCATTTAAATTCTCCATTGAGTGAAATTTAAATACATAACTGTAACCTATCATGATGCAAATATAGTTCACTATAATGGACAATCAATCATATTTTAGTCAATATGCATGCTATCTTTAGATGTAGAATCATATTAATCAAATATGTTGATAAAGTTCCTTTAATGTCATTAATTATAAGCAATGGTCCACCTTTGAGTGATCTCCTAGCGTTATAATTAATGATCTCAATTGTTCAATTCAACCTTTAAGCCATTTTAATAGCATTATATCAACATGAACAATTGAAAGAATGCATAATTAAATGCCTAAATTTCTTTTCAAGCAAGGTCACTTTGGTGACTAACAAGCTTTCTATACAATAAACATTTAATTAGTAAGTATATATGAATTTTTGAATTTAACTGTAACGTTGAAAGATGATACTGGAAAGTCCAAAAACCTTTTAGGGACAAAACTGTAATTTTATTACTAGATTATAATAGTCTAAAAACTATAAGGACCAAAACATAATTAACCATCTTCAACCTTTTATTTTCAAAAACTTTCTGTTATGTCAATCCAAACAAAAAAAAATGCCTAAAGACTTTTCATGAAAGGAGTCACAGTTTTCATACATTTTTACCTCAAAAGATTTCTGTTAGCAACATAAACCAAAGTCTCTTTACAGTGAACCCAACGAGACCTTGTCTTTTAACTCTTTTCATCATCATCATCATCATCATCATCATCATATCTCGAAGTCTCGCAATGAAGCAGGGTATGGGGGGACCTGATAGTATGCAGTCTTACCCCTACATTATAGAGAAGCTGTTTCCAGTATGCCCACATGCATATGCGACAAGATAATAGTGACAAAATAATAGGATAAAAATTGACTAATAAATTAAAATAAAATAAATAGAAAAACAGAAGAAAAAAAATGTAATCAATTAATTAGTAATTTGAATACATAAACATAAATTTTTAAAAATATCAATAAATAATAATAATAATAATATAATAAAAAATAATTAAAAATAAAAATAAAAATAATCAAATTTTAACAGACAATAATAAGAAAACGGATCCATAAACTAGAAAATCCCAGTAAAGACGCAACATCTTGAGAAAGCAAAGATGAAAGAGGATTTGAAGCAAGACCCATGAATGCTAACAACAAAAGGAAGGAAACTTTACTAGTTTAAGTTGAAGAGACGTACCATTAGCATGGTTACAGAAAACAAAAGTAAGAGAAAAATGGAAGTGAGCACCGCAAGTGCAAAAATGGGCAAACAATGCATTAATGATCAAGGCCAGAACTGTTTACCGACATAATGTTAACATTTTGTTAAAATTTCGGCACTAGTTTTTGTAATTAAAATGGTATCCTTAAACTGTACGGCAGGACTGCCATCAGCTGTCACAGTTGTCCAGTTATCATGCCATGTAACACACTCAATGCTTCCCATTGTAAGAGTAGGTTCAATCGTAAACGTTTGACCTTCAACCATAACCCCTGGTCTTTTAACTCTTTTGTCTACAAGAAATAGAAAACATGTTTTCCAGATCTTATTCCAACAATTAATGCAAAATAAATCTAATGTCTTAATGGTGGGTCCCATAAAAACTTGACTTTTCTTTTAACTTTTCCAGAATTTGTTTTTGCAGCAAACATAAATTCAAAGCCTTTATTGTGGGCCCCACGAAAACTTTTTAATTTGTAGTCGGAAAAGCATGCTGTTAACCTCTTGTTTTCTTCAAGCATAACATAACACACGTTAATCCTAACAAAAAATCCTTTACAGCTACAACCATTAAAAAAAACTGTTGAAGATCGGCCCCACGCATACAGTATGCTTTTCCAGAAACTTGAAATCTAAACAATTTATTCTTTATAACTAAAAACCTGATCCTATTCAATGATAGCCCCACAAATCTGACAATATGGTCTCATGAAAACTTTTTAGGAAACAAGTCTTTCGGCCTTCGGGTTGTATTTGTTTTAAAATCCCATCTTGATCCAAAAGCTTAAAACAGTAATCTTGAAGCCGTCGCATAACAATAATTTTGAATTTATTAATACAAAATCAATCGCCAGCCACAAAAGTTGAGAATCACGAAGCAGAATCATAAATATTAAGGTTAACTTTAATGCAAATTAAAATGTCATAATCTTGCTCTGATACCAATTGTGAACATATAATGTAGGATCCATTAACACTTGACATACCTGAATCTATGATAGTGTTTGTAAGGATTGATTCCCTCTCAACCTTATCTTCTTTGATTAGGTTCCTCAATGGTTCAGAAACTAATTTGATAGTTTTCTAAAACTTATGAACATCCAACTATCATGTTGATTTTTAAAAAAGAGACGGAAAAGGTCTTTGACTCATTTGAGATCAATTCTTTAATACCTAATAACCATTAATCATCATTAATTTATCATATTAATTAGCTCACACTCTTGTTTTTTTTACTTTCATACTGTCGATTGAGGATGAAGATGCCAAAAATCATAACCATACTTCATATGTTATACAGTAGTAACTCCACAAAATACAATGATATATGTAAACAGTAAATAAAAATATAAACATGAATAGATCACAAAGATAAATATAAATCAAGCAAGGATAATGGTAGTAGAAATGGATCAAATAAGAATTCTAGAATCCTTATTATACCCATATAAAGTATAAATGATGATCTTTTGACGCTTATAAGTAAGATACACACTAACTGTACTTAACTGTAATTGCCTAAATGTTTCATGTCACCAAGTAAAAGAATGAGAGAGATCAATGAGAGGAACAAAAGAAGGAGAAGCATAACCTTAGACTTCTCAAAGGCTGACGATTGTAGAAAGGCAAATAAAGGCCATGAATAGGATAAGTTTCGAAGAGAAGAGACACTTTGACAGACAAAGATGCGGTCAATGCCACATCTTTCTAAATGGGTACCAAAATGAATAAGTTTCAAGTATTTGTAAAAATTTCTTGCCAACTTGTTCCTGTTATCCTATGCTTACTTTGTTTCATGAGCATTTATCCATCCAATTTCTCTTTGTCCCATTTATTGGATAAATGAATGTTTATGGAATAGAGTGGGCACAGGGTAACGAGAGCAGGTGATCTATTCCCAACTTGTTCTGATTGTTTCGCATTCTTTGTAAGACCCTTGAATTCCTTGCAAAGGTAGAAAGTAATGTTGTGAGCACCATATTAGACATGATATCAATTATGATACTATATAGCATTGATGCCAATTAGCATTCAATATTTTTTAAATAAAATTTGAAACTACAAAATGGTTTTTTATTTTATTTACAAAATAACCCCTCAATATATTGTGCTATATATATTTTTAATTTTACAAATGCATTAAATTTATTATGATTATGTCTATTTATGTTTTATCGCTTTCCATTTACATCATTTTAGTTTTAATTTTTTGTTTACATTTTTTTATTTTATTCATTTTAAGTCTTGATTAGATTTCAATTACAAATATTTTTCGTAATATAACGTAATCATCGACTAATTTTTAACTAGAGTTTTTAATTTTCTTTATTTTAACTTGGGTTCATTTAAATTTATTTGGGATTTTTATTTAACTAGTTAATTAACTAAAAAAGGGATATTGGGGATAAAGGTTGGAAATTAGTTGTAAAATAAAAAAGAGAAAATTAAGGATGAAATGTTGGGCATTGAATTAAGAGGATAGGTCCATTGGTATTTTTTTTTTCTCTTCTAAACATGGGCTAGAAGACAAATTTAAGAATTATGAAACATAATGGCAATCATCTTCCAAAAAAGGAGAGTGAAAATCCACATCTTTTTGCCCCTATCATCTTCCTAAAAAGAGTGAAAACCTAATTTTCTCCTCCTTTGCTAGCCACCATATCTATCATTTATACCATATTGTTGCCTTCCTCTTAGCTTTTCCTAGTTGCTACACTCATCTTCACACTACACTAATCATGTTTACTATATCCTTTGAAATTTTTCCTTATTTTTTGGTCCATGTTTTAATTTTCATTGTTATCTCTTCACCAATTAAGAGCAGCAATAACAAATAGAGCTTTCTCTATGACTTACATAGGAGTTAAGAGTTGACATAACTCTATTTGGGATTAGCATATTAGGGTTATAATATTTTTTCTTAATTTAGTCCTTAATTTTTTTCTTATTTTTTAGTTTTTACCTAATAATTAACTGATATTGAATATATTGAATAACACCAACCGATAATAATCAAAACAGTTAGTACCATCTAGTACCCAAATTTTGTACAATAATTTTATTTTCCAGTATTCTTATCAGTACAGTGCATATTGACTAGATACGAAAACCATAACTCTGATTGAAAGGTCTTTCTATTTGAGTTATTAAAATGGGACATTCTTGTATGATGGTGTCACTGTTTAAAAAGCATAAAGTGGGAGTGCTCTTATTTTTCCTAATTTTTTGAGATGTCTACTTGTCATATTTAAGAACTTTTGAGAGGTTGTCTTCTTTTCTGTCAGGGAAACCAAAAGTAAGATAAATTTTTAGACCTGTTGTAATTTTATAGAGGTAAACTTGCATCCTTTGTCCTTATAACTTTATTATAGAGTCTAATAAAGATAAGGTTAGTGTAAATAACCAATAGGGATGGGGGAATAACCTCTTAGCTCATTTTCGTACCATATAAGGTTTATTACTTTCAAATTTAAAATTGATAGTTCAAATCAAATAGTTAGGTTTTTCAACACTCAATCTGCCATCCCTGTTTCATCTAAGATTCTAAATTGCATTATTCCTTTTTCTCCTAATAATAGGCATGACAAATAATTAAGGATTAGGATTTCTTTGTTGGATTCCCCACCAAAAGAGCTAAATGATGAGTTTGTCACCTTTTTATATCCAAACAAGCTTAAAAGAAATGAATTCTTATGGATGTGTGAAAAAAAATTAACATCTTTTCTTTTTACCTTTTTTATTTGGTTCCCCTTTTATCTCTTTGGTTGGGACCTTACTATCTAGCTCTGTTATGGAAATTTTATTTACAAAATTGTTTCTTTTGATGGATGTAACTATTATTGCTTCACCATTCATAGATTAAGATAACCATGGCACTTTTCATATCTACTAAAATTCTTTTCACCATTAAATTTACCATTGACAATTTCATAACTATTAGGTCTTTATGTGGGTGCACTAGGTTCCATTTGTTGTTGTCTTATAATAACTTTGGCTATTTTACTTCTCTTTCCTAATATATTGTTTTGATGTTTATCTTCTTGTGCTCTTATATGGTACACCTAAGTTATGCTTTGGTGTCTTTAAGTTCTTCTCCTACGATGATGTTGAAGATCCTTTTGCGTGTTAGTTGGTATGCTTATAGTTCTCTCATTTGTGACCTGCAATGCGCGTCTTTACTTTCCTTGTCCCTTTGTTTATCTTAATTATCTTTTTCTTTCATCATAAATATCCTAATACTGACCTAGTTGCTTAGGTTTTTGACTAGTTAATGGGGGTCTATGCAATCCTTTGTATTATGCCTAATATCTTTATAAAATTGACAATATAAGTCCTTATTTCTTTTGGATGTTATTGTCAACATTTTTCTCAGTCTTTTTATCATGTCATTATTTAATACATAATCAATCACCATATTTATGGAGATATTGAATTTTGGAATCTTTTTCTCCATCTTTATTCTACAATTTTTCTCCTTGGTTAGCCTTACGCCTTCTTTCCTTTAGTTTAAGGATTGACGCTCATACTCTCTTCTTGTCTTTCACTTTCTGTGCTCGATCATTCTACATTTGAATGTTATGCTCAGCTTTAAATACAAATACTTTTGCATCTATACCTAGACTTCTTCATAATTGTGGGGTTTTTTTTATACATGGAATTCCATAAAGGCCTGCTAGGTTTAAGGCCATTAATGAATGTTGTGATTGTTATTGTGACATCCGAGTTTAGGATTTGGCTTGCCTCCAAATTGAATCATTGTAAATAATAACTAATACTTTCTTCACTTTAATGAGTTACTAAGATAACGTGCACTGAATCTCTAATTGTACACCTATTGCTTACAAAATAAGATGTAAGTCTATTAGTGGGTCATTGAAAAAAGGCTATCAAAGTTGATTGCATGCATTGATAATATGATCTTGTTGCTTTTTTCAATGTTGATGAACAATCCTTATATTTGATCATGTATGATTCTATGTGTAGATCTATAAGTTCCTTATACATATAGACATGGTTGATAAAGGCGTGCATTCCATCGTAGGTGTTCAACATTGATATTTTAAATTTGTTTGGCAATCGTTCCAACAGAATATTAGGTATTAGTGAGTTATATGCTATTAGATTAGATTTCTATACATAATATGTTGTGTGGGTAGAGAGTAGAATCGAAAGGAAACCTTTGGAATGTGGTTGATGGGTGTGTATATGTCTCCTTTCTTGCATGTTGACTTGTTGTTTTAGTAACTCTATAAAGGCAATCTGTTTTTGGTAGGTAAGTCGTTTTGATGGAATCAATGGTGGTGGTTTGGTTATATGATTCAGTGGCAAATGCTACATTTTCTTCTTTCATAAGTATGTAAAAGTATCAACTTTTAGCAAAAGGAAGGAAGAATGGAATAATAGGAAAAAAAAAGCAATAGAGTTCTAATTTTTGTTTTGGCTAGAACAACACTTGTCCATCCATATTATGATATTTATACTACAATATCATATTTTTATTTTGTCAATACCAAACCTAACTAACCTATCTAGCTTTCATCAAATAAAAATTCCACAAAATAAGGATCTTCTAACCTTTTTAACTAATACGACAAAAAAGTTACAAAAAATATCTTAAAATATCTAGAAAATTTTCAAATTTTAACACTCCTCCTTGAGAATTCTCTTTGATACTCTAAGCCTTGATCTTAACTTTTTGAACTTGGTTACGGAAAATTTCTTAGTCAATATATCAATAATTTGATTTTTTGACCAACAATGCACTAAATTGACTTTATAGTTCTTTTTAGCTTCTCTTATTACATAAAGCTTCACATTTATATATTTGTTTTTTCCATGTTGTACAGGGTTCTTTGTAATAAAAAAGGTTGACTTGTTGCCAACCCAATAATCGCATCCTTTACCTTTGTCTTAGGTCTGATAGCAACTTATTTAACCAAATTGCTTGGTTTGTTGGTGCTACTATAGAAATATACTCTACTTCTGTTGAGGATTGGGCTACCAATTCTTGCTTTTTAAATTCCATTTATTAAAAAAACTCCACTTCCAAATGAGAAAGCATAATCGGAAGTGCTTTTGGAATCATTTATACTTTCTGCCCAATCATTATTTGCATGTCCTTAGATAACTCTCATTCTTAAAGAACCACAAACCATAGTCAAAAGTTCCTTTAATGTATCTTAAAACTCTTTTAACTACACCAAAATGAATCTAACGGGTGAAAGCTTAAAATTTAAGAGTTAGATTGTTGAGAGCATCAAATATATCTTTATAGTATAATTAAAACAGGCTGCCAACTAGACTTTTATAATTAAAAGCATCTACTTTATTACCAATTTTTTGCTTTGAAAGTTTCTCATGCACAACCAATGAAGTTGCCATTGATTTTGATCTCTCCATATAAAACCTTTTCAGAATCTCTAGACGTACTTTTACAGTGAGATGAAAATTCCAACCTCACATTGATAAATTTCCATACCTAAAAGAAATTTCATTTCACCCAAATTGGACATTTCAAATCTTCTTTCCGTTTATGACACAAATTTCATAATTTTTTTTAATTGTATCATGTAACTAACAATTCATCTATATACAAAGAAACAATAAGCTGAACATCTTCTTATTCTTTTAACATATATAGAGTAGCTTCACTTTCACTTCTTTTGAATCCTTACAACAACAGATAACCATTGATTATGATATACTAAGCTCTTACAACTTGTTTTAAGCCTTAGAGAGCTTTAAAAAGATTCTAAACTTTGTTTTTGTTACCTACAACTTGAAATCCTTCTAGTTACTTAATATATATATCTTCTTTAAGGAAACCATTGAGCAAAGCTGATTTAACATCATCATCATCAACAACAACATCAACAACAATACCTAATAGGAAATTTACAATCCATCTTTGTTGCTAAATCTACTAGAAGCCTTATACTATCATGTCAAGCTACTAAAGCAAAGGTTTTTGAAAAATCAACACCATACTCTTAGAAATAACCTTTCACAACCAATTTGGCCTTAAGTTTGTTTACATAATCATTTAGGTTATATTTGATTCTATAATTTAACACCAACTATCTTTTAATTTTTGGTCCTATCTACAAGCTCCAAAATGCCATTTTTATTTATCATGCTTACCTCCTCCTTCATTGCAACTCTCTAACCATCCAATTAGTAGCCTCAACATAAGATATGGGCTCAACTAAAGTTACGTTGAATCTTTCATATACTTCATCAAGTGACTTCATTCCTCTCATTGGAACATCATCATAATTTTCATCACCAATTTCATCTTCTATTTCTTCAAGAACTTGGGGTATGGTTTTTCCAATTTGATTAACACTTATAATTTCTATCTCATTTTTCTCCCAGTTTCATACAACTACCTTATCAAATTTGATGTCCATAATGATTATTTTTATTTTTAAATTTAAAACTATATAGCCCATAGAGATCGAGCTATTTCCCATAAAGATTCTCATCTCCAACTTTGTGGTCCAATTTGTTTCTTTTCACATATGGTACATAAGATTAGTATAAACTTCTAAATACTTTGAGATGCCCTACAACTGGTTTAACTTCATTCTAAACTTTAAATTGAGTTTTATCCTTTATAGACCTAGTTGGAAGTTTGTTTAACAAATATATAGTTGTGTTGACAACTTCTGCCCAATAACACTTTGGAATTTTCTTTTCAAATATTAGACATCTTGCCATCTCTACAATGGTTCTATTCTTTCTCTCATTCCCCCCATTTTGTTGAGGAGAGTAAGTGACAATCAGCTGATATTCAATACCTGCTTTATCACAAAATCTATCAAACTTATCTTATGTGTATTTGGTGCGATTATTCGATCATATCATATTGATGTTATAATTTGCTTGGTTATCTACCAAAGCGTTAAACTTGTTAAATACATTAGCCACCTTTGATTTTTGCTTCATGAAATAAATCCAACACTTTCTGCTATAATCATCTATGAATAAGATGAAATATCTGCTCCCACTTAGTGAAGATGTATTCATTGGTCGACATACGTCTATATGGATAAGTTGCAACTTTTTAGAAGCTCTCCAAGCCTTATTAATAGGAAATGAAAATTTATTTTACATTACAAATTGATAAACTTGACATACATTCTTTTTATTATGCATAACAGGAAGACTTCAAGTTAATCGTTTGTGATACAAGTGCTTAAGTTTAATATAATTAAAATGGCCAAATCTTTTATGCCATAACATAGATTCATCAATAACAGTATTAAAGTCAAGCATATTTGTTTCTTTCAAATTAATTATAAAGCATTTGTATCTTATTTTTACAACCATTAACTCACAACTAACATAATTAACAATGGTGTAAGACATATTTTAATAATGTAATGAATAATTCTTCTATAGTAATTGACCATACTTAGTAAAATTTTGCAAATTTTAGACATAAATAACACATATGAAATGTATTTAGTACTTGTTAGAGTCTCAACAACAACAACTCCTTTGCCTTTCACATTAACAAATTCTTCATTGCCAATCTTCACTTTAGACTTGTATGACTGATTTAGCTTACTGAAGCTACTTAAATCAGATGTCATGTAGTTTATACAACCACTATCAATAAGCTAAGTGTTAGTATAGTGGCTTATATAACATATAGCAATAAATAACTTCTCTATATGTTGTTATTGCTAATTTTTTGCTATCTGAGCTTGCTGCCTTTGTTGGTTATTTTTGTTTTCGCATACCCTCTCCACTTGAACAAACTTATTATATGAATGACATTGTACATTTCTCTGTGAACGACCCTTCTTATTACAGTGAGGACAAGGAGGAAATATCTTCTTGCTACCACTTTTGTTAACGTGGCCTTCATACTTTTGTTTATCTTTCTTTGTACCAAATTGTTTCTTCTCTCCAGCTTTAACTTTCCCTTTTTGCTTTAAATGGAAAGTCTTTTTTTTTTTCCTTATCTCATTTATCTCCTTTATTCTTGATCTTGAAAGGCATAAACAAGCTTAGATAAAGGAATTTCAGTTAAATCCTTATGAGTTCTTAAAGGAAGAAATGTTAGACTCAAATTTTACAAACAAGCTCACGAGAACCTTCTCCACCACTCGTTGATCTATTAAATCCTCATTAAGAAGCTTGATTTTGTTAACCACTTCTATGAGCCCATCCATAAATTCCTGAATAGTCTTATTATCCTTCATCATCAAAACTTCAAATTCCCTTTCCAAATTCAAAATATGAATTTTAATTCCCTTTCCAAATTCAAAATATAATTTTTCTTGTTTTATTACTCCCCATATACATATCTTTTAGCTTATTCCAAGCTTCTTTAGAAGTTTCACAAGCCATAATCCTTTTGAAAATTGCACTTAAGACTGCACCTTGTATATGAAACAAAGCTTTTAGAGCTTTTGTTAACTCTTCTTCTTGAACCCTGATTTGATTGAGGGTTAGATTTTGACCCAAAGGTTGTGGTTAGTTCTCTGTTTGAACTCATTGCCATAAACCAAGGCCTTTCAAGCGAGTTTTCATCTTAACAACTCAAATTTGTTAGTTTTCACCATCAAGAATTAGGAATACAAGGGTTGTAATTGCTGTATTACTAGAAGCCATGGTGTTTTGTAGGTTTTTAAGGTTTAGAGTCTTTTTTTTTTATTTGGAAGGAAAGCCTTGCTAATATTCTCTCTTAATCACTCACTGGTCCTTTAAAATCTTTAGAAGCTTTAATACCACGTAAAAGTATCATCTTTCAACTAGAGGAAGGAAGAATACAATAGTAGAGAAACAAAAGTAATAGATTTCTAATTTTTGTTTTGGCTAGAACAACACTTTTTCATTTATATTTTGATATTTATACTATAATATCATATTTTTGTTTTGTCAATACTAAACCCTCTGGTTTTCATCAAATACAAATTCCAAAAAATAAGGATGTTCACATATTTTTAAACTAATACTACTATTGAATAAAAAGTTACAAAAAATCTCTTAAACGATATAGAAAATTCTTAAATTCTAACAAGGTGGAATGCTTTTCTAAGTGTCCATCTTCTTTTTACCACAATTACTCGAAGAAAGTTAAGAATTATTCAAATAGGTATATGGAAATTTTCTCACGCTTTTAGTAAATGGCGCCAAATGATGTTGTAAATTATATAACATTTGCTTTTGGTAATGTTTTGAGTTTTAAATCCATACATCCTTCTTCAATTTATACATTTTTTCAAGAAAAATTATTGCAATGTCAAAGTATTCTCCAACGTGATTACTTCTATGTTCAAATTAGTAAGGAATATTTTAGAAAGGGTGTTTCAGTATTAATAAATGGGTGCATACCTTTTATGAAAATCTATTATCTTATATAAACATTTACGCAATAAATACTATTATAATTTAGTAAGAGGATTTTGATATAATTATTATTACAATCCAAACTAATACTTATATTTATGTCTAAGATAACAAATGTCAATTGCTATCTTTACTTTAAACAAAAAGATTATACTTTTCTAAAATGTATAGCGCCTTTATGGATCTGTCAGCAACATTGGCCTATGAGTAATAAACTAACATCCATGCCTCATTCTAATTTATGTTGTGGACTTTTGTATTATTATTTTGTAACAAACTATTGATTACAATAGCTTGCTTGATTAAGGTAGGACTTATTGATCAAGATTTATTCAGTCCTCATTCCTATATGACTTGAATAGTTTATATTGATACTAGTATACTATTCTTTAGGGGAATGTCATAACCAATAGTTGAACTGTTACAAGTAATAAGAAAAATGATGAACCATTGAAGGATTCTTTATAGAATCCTCTCACTTGTACTTGAATGCTTAGATGTATTTGATTGATAAAGCATGCTTCTTTGTATACAACATACTCATGAGTCATAATTTAATGCATTTTATATTTCTAACGTATTATTGTTTGGAACATGAATACTTATTTGATGAGGAACATTTAAAAGATAAGAACACCATCATGGTTCTTATCTAATATCTTTAATGCAACTATAAAAAATAATTATATTATTATTGTTATTAAGATAACTACTTAAGGTAGTTAAAGCCTTTTGAATTTGTATTTAAATTCTTGTGATTTCCAAAATAGCATAACAACATATAAAGAAACAAAAAGAAAAGAAAAGAGTGCGGAACAATGGGTGAAGAATCCTAAAACAAGTTCTTTAACTGGTGGATAAACAAACACAATTTGTAAGTGATTTTGTTTAAATAATCAGTGAAGCAAGTATCAATCCTATCATGTTATCTGCATATATATATAACATTGATATTATAGCCATATTTTACCTTCATTATGATAAATATAAGAAGAATTTAATTTATTAATTTGTAATTAAAATGCTTATCTTGATTGTCTTGAAAGTATAATTACAAGTAAAACTCCATAGTGGAGTAGCCATTGATTTGAAAATGATATTCTTATCTTATTAGGAATTTAACATTGGATAAAAATATCAATTAGCAATGTCTTATTGATTTATTGTCTTGTTTTTCTAATAAATCATGTACTATTTTTTTAACACGACTTAATAGGAAGGTGAAAGAAATATTTTCCAAGTATAATTAAATAAGTATATTGGCCATCTTCTATAAATGAACATTTTTATTTCCATCATATTCTATAAGCCACCTTAGTTATTTTAATGCGTCCAAAATAAAATTGTAGTGTTTTTTGCTTGAGATGTTTTATTTTAAAGGCAGTATTTATTATTATCATTTATGTTAACAAATTTCAAAAGCATATAAATTTTGATGGTGACGGTGTGGGGAAGTTCCTTGCTTACCTCCTATTTTAGCCATTGAGAAACAACCCTCTTCTTGATCCATCTTCTTCCACATTTTACTAGTAGAGGATTTCAAATTTTTTAATCTGACCAAGCCACCATTATTTAGATAAAACCCCATGTTATGTTTGCAAAATTGATTGGTAAAGTGTAAAATTTCTTATTTATTGATTACTTGAAATTTACCCAAGAAAAACACGATACGCATCATATCCACCGAAGTCACTGTGACAATCTTCCTCAACTTAAGCCAATAACATAACACCATCTAAAGTTAGTTTTGGGTTTTTTAAAATCATAATATATTCATTTTTGAAATAATTTAACGTTGATTTTTTGGGTTTTATGTAATTTTTTTCGAGGCCCTCTCTTATATTGTTGAAGATATTAACAAATATCTCATCAGTATGATGGTCATGTCTTTGTTATTCAATATCACCCTCCTCGTTGGTGGTGGTGAAGAAGATGACTAGTGATACGAAGTTAAATGGTTGTTGTTATGTGTTTTTCTTTAAAAAGGTGGTTATATTTTTCAAAGTAGAAGAAAATAGGTGCTTGGTTAGTAGGTTAAATAAAACTTAAGAATAGAATTAATTATATTTGTATAGAAGGAATATTTCACTATTCTATGTGTGGAATAATGTTTGTTTAACTTATTCCTAAATCCTAAATAAACTTATTTTTTTGATAATTAATTTTTAATTAATTGATTGATTGATTAATCATCAATGACTGAAAAATTTAGGTTATATCAAATGGGTTGATAAGTTATCATAAGTGTAGGTCAAACCTACAAGCTTATTGGGGCTCAACTAAAGTTTTTTGCAAGGTCAATTATAAGATCTTGTTATTTTGGATATGTTATGAAAGCCACCATTTGTCTACATTTTTACAACTTATATAAGTTTAGTGTATATTTATTTATGAATGCTTTCTTTGGTTTTTTTTCCCTCCTTTATGAATTTATTTTCAAATGTTTAAATATTTGTTTAGAGGATATTTCTCATCAATGATTTGTTTATTCAATTTATTCTCTTTTATTAATTCCTAAGTTGTTTGTCCATATTTTGTTTAATTAGTTTGATTAACTTTATTATTCAAATGTGTTGAAATCATTTTTCCTTAAATTTCTTTCAAGAAAATGGTTATAATGGAACCCCCGATTTTAATTCAAATAGGAACATTAAAAAATTGTGTGAATTTCATGAAGACACAATTAGTTAAATTTTAGTCACCTTTATTCAATATTTAATGATACTTACGTAGCATTAGTTGTTTATAGCAGCCATTATTATAACTGTTAATTTGAAATGCATTGTTATTTTACTTTTTTTGTTTTATACGTATGTGTTAATATATCATACTTAAGATATTTGTAAACAAATATATCTAAATAGAATGATTAATTATTGATTAATTCTTATATAGATGATGATTGCATACTTAGTGATCTTATATTTAGAGAATTGCATCATATTAACTGAAAATGACAAAATGACATATTAAATATGTCATTATGGAAACTATATGTTTAAGAAAAATGACTACTGCATTTAAGAATTTTGTCATCACATTAACTAAAGGTGAAAACTTTATTGGTGACAGTTTATAAATATGGAGTATGGAAATATAATATGTATTGAAAGAGAAAAAGGCTCTTATCTTATGACATGAAATCATGATAATATTTAAGAAAGACACTTTGAGTGGACATAAGAAAATTGTGAGGAGTATGACTTATGTGAAAGAAGAACTCCTTAACTTGTTATAGATGTTGTTATGCGTGAGTTCAAGAGGTATAATAGACCATGCAAGGAGATATGTTCCATGTTGATAACTTGCTTTAGGTAGGAGCATTCAATGCTAAGACATTGAACTTAATGTTGGTTATTGTTACATGCAGATGATATTTTGATATCTAGTGATAATACTTAATTTGTCAAACAAGCAAACAAATTGGATATTAATAACATTCAAAGTGAAGAACATGGCTAAGAATGCATACATCTTTGAGGTTAAGATTGCTAAATATCATTCATTAACTACCAGGTTATTATTATAGGCCAATGAATGGTTAACTGATTTTGTATGTACTATAGTAAAACATCTAGTGACACTAATTACCAAAGGTGAGCACCTAAACAATATGTATCTCCACAAATGTTATAAAAAAATGAGAGATAAAGGTGGTTTCTTATTTCAAAGTAAATAACGGTCTCATGCATACTATATTATGTATGAATAAGTACATTGAAAGACAATATTAGGGATTTCAAATATTAATATTAAATCAAACATATAGATATTAAGTATAACTAAGTCAAGGACACATTAGTACAAAGAAAAATGAATATGTCTATTGACTAATACTTGTTATTTATGATGATAGTTTGTTTTTCATCGAGTATTTGATGTAATATATGTTTAATTGAGAATTAAATGACATTATACTTAATGAATTTTATATAAAATTTCAGTTCTAGAAATATGTGAATACTTGATTTTGATTTGAATTTTTTTATAAAATTAATATTAAAATAAGTATTGAATATTCGGTTCTAGATATACGAAGTATATCAAACTTATACGAAATACCTTCTTATACAGGTGATCGCCTTTGTTAATTTGTAGAAATCGAGATAAGCTTTAGGAAATTTATCTAGGTGATAAATGAGTGCTCAAAACTTAAAATACTAATATCGACGTGAAGTATATTCAATGGTGTAAAGAGTTATTAATAACAACACAACATAGAAAAATGATATGTTCATCTACTCTGTCAAATGTGAGTTTTTAATAGTGGATTAAATGAATAAACAAGTGAACTAGAGTTAGGCATATGAAACATTTGAACTATTATTAGTACACTATTTGAGGAAAGACAAACACTCTAATAAAAGAGAATTATTACTGTAACACATGAATTTTACTAAGTGTGCATTACCGACTAATAATATAAGTTATGTTTTGGGCTAATATTGTGTGAGGATCATTTGAGGTTATGTGAATCCCAAATTATAATATACTTTTTACTCATATTCTAATTCTAGGAGATTGAGTTAATGTTTACTATGTTATAATGTATTAGAAAATCATGATTGTTCTAGTATAATGGAGACAATTTAGAAAAGTAAGTTAATTTGACTCAAAAGATTGAGAAATAAAGAAGATCACTGTAAATTCGAGTTTGTATCGAGATGTATTGAAAATGGTCCAACTTATATGTAGAAGGTAGTATGAATATAAAATATTTATATAACGAGATTGATGTGATAATTGATGCAATAAATGATCTAAGATATAACATACTAAATTCACTTAAAGATCTATTCATTAATCGAGAAGCCATATATTACTAACAAATGTACATGTGCTCTTGCTCACATTGATCATATGAGTTGTTAGACAAGTATGAGAACTACATAATTCTAATTGTTTAGTCCAATTTAGTGTAAGTAGGAGATCAAAGATAAGGACACACGAAATGGTCCTTATTAAATATTCTTAATATAATTGTCTTAAATAATTACATCATCATCATCATCATCATCATCATCATCATCATCCTCCTCGTCGTCGTCGTCGTCATCTCAAATGTTATATTTAAGTTCATATAACAACACATAAAGATAACAAAAACATAAAAGAGTTTAACGGATGTATAAGTAAATACAATTCGCAAGTGATTATATTTAAACAAACATTGATGTGAATATCGACCATATCCACGTTTACATCTAATTGTAGAATAATATTGCATATAGAGTCCAGCAGGAAGCCAAGTGAATGCAATGATCTTTTACAACATGCAGCTTGGAGCTGAGTTATTTGTAAATGTTTTTGTCCATGATTATTATTTTTTGGCATATTACACAAGAACCAGAAAAGATTCCAGTTGTTTCACTCATGGCATGGGAGATAGAGCTAGTTCTTTCTCCAGCTCCAGCATTTTGGAACAACTGTATAATATCTGGCTTGATACAGCTTATATAGAAGACAATTATGTGCTTCCAATAAAAAGACTAGGGAAATCTTGTACATTCGACAGTCAGATCGTTTAACTGGACAATCACCATATTTTCCATTCAGATGACAATTTCCAGTGACTTGTGATGGCAATTACGGGTTGAAACCAAGAAACCTTCCTATTAGCAAAACTGCACTGGTGGCTGTGCACATCATTGATCTTTCTCAGAAGCCATCTCTATCAACCCTTGGTTGATGTCTGAAAGACACCCCTATACATAAAATCTAGTCCCATTGTTGAGCGCAACTGAGTCATTCTTATTGTAGTATAACTCCAGCTGTAAAAAACAGTAAATCAAAGAAGAAACTCTTGGTTGAAAGCCAACCGGTAATTCCAGCTAGGAGTTCTTGAAAGGGAAGGGATGCCAAACAATGACAACGTCATCCAAATCCACATATCCAGAAAATGTGGCCAGTGACACAATGCCACATAGGATTTTAGCACTAGATTTTTGTGGAAGCGCAGTCGTCTCGGAAGAAATTGTCAGCCACTTATCCATCCCAAAACTCGCTACTGATGAATAAACAAGTGGCTACAAGCATGACACATCAACGAAAGGGTAGTTTAGCATATGCGCACATGCTCTTGTCGAGCCATGTGTAAGTCCTATCCAATGTCCCCATTCCTTAAAAAGGTCTAAAAGGTAACATGTAACAAGATGGGATGGGACTCTAGTCCACTTTGTGGCTCACATTAACCCTCACCTGAATGTTATATATTCTACGTTTCCGCCTCTCCCAGCCATCAGTATATTCCCATTTCTTTTCCCAGGTAAGAAATTAAACTAAGAAGGAAGCAGTTCTGCAGACATGGAAGCTTGTTTTCTTACCTCAAACTCCTTCCACAAGACCATAGAACGTGGCCCTTCAATCAAAGCTACAGTCTTTGCCTACCCCAAGAGAAGTTTCAGTCAGTTTCAGTCCAGAAGAGTTGCTCTTCCATCTTCCACCACCCGTAAGTCCCTCCCCAGTTGCAATTATTTTGTTCTCATTGGGTTCCAACTTCGGATATACAACGTTGATATTTTCTGGTGTGGATTATAAAAGTGTCCGAGTTTGATTTTGTTTTCTAACAATAGGCTGCCACTTGTCGTCTGATGATGCAAGTCAACCTTATCTGGAAGCTGATTGGCGATCATTCAGAGCAAGGCTAGTTGCCGTCGAGCAACAGCAGACGCTCAACGACCCATCATCAACAGTGGATCCTCATACAGTGTCCGATCATGATCGCATGCACCAGATCACAGTTGGTGACAAATGGGCCCACACCATTCATGAGCCCGAGAAGGGCTGCCTGCTCATAGCCACAGAGAAACTCGAGGGGGTCCACATATTTGAACGGACGGTAATCCTTCTCTTATCAACTGGGCCAGTTGGTCCATTTGGTATCATACTGAATCGGCCGTCCCTTATGTCGATCAAGGAGATGAGATCGACAACAATGGATGTAGCGGGGACGTTCTCAGATAGGCCGTTGTTTTTTGGGGGCCCATTAGAAGAGGGGTTGTTCTTGGTGAGCCCAAGAGGGGCCTATGACAATGAAAGGGTGGCAAAGAGCGGGGTATTTGAAGAAGTGATAAAGGGAATGTACTATGGGACTAAAGAGACTGTTGGGTGTGCAGCAGAAATGGTAAAGAGAAATGTGGTTGGCATAGGTGAGTTTAGGTTCTTTGATGGGTATTGTGGGTGGGAAAAGGAGCAATTGAGAGAGGAAATAATGGCTGGTTACTGGACAGTAGCTGCCTGTAGCTCAAGTGTCATTGGGTTGGGCAATCTAGGCACTCCCGGCCTCTGGGAACAAATCCTCCGCCTTATGGCACCCAAAAAAGTCTGGTGAAAATGAAGAAGTCCGCAAATAAATTTGTAATTTCAGAGTGGTCTGAGTTAGGTTAGGGCTTCAAAGTGGGAATTCCGAGCTCAGTACAGCATAATTTTGCTTGTGGCGTTTGTATGGTTACCATACATTGCACTTCAGTTTAGTTTTAGACCTAATTGAAAGTAAAGTATATATATGTAATTACGTTTGTAATTCTTGACTTATGAAGCAAAATTTGTTGGGAAGTCATGCCGAAATCAAACTCCAACCATAGCTAAATAATTAAGAAGCTTTTTTTTTTCTTCATATTTTGATATCTCAAAAGTTAAAATCTCTTTAATTTTATAAAATGAATAATACTTAAATCTTAACAAAACATAAATTTAAATTTATACCTTATTTTAATGCTTAAGTTTTTTTTAGTATTCTTCGAATCATTTCTAAAATCGATCTGTTTTAATCACCGTAGTCGACAAATGTCTAGCCTTTATAAATATTCATAAAATTGTTTTAGAGAACTCTGCAGCATTTACAAAGAGATGGTTAAGGAATAAGTACTAGATCCATTAGTGTTTAAGTCTATTTATAATAGTTTTTGACATTTTATTAATTTAATTGAAATTAAATTTTAATTTCAATTAAAATTTAATTATAATTACAACTAATTCTAATTAAATTTTAATTATGTCCAAATAAGATTCAATATATCATATTAATTATTATTTCATTAAATATCTTATATTTAATTATAAAGTTTCTCAAACTTTACAATCAAGTTCAACTTAATTAAAATAACTTTGCTCTCTTCAACTCATTCTTTAAATATGTGAGTCAATTAGGTTCCTAAATATGTCGGCAATGATTATAAATTATAATTTTAATTCATAATTAAAATTAGATAAATTAAAACTCCTTTTAATTTATCTTTAATTCTTCAATTAAATAATTTATAATCATAAATTAAGATTGACGTCTAGCAACACATCTTGACTACCTAAATATATAGGAATGTCAAAATAGTTTTGATTAACCTTTCCGTATATGATTTTTTTGTATAATTCAATCTTTTCATCATACAATTTTTCGATTAGACATAAAACATGAAATTAATATCTATTTTATTTTGAGTCTATTAATCATATTAGTTCTCTGTCATTAGCTATTGATTTAATTAATGACATTTGCATATTATTTACAAAGATTCATTCTACCTTAGCTAAATTTTCTGAATGAATACTAATCGAGAACAACGGAACATTTTTTCTAATTACTTTAATGTGATGAATCTTATCTTGATTACACAATTACCTCCATATAGTTCATGCTATATCCATTGACTACAAATTGATCAATCAATGATTAAATAGGTTATAAGTAGTATCAAAACATAAAAATTCCTATACAAGATAACTTTAGTGACCTCAAGTCAAAGGATCACTTATACAATCATCACAATGAGAATTATATAGATATACAAGTAATGTTTCAAATAGATTTCTCATATCGGATCTATTCAATGAACTCATTCTCTAACAAGTACTCATACATTTGTTTAAGTATTTTCATACTTTAACCTATGAGATTGACTACTTCCTTTATAAGGAAAAATAAAACGTGTACTAATCTTTTTATGTTCTAGTAATGCCTAAACTTAGTAAAACAATGACTAGGAATAATTTAAAGATATACATAAATGCAATATGAATTTCATTATTATAATCTTATTATAATTTTATTTGTAATGTATAATTATCTCATGGAATTTTATCATATACATCTAAACATGTACTAATAAAAAATGTCTTTAAATAATTGTCACTAAACTACAATCAAACCGATTAGCTACGGGGCATAAATCAACAAAATTATCATTGCCAACCTCATTTCTACATTTACATGCTAAAGTTTAGATTTGAATTCCTTTGTACTTCTGATATTTCTGGATGGAGTCCCTAAAAGAATATAAATTTGTAGCCCATTGTTGCCGTGGAAAGTGAACCATCTCCTTGTATGCTTTATTTGAATCTAAAGGATATCTTTAGTGGTACTTGGTTTAAAATAGTTCCAATATCCATCTTTGGTGAGTTTGAATAAGGATTCAAGTTGGAAGCAGTAAAGGTCATGGTTTGGATCTCAATAAAACAAAACGTAGGACAAAGCAGACAGTCATTGGTGTGGAAATGTCTGAAAAGAGTCTTACTGAATCTGGTAAGGGATTGGATAAACTACTACTTCTGCAGCCACATATTTTGAATCCTATGAGACTAATCCCGATCCACTCTGAGTTTAATCTTATATCTGTTGAGATAAACGCTGCTTTAGTAATAATATCTCAGTTACGTTGATGCATGGCCCTGGCGTTGCTGGGATTTCGTAGCTTTGACAACAGTTTAAGATCATTTGCTAGTGCGTCCTCTTACCAAAATGCCTTACGTTTTATGAAAAGACTTGGCGAATCTGATCTTGATTCATTAGAAGTAGTTATGTTTCTAATGAAGAAAATATGGTGGTCATCTGAAACAAATTCAGAAGAAAAATCAAGTGGAGGGTTGTCTTGGCTTAGAGCTAATACAGTTTGAGATCTTGTACAGAGGGATGGTTCTCATCGTATGAATTTGGTTTTATTGGAAAGTTGTTGGACGATGAGTTGACGAAAATTGAAGTAGGTAACTGTTGAAGCGAGAGAGAGATTCCCAGAGTTCCCGTACTGGACAACGATTGGTCACCGGTCAATAGTTTGATATCATGAAATAAAATTGCTTCAATTACTGGAGCTAACAACGTAGAGGCATTCACATAATCTTTTAAGATTAAGCTCATAATTGCATTATTATCTTTTAGCTTTTTCAAGCTACATGATTCGACAAAAATAAAAACAAAACACAAAACAATACTAAAGAAATCGTTTTGACAAGAGAACTTATCGTTTTCTATAGTAGTTTAGGTGAGTCACGGGTGGATCCTATAAGAATTGTGATTACTAGCTAGTAATGAATATTTACTTATTATCTAATCTAAATAGGCAAATGATTGATTGAAAAATATAAAACAAGAGAACTTATCGTTTTCTATAGTAGTTTAGGTGAGTCACGGGTCGATCCTATAAGAATTGTGATTACTAGTAATGAATATTTACTTATTATCTAATCTATATAAGCAAATGATTGATTGAAAAATATAAGTAAATAAACTGAAATAATAATTTAGAAACACCAAAGCAAAGTAATAGCTAAGAATAAGTAATTAGTCGATTAACAAGATCTATATAAAAATTTCTCTAAAACTTTACTATGCTTGATTTTATCATGATTCAATGATCAACCGTAATTTCTTAGATTGATAGGAATTTCAAAATTATAATTGTACTCTGATGGTCAAGACATACAATCCCTACATTTAAAAGTGCTCTCTTATCAAAATTTCATAAGAATGTATTAATACAACATACGAATTCTCGTGATAAATTTCACTCTAACTAAAAAAGATTATGGATTTTATATCTAAGACTTCATTTAACCCTCATCATTCATGTTGTGACCTAGGATACATAAAAGACCTTAGCGTTCGCTACTTCAATCTTATTTATAAATCCAATATTGAATCTTCTCCATTTTTTACTTCGGTTCAACATAATAGAAAAATGTGAATAATTTTCAAGAAACTAGAATCTTTCATTAAACCAAAAAAAATCAATTCAAAACATAATTCTAGGGTTCATCCATCTAGACCTATATCACAATTAGTTCATAATAAGCTAAACATAATCATGAATCAACAAGAAAGAACTTTGAATTCTCTAGCCTTGAATCTTAAATGTTCTTAGTGAATCCTGAGGAATCTTCTTATTTTTCTCCGGTATTGATTTGTTTCTCACTCAATAACTTTTCTCAGCTTTAAATTGCTTTATCTACCTTTCTAAATCTAGGTTTGGGTTTTTTTGTGTTTAATAGGACATCATTCTTAGGACGGTTGTGTAATTTCGCTTTGTTTCCCTTGTAAAAAAAATATAGGGCATCAATCTAGACTCTCTTTTTTTAATTTTTAAGCTTTGAGCCAAGCTCAGGCTTACACATTTCAGACTAGCCTAACTCAAAACATTTGATTATTGTTAAAACAATATTGTTTACTAAAATGATGTCCTTTTGTTAACAATGTTGGATCGGTATATTCATATTAAAATGATATCATTTTGTTGACCCTGATCCTTTCTTTAGTCACTCACTGTAGCATAAGAACTCCCTCTTCATCACTATTGTCAGTAGCCCCTCCTCGGAGACCTCCCTTCTCTTTGTCTCCTTTTCCTCATGTCTATTTCTTTCACCTATGTCTCTTGTGTTGCCTCTACACCTCCCAGTATAATTTTGTTAGTATCTCATATGGATTCTTTCGAAGGAGCATTCTTTAATTACGTCTTTTGTTTTAATTCGCACACTAAAACACTTGTATCTTCATGCTTTTTAATATCTGGTTTGGGTGGGCCCGCGTCATTGGGTTTTGTCCCCTTTGGTCACGTCGGGTTCTAGATTTAGCCCCTCCCTTTTTGTGTCTCCCTGGGGACATCCGGGAGTCGAACCTGTGACCTCAGGGTTTTGTTGGGTGCAAGACCTACGCCTTACACCACTGAACTACGTAGTTCAGTGGTGTAAGGCGTAGG
>JANIJH010000008.1:17304019-17349676 GCA_024520975.1 Erythroxylum areolatum
TCTAGCTCACCCCCTTTCATCCCCATCTCCAGGTATCGAGTAGGAGATTGGATGAAGGAAAGTCAAGATGTCCTTTGATTTTGTTTGTTTTGTATTTTTGTGCAATTTTGGAATGTAAAGAAATTATGAATTTGTGTTTGGAATTGAGTTTGTGTATGAAGTATGGATATGTAGATGACTGATGTATTTCATGTAGGAAATTGAGTTTATGTATGATTGATAGGAATTGGATTTGTATAATGTGTTTTGGATATGGATATGTAGATATAGGATTGTGTTTGTTGTGTTGGATTCCGGACGGAGAGTCCGATGATACTGACTATTATGTGATAATATAGAAGTGTATTTTGAACACTTTGCAGGTTTGGGTTGGTTAAAATGCAGCCGTTATGCTGCCGAATTTTTGGTTCAAATAAAGATAGAAAAATAAATAAATAAGAATTGATAAAAAGATGAATTTTTGAGTTTTTGTTTGCATATATAAGAAGTTTGTATAAATTGAGAATTTGATTGAGGATAATTTCCAAGAAAGGGAAATTATATTGGCTTGACTTGTATAAAGTTGAGAAAAAGATGAAAGAAAAAAAATTTATACCGTTTCGGATAGGATTAGTCTTAAGGTTTCCAACGCGGAATGTTTCGTTTGTCTAAACAAATTGTTCACGGGTGTCGGATTTGTGTTCGGTTCATTTAAGCGATTAGTTTTGCTTTGAAGTCATTCGTATTCGAGTTCGTTTCCATTTTGTTTTCGTTTCCATTAAAATCCGTTTTCAAGTCGCTTCCTTTTTGATTCGTTACCAATATGTTTCCGCTTGTGATTCCGATTTGTTTTTGCTTCACTTTGATTTCCGATCTGTTTGTTCTTTCGTATTATGTTTTTCCGCTTCGGATTCTTTCGATTTATGATATCGAGTATTCAATTCCGATTTTGATTTCCTTTCCGCACTTCGTTTTTGTATTCATGATAGGCTTTTTCGATTGGGGTCCAGTCTCCGAATCGGGTCCCAACAACTAACACAAGTGTGCACTAGATATTAAATCTATCACGCCATTAAAATTAACTGAAATAATGGGATCATGGTAGTCATTAGTCATCTAACGACTTAATTCTTTCTATAAATCACACAATCATCTCAACTCAAAAAAACTGTAATTAAGAAACACTGTAATTCTCATCTTTAATGTTTTCTCAAAACATAATTGGTCATCACAATAAAACAATGCACATACACAATATAATGTGACAACTACAAATAAGCAAAAATATAACATTAATTGAATTCATAAGTGTCAAAACAATAATAGCAAATATCTAAACATACATATACACATAACATGTTCTCATGTTAGTAAGGACTTATATGTAATGCTCATCCTTTCAACATGACTAGTAAATGTTTTAGGCAATAATCCTTTAGTTAACAGATCCGCTACCATTAGATTAGTTCCAATATGCTCAATTGACACTTTATATTTTTGCATTTCTTCTTTGACTAACAAGTATTTTCAAATCTATGTGATTAACACCCTTAGAACTTATCTTTTTTAGAGAAGAAGTCAACTGCGAAATTATCACAATAGATTTTTAGCGGTCTAGCTATACTGTCAACAATGCCTAGCCCTAAGACAAAGTTTTGCAACCACAATGCTTGAATAGTGGCCTCAAAACATGCTACAAATTTGGTCTTTATAGTGGAAATAATAATGACAGACTGTTTTCCACTTTTCTAAGAAATTTTCCCTCCTACTAGTTGGAATAGATAACCGAAAGTAGATTTTCTCGAGTCTACACAACCAACATAGTATGAATATGAATAACCAATCACCTTTAAGTGATTTGATTTTCAGTATGTGAGCATGTAATCCTTGAATACCCAAGAACTTTATTTGTAGCTTTCTAGTGGTCCAATCCATGATTACTTTGATATAGACCTAACACTCCAACAACAAAACTAATATCTGGCTGAGTACAAGTCTGAATATACATCAGACTCCCAACTATAGATACATAGGGAATAGATTCCATTTCTTTTCGTTCTAAATCATTCTTGGGACATTGCGTTTCACTAAATTTATTCCCTTCTGAATTGGAACTACCCCTGCTGAGCATTTTTTTCATCCTAAATCTCTTTAATATTTTACTGATATATCCTTTCTGAGACAACCATAACAATCCTTATATCTTGTCACACAATATTTCTATTCTAGTCACATAGGTTGCCTCACCCATATCTTTCATTTCAAAGTTCTTAGAGAGAAATTTCTTTACATCATATAATAAGCCCAAATCATTAGCAGCCAAAAGAATATCAAGATACAATACCAAAATAATGAACTTGCTCCTATTGACCTTCATATAGATACACCTACCAATAGTGTTCCCTACAAAACCATAAGAGGTAATGGTATCATTAAACTTAAGATATCACTGTCGGGAAGCTTATTTTAAACCATATGTTGACTTCTTTAATCTACATACCATATTTTTCTTTTCTATAGTCACAAAAGCTTCCAATTGGTCTATGTAAACTTCTTCTTCTAAGTCACTATTTAGAAAAGCGGTCTTTACATCCATTTGGTGAAGCTTTAAATCATGATGAGCTACTAATTCCATAACAAATCTTAAAGTCCTTCTTTGAAAATAGAGAGAAGGTCTCTTTAAAATCAATGTTATCCTTTTGAGTATAACCTTTAGCTACAATTCTAGCTTTATACCTTTCAATATTACTTTTCGAGTCCCTTTTGGTCTTAAAAACTCATTTACAATCCACTTGCTTTGAACCTTTAAGTAACTCAGCTAGTTCCTAGACTTGATTATCGTCCATAGATTTTAACTCTTCTTTCATAGCATTGAGCCATTTTTCAGAATTGTTACATTTTATGGATTCTTTAAATGAGACTAGATCCTTATTAATGCTCAAGTCACAACAGTGCTCAAGTTAATACGCTACATAGTAATCTGATATAGCTGGTCTTTTCTCTCTTATAGACCTTCGCAATACAATTTCTTATGGTATCACTTGACTATTTGTGACTTGCATATTATTTATTGGTTCATTATTGACATTCGCTTCTTGTGGCTTTGGAATATTAACTTGTTGTTTGGATATGTTGCATGGCCATGATATAATAAGAGGAATAAAAACTTGAGAAGAGACACTAGGTGAAGGATTTTCAACCTGAATCTCTTGAACATCCACCTTTTATGGTTCCTTACTCCCACTAATCTTTCCATTTTTAATGAACCTAGCATTACCATACTCAACTATTCTTATACCATGGTTAGGACAATAAACAAGGCACCCTTTGGACTTTTCTATATAAAAGTAACCACTGATGGTTCTTACATCAAGTTTCCATTTATAAGGATTATAAATCCTTATTTTAGCTAGGCAAACCCAAACATGCAGGTGTCTCAAACTAGGTTTCCTACCTATCCACAATTCATAAGGTGTCACAAGAATTGCTTTACTAGGAACCCTATTAAGTAGATATGCAACTGTCTTTAATACATACATCCATAAAGATAAAAGTACACTTGTGTAACTTAACATACTCCTATCTATATCATAAGAGTACAATTCCGCTTTTCAGCTACACTATTTTGTTGTGGTGTATCAAACATTGTATACTGTACACAAATGCCCCAATTTTGAAGAAATTTTACAAATGGACCTGGACATTATCCATTCTCATCATATTTACCATAATATTTACTACCTCTATTAGACCTTACGACTTTCACTTTTCTATCTAACTGTCTTTCTACCTTATTAATTAACACCTCAAGAGCGTCCACTGATTGAGACTTTTCATGCAGTAAATAGAGATAAAAATAAAATGAAATGATCATCAATAAAGGTGATAAAATACTTTTCACTACTCCAAGATGGAACATGAAATGGACCATATATATCAATGTGTATTAATTTAAGTAATTCAGTACTTCTTGTGGATGAACTCTTAGATATGTGTTTGGTTTGCTTGCCTTTAATGCAATCCACACACATATCTCAGTCAGTAAAATCCAGTTGAGGTCAGATTTTATTAACCTCATCACTCTTTCTCTAGATATATGACCTAACATTTGATGCCACAAGTAAGCAGATTATTCATTATGTGTCAAACGTTTATTACCAATATTATGTGCAACATGAAACATGGATTTAGAATAATTAACATCAATGTTGAAACGATATAAACTATTCATTAATGTACCATAACAATAATAGTAATGTCGTTTATACAAAGAAAAAACACCATTTCTAACATTGAAAACCAGACCGGACATCAAACCAGTCAAAGGAAATGTTTAAGGTTTAAAAGTTTAACTGGTATTAAACCGTTATAAAACCAGTATATAATAAATAAGAATTAAAACTTATAAGAGTAATTAAAAATAAAATATTTTATTAAAATACAAATTATAATTCAATAAAACAATAAAATTAGTTCTTAGAACTTTTTCATGATACTTTATTCATTACAAAACTTTCTTAATAAAAAGTTTGTAATTTATAATTAATCTTAACTTAAGTAACACTTTTTTACAAAATAATTTTTTGATTTCAAATAAATTTAATATAAAATTATAAATAAGAATAAATTTCCATAGTTTAATTAGTACATAACAAGAAAATGAGCACAAATATCCAAACTGAACTCGAACTTCGAGGTGTATAAGCAGTCAAACAGAAAGGCATGTAAAGACAAGCAACTATTAATGTTTCATAAGCCCTTGTCCTCTTTCTTCATCTTCTCTCACACGTGTCTTAGAAACCAAAAGTTTCTTGGTTTGCTTTGTAGGAATAATCACCCATTACAAGGAAAAAAAAGGAAAATCAGTCCATTTCAGATTGATGCTTCTCTCATCTATACGGCAAGTGGAAGTGGCCTTTCAGTGGAGGCTAACTAATGAACTCCTGTATCTGTCATACATAGCAGCTCATTTTTTTGACCTTTTTTTTTTACTTTATAGTAATGATTATATTCTTCATTTGGGATTCTTTAGTTGTTCTTGAAGATTTTATCATTCCTCCAAATTTTCTAAAAAAGATTTTGAGAAACAAAAACTCCTATTTAGTCTTTTAATGGGTCCTCTACAGAACTCTATATTTGGTAGTGTGAGTGCTAAGATTCAACAAACCTCACATTCACACTACGATGGTCCGCACTTATTGTTTCCCCCTCTCTCCTCCCTCTCTCTTTCTCTCTCTTCTTTCCTTTTTTAATGTAATTTTTCTTGAAACGCAGTTCTTATTTGGCATGATGATTGTTGTCTACTTCGATTATGTTATTGAAATTTTTGTTAAAGGTGGTTGTGCTAAGAGTTGTGAGATTGTTTAGGGTAGGTTTTAGAAAGCGCTGAACTGAATGATCAAGCTGTTAACAAAACTTTTAGGTCATATTCGTTGTTTTGTTCTAAGTTTAAGAAGGAATCAAAATCAGGTTAATTAGTTTTAAGAAGTCTGCTCAACATCGAGTCAGTTGGAGAAGAAATCTTTATTTCAGGTTTGTATGATTCAGACAAAACCAATCAGTTTATTATTTAACCCACCAATTTTTAGTATTAATGGTTAAAAGTAGAAACTGAACTGAAAATCATATCGGTTCATTCTTAATTCTGTCGAACCAATTAGTCTGATGTAGTTTTTAAATTATTGATCATAGGTTCAAATAAACAATCCTAAAACAAAAGAAAGGCTGTGCATATTATAACGTTTTTAAACTCCGCAAAATAAGAAACCCTAAGTACGTTATATTGATAAATAATAATGGGTCAAAGATTAATATTAAACTAAACATGATTAAGTTTATACCAACTTGCAGTCTTAACTCTAAACAACAACTATTGATCTAAAACCCACGAAAACGTCTTATCAATCATGAGCTTCCCCATGACCTCTCCATAACCTCCGCCACTCGACCTCCACCATCGTCTCTATCACTATCACCCTCTTTTCCCCTCCATTACCAAATCTTCCTCCCAGACAACATAACAAACTCAGCAATTTTTGCCCTCTTTTCAAACCCTAGAAAGAAACCTAGCTTAGTCCCTTTTTTTCTCCAAATCTCTTGCTCAACCTGTAAATAACCAGAGAAAATTTAGTTTCTAAACACAAATAGACACTGATTTTCCAACCGTTCTTTCAACCATCAACTAAGGGATCTATCCCAACTATTAAGGACACAACTAGAGGACCTAGGAAAACATGGAAATAAGTTGTTGGTGATAACTCTGACCCCTTTTCGGCATTTAGCTCTTCGGTAGAGATTGATGGTGAGCTAATGGTGGCTTCTAGTCTAGATGTTTTGTAGCAGGGAGCTAAGACATGGGAAGCTAATCTTATAGGATTTTTCATGGAAAAAAGGCCAACATTTCTTATTATACAAGCGTGGGCTTTGAGAAACTAAAAAGGAAGAGGTCTAATAGAGGTAATGCTAACTGAAGAAGATAATATAATACCTTTTCTTCCAAATCGAAAGCTTAAAAGGTAATAGAAGAGGGCCCCTGTCATATCTCTCAACTTCCACTATTTCTCCAAAATTGGAAACCGGGAATGGAGCTCGAAAAAATTAGAACGAAGAACATTCCCCTATGGGTGAACATTCACAATATCCCCTTAGAGTATTGGACTATAAAGGGGTTGGGTATGCTTGCAAGCTACTTAGAGAAATCTATCTGCATGGATAAAAATACTTCATTGAGGAAAAGAGTTGGATTTGCTCGATTATGTATGAGTATGGATATGTCTAAGGAAATGAAGGATAATATCCCTATTCTAAGAGTGGCTGATGAAAACTCTCTTAGAGAATATAAAGTCTTGGTGACTTACCAATGGAAACCATCTTTCAGAGCTCAAGGCAAAGAATGGAAACCAATGAGTAGGGTCTTCATTAAAGGTGACTATTGGGAAGTAATGGGTATAGAAAAAAATGAATCTGAAGCAATCAAAGAGACCGAGGAGACAGAATAAGTAGCAGAAAACCAAGAGATGGTTCAGTCAGTAAATATCTCCCTTAAAATAAGGGAGGGTATTTTGAAGGAAAATAACCCTGAATATGTTCAGCTGAAAGAAGTTTATTATAATCTATCAGAAGATTTCTGCAAGTCTTTAATAAATAAAGGAGGAAAGGTTTTGGAATCTAGTGGTACTATTCAAAATAAAGGATTTTCAGTTGTTCAAAAGAATGAACAAAGTCTATCAAGGGTTGATTTGCAAGATGGTAGTAATCAAGAGGAGCAGTTTGAGCAGGCACCTATCGGAAAAGTATTAGGAGTAATAGGAAAAGCTCTAAAGGGAAAACAAATTGATTATGACTTTGATTGTATGGAATGGGCGTGGAATAAATAATCGTTCAAAGCTTAATGCTATATGGGATTTTGTGCTAAAGGAAAAGCCTTGAGAGACTAAAATCAGAGAAGTTAATCTGAATAAATTGGTTTGTCTAGGTAGCAACTGGCAGTTCATTACAAACCATTGAAGTTATGCATATGGAAGGATTATTATAGCTTATGATGGTGATTATTTGAAACTAGAGGTTTTGGAATCTTGTCAACAGCATATTCATATTAAGCTTTATTTCAAAATGGAAAATTCTTAGGTTTTAGATACTCTTGTCTATGGATTCAACACTATGTCCCAAAGAACTGACCTCTAGAATTACCTAAGAAGGATTAATTCTTTAGTAAATTCCCCTTGGATGGTATGCGAAGATTTTATCACTACTTTGTTTAGATCAGAGGCTAAAGGTAATTGTAACCTACTCAACTGCTCCCCTGATATGTTTGATTGTTTGCAATAATTGGAACTTATAGGTCTAAAATTTGAAAGTCAGAAGTTTACTTGGACAAATAAACAAAGTTCTATTTGGCACTTCAGAAAAAATTGGATAGAGCTTTGGTAAATATGAAATGGCTACATTCTTTTTCAAAAAGCTCTGTGAAATTCCTAGACCCAAGTATCTCAGACCATAATCCTATAAAAGATTGATAACTTGTTCACCATCTCCAGAGTCCATCATCCATTTAGATTTAATAATTTTCTGGTTAATATGGAGGGTTTTCAAGAAGCAATAACGAAGGGATTAGAGCTTGGATGTTACGGGACTAAGCAGTACATATATATTCAAAAGCTCATGGCTATAAAATAGGAGCTGAAAATTCTTAATTGTAAGAGAGGTTTGAATCTTACTAAGGAAATTGAAATATCGAGGGATAAACTCTCTTTTATTCAAAAATCATTGGCAGAGAATCCCTTAGATGGTGCTTTAGCTATAACAAAGAAGGAAGCTCTTAAAAATTACTTTGAAGTAGTGGATAATCAATGTTCTTTACTGAAGTAGAGAGCTATAATTAATTGGTTAAAGGAGGGGAATAGATGTACAAAGTTCTTTTCAATTCTATGTTAGCTCGAAAGAATGCCAACAGAATTACCACGATTAAAACAGAAGCTGGAGTGGAAGTTTTCGGACAAGATAACTTAACTAAGGAAGCCATGAATTTCTAAATCTTCTTGGCTCAGAAGCTCCCCCATTAGGGTTGGATTTTAATCTTAGACAGTTTGTAACCATTAAAATTCCTGATCATGAAGTTTCTTGGTTAATAAGACCTATTACAGATCAGGAAATCGATAAGGTTGTCTTCAGCATGAATGGCTGTAAAGCTCCAAGTCCGAATGACTTGAATGGTTTTTTCTATCAGGAATCTTGGAATAGTTTGGGGGGACATAGTCAAAGAAGTAGTGCATAAGTTCTTCCTAAAAGGGGTTTTACTAAAAAAAATAAGCAAGACTTTTCAATGCTTGGTCCTTAAAACTCTAGTTGGAAACTTGGAGTGACTACAGACCTATTTCGTGTAAAAATTTCCTCTACAAGATCATCGCCAAGATTTTGGCTAATAGGCTGAAGGAGGTTTTAAAATTTCTCATCAATGAGAATCAAGGAGCTTTTATGACCAGCAGAAATATAGGGGACAATATCATTATCATTCAAGAGCTCTTAAAAGGGTATAACTACAGGAGAAGCCCTCATAATTGCACTTTAAAAGTTGATTTACAGAAAGCTTTCGATGGTTTGAATTGGAGATTTTTGTTAAAAACCATAGAGATAATGAACTTTCCCTTAATATTCATCAAGTGGATTCAAGAATGCATTTCTACTGCTTCCTATGAGATATTGATTAATAGGAGCCCCACTGAGGTGTTTAAAGGGAAAAAAAAAAGGTCTTAGAAAAGGGGATCCCATTTTCCTTAACTATTCTTAATTTATATGGAGGTTCTCACTCAGTTACTAAAGCACAACACTTCAACTGATCCAAAATTTAGATTTCACTCTAAATGTGAGGAAGGTTCTTTAACTAGTTTATGTTTTGCAGATGACCTTATTCTCCTAAGCAAGGAAAATGTTCACTCAGTCTCTCTTTTGATGAAAACTCTCAATTTATTTAAGGAGATGTCGGGGTTATGTGTCAATCAACACAAGAGCTATATCATACTTTTCCAAAGTGCTTCTCACATCTCAAATGCTTTAGCTCAAGCTAAAGGTATGGAAACTAAAGCTCCTCCTCTACTCTACTTGGGGATTCCTATTTCATCAAGGAGGCTTAGATTTTGTGAATGTATTCCTTTAATAGAAAAGATCCAGAAAAATTGAGGTCATGGACCAATAAAGTGCTATTCTATGGAGGGAATCTTTAGCTACTGAAGTCAGTTATTTTTTCTATGAATTCTTACTGGTGTTCATATCTTTTTCTTTCTAAAGGGCTGATTAAAACAATAGAAAAACTAATGAAGCAATTTCTATGGGGGGAAAAGGAATAGAGAGAAAGGAATAACCAAAATAAGTTGGAAGACAATCTGTCAACCAAAAGATGTAGGTGGATTAGCACTGGAGTCAATCTCCACTAAAAACAGATTTCTTATGTCCAAGAGGATTTGGAGGATCCTAAGTGATAAACAATCTACATAGACTAAATGGATTCATTCTTATTTACTAAAAGGAAGGAGTTTTTGGGCTATAAAAACCATCGTCAGCTATACCTAGTTTTTTTAACCAACTTCTTAGAATGAGGGAGGAGATGTATCAACACATTACTTGCTAGATATAAGCAGGAGAAAGACTTTCCTTATGGTATCACAACTAGACAGGGAATGGACCTTTAACACAAAACCAGATGGCAAATTCCCTATTAAGTCGGTTCCCTAAGGATACTAAGCTCCAAGAAATAATAAGGAATGTGAACTGGTCTCTTTCCTCATATGAGACTACACTTCGGCACATTCCTCAATTTAGAAGTCATGGGGAGGGAGATACATATTTATGGAAGGGTATTCCTGTTTCTATGATTACTACTAAGGAAGTCAGAAAGATGAGGGAAAGGTCTGAAAATTGAGTCACATGGGATGCATTGATATGAAACAAGGCCCTTAGACCTAATGTTATTTTTCTGTTTTAGCTAGCAATGTAGGACAGACTTAGTACCTTTAATATCCTCTAAGTTATGTATCTTATGCAATATACAGGATGAAACCGGAGATCACCTCTTCTTTGAATGTGTCTTCTCTAGAGGAATATTGGCAAAAATTTCTACTCTATGTGCCCCTGATTTCATTTATGGCGGACTCATAGATTTCATACAAGAATTAACTAACTTGCATATTTCAAAATATGATAGGGATATTATACTACCCTTGGTAGCTACATGTTTTCAAGTTATCTCGAAAGAGAGAAATAGTAAAAGGTTTAAAGACCAATCTACTTCGATAATTTCTCTTACAGAACTTATTACTGCCAGCATAAGGGAGCAACTGATCATCAATCAATTAAACTTACACTGTAGCAGGAGAATGGCCCTTGTATGGAGAATATAGCACTAGCCATATCAAATCTTTCCTAAGAACTAGTTCAATTCACAATACATAAATGAAATTCAACCACAGTTCACAATAATACCCATGATTATACAAGCATATTATTCTTCGCAGTATCTAAGGAAATAGTGAGGTTGTTTAGTATTGACTTACCTGGAATTAGTCTGCCTTTCTGGGTTGAACACTGCTTGAAGATCTATGCTATTCATCCATATCCCTATCATTAACAAACAAATGTTTAAACGGTGGAGTTTTTAGAAAAAGAAAGGAAGATCTAAAAATCTTTAAATGACATACCTTTTTTGTGGATGAAATCTCCTCTCCGTTCTCCCTTTCTGGCTAGACTCCTAAGTCTCTGTAATTCTTTAAGAAAATCTAACCCTAACGAGTGGAACTCATATTAGCCATACCAAAAATGACTATAAAGTTCGGTTGAAGAATGGATTCGAGAAAGGATATAAAGTAGGAATCACTATTGACCTGAGTCGTGATCTCACATTGGCTTGTCACCGAAGAGCTGAGCCCTCAGAGAGTTTTCTCCCTCCTCCAAAAATAAAGCAAGTTCTTAGAGAAACATAATATGCCTAATCCCTAAAGGTTGTCTGAGATGGAGTATGTTACTTGATAAAAGTAATTATTTGAGCGAAGAACCGAGAAGAAGTTGATCCATGGAGCCACCGCAAGCATCATCACTCATCCTTCCTAATCGAATAAAAGTCGAAGATTCGAGAAAGGCAAAGATCGTTTTACCCTAATTGTTAAACGATATGTCTTATTTTGTTGACCGTCACTGTTTTCTACTATCTTATATGTACTCATTGAACCATACAGGTCTATCCTATGTGAGATAAACCCTCTTCAGATATAACTTTCTTTATTATTTAATGAGAAATTTTAATTTCTAAAAAAAAACTCCAAACAAAGCGTCTGTGCAAGTATACTCGCGAGGCCTTGGGAAGTTATCGCATATCTATCGAACACTCTTTCCACCGAATTCGCCTGTTGCATCACCGACTTAAAGCTGTTACAGATCACCTGCAATTCAGGTAACACAATGCAATAATCCAACTATAACTATAAATCACTCCTCCCAAGTGCCAACCTCTCCAAAACCTCTCAAAACATGGACGCCAATACCCAACCTCCCTTTGACTTAATCATCCTGGGAGCTTCGGGATTCACCGGTAGATACGTTATCAGAGAAGCTCTCAAGTTCCTTAAGGCCCCTTCCTCTCCTCTCAAATCCATTGCCCTCGCCGGCCGGAGTCCGGCCAGACTGACCCAGGCCCTCCAATGGGCTGCACATCCCGCCCCTCCTCCCAAGATTTCCATTCTCACCGCTGACACCTCTGACCCTTCTTCCCTCCGCCACCTCTGCCGCCAAACGAAGCTCATACTCAACTGTGTCGGCCCATTTCGCCTGCACGGCGAGCCCGTCGTCGCCGCTTGTGCCGAGACTGGGTGTGTATATCTAAAGATTGAAACATCATGGTTTTTGATGCATCTTTTGTGTGATCGGAGAAGTTCATTTTTCTTTGTTTGATGTTGATACTGCTAGGTGTGATTATTTGGACATATGTGGAGAGCCTGAGTTTATGGAGAGAGTCGAGATGCAGTTTCATGAGAAGGCAGCGGAGACAGGTTCTTTAATGGTTTCTGCATGCGGGTTTGATTCTGTTCCTGCTGAATTGGGTTGGATGTTCAATTCCAGACATTGGGTTGCTCCGTCTGCGCCAAACAAAATTGAGGCCTATTTGAGTTTGGAGTCTGATAGAAGGATTGTTGGTAACTTTGGGACATATGAATCGGCTGTCTTGGGGGTGGCTAATGTAGATAAGTTACAGGAACTGAGACGGTCTAGACCCAAGAAGCCAAGGCCAGTGGTAAGGGATTTTAATTCTATTCTTGTTATATGGGAGTTAAGATCGATTGCTATTTGGACTTGATGATGCTCTCATGCTTTTTGCTTGCACATGCATTTCATGACACATACCTCACTGTGATGCTTCTTCTCTTCTGAATCTAATGGTTCTTTCCTGTTGTAGGATCATAAGTTGTTCATTCCTTAGTTGATCTTTGCTTGAATTTACATTTCCATTTGTCCATATATGGATTAAGTTTTTCATGAGAGTGAAAATATAAATAATAAAAATATATATTAAATTTGAATAGTTATGCTAAAATACAAAAAATATGAATCAAATAAAATATCAGTCAAATGTCAAATGTTTTATTTTTTTGTAAATATTTTCCACTGTCATCTCTTATTTTTGACTTTGTTGACGTGAACCACCGCCTATCTATGAAATTTTAGTAAGAAAAATATTTAATAAATTAAAAATAATATAAAATAAAAATATGGAAACTAATTGAAGACACAAGTATAGAACAGCCCCAAAAAGATTGATTTCTCCTTTATTGATTCCTCCTTTATTTTCCATGAAGTGTCTCATATCAACCGATATCTCAAATGTCTTGTTCCATACTGTCATTTTTAATGCACCATTTTTTTTTCTCTTTCCTGATCTTGTTTGATTTCTCAAGATCAAGTGCCTTACTATGCTCAGAAACAAGATCATTTGAATTTTCTCAAATTTCAAAAGAATAGGATCTTGCAATTCTTCTCAAGGTTCGGGAGGCAGATGTCTCTAGCTTTAGAAGGAGGACATTCCAAGTTTTCATATTTGTTAGTGCCTTTCTTCTTCTTGTAGTAGAGTGGAAGTTGAAAGATTCTTGTAGGAAACTAAACAAGAGGAAGCATGGGAAAGACAACAATAGTAGCAAACAAAGGATGATGTTGTAGAGAATCCTTTAAAGAAACGAAAACACATCATTCTAGTCAAACTTATCTACATAGCTTTAGTTTAGTGGTGAATGTTTTGGTTTATGTTTTTACGGTTGTTGTGTAATGAACAACAATCAGTCAACAACAAATCTTTTTTCCTTTCTCTCTCTTTGTTCTTGAATTCTTTAATTTCCCCCCTATTCTCACGATTTCCATAGTTTTTTTTCAATTTGATGGATTAACTATAACATTTGGTATTAGAGTAGTCGAACCTTGATTGTGGCATCAATAGCAAAAGGCACTAGCGAAGCAGAAATGCAAAGGTTGGAGGAAAATGTTAGCAATTTGATTGAAGCGCAAGCCTGAAATGAGAAACTGTTAATGAAAAATAAAAATTGATAGATATGAAAGGGAAGTGGAATTGAAACTAATGTTTAATCAATTTATGCAAAGATCTAAGAATGAGTATTGCTTGACATCAAGGGGAAAGGGAAATGCTTTTAGTATGACTAAAATCCCTCTTGAAAGCAATAGATATATGGTACCTACTAGATTTAGCAAAATATTGAGAATGGTGGCTATAGATTTAGAAGGGTGAGCTCAAGAATGGTACCGATTATTTTTGAAAAATAGAAGCAAGCATGGGCAGGTGGATTGGGAGGAATTTGTAGCCACTCTCAATTAGAGGTTTGATGAAGATACATTTGAAAACCTCGTCAAATATTTGAAGGAATTGAATTAGGAAGGCATTATGCAAGATTATTGTGCACAGTTTTATTGTTAGGAGAATTATTTGGCGGGACTTTACGAGCGTTTGAAAGCCAGGTTGGAATTAGTTGTTAAGCTACTTGACCCCCCAAAATCTTCAATAACACAATTGCTTGCAAGGAAACAAGAGGCGGTGGTTATAATTAACACCAATTTGCATCATTTTAAAGGAAATATCAAGTCACCTCATAACCTAGGTGACCTAGGAAGTGGAATGCCATCTAAAGGGGTAGTACAGGGACCAACTGCCACCAAATATAATCAAGCGGACAGAATCCTATCTATGCGTGGAAGTTAAGGAAAAATTACCTTAATGAATAACCTTGAGTACGATTAGCAGCAAGGACTTCGACAAGATGCGAGCAAAAGGATTATGTTTATGATGTGACAATAGGTACACATCGGAGGCATAAATGCAAAAGAAAAAGAATTAAAAGTTTCACTTCCACATGATAAAAGGAGAAGAAGGATTAGTAGTTGAAGAGAAGCAACCAATGGTTGATTAGAATGTAAAGCAATAAGTGCTGAACATATCACTAGTCTACATAGGGCATGATCGAACCCAAGGAGGACATTTAGGCATAGCAACAACCATGAAAAGAGTGCAAAATGTATTCCATTGGAGTGGTTTGGCTAATAATATCAAGAATTATGTTAAGCAATGTTTAATTCGTCAAAAGAACAAGTATGACATTGTTGCATATCCTAGACTTTTGCAAACCTGAAGGTTGTTGGAGAGAAATTAGCATGGACTTCATTGAAGGCTCATCTAAATCTAGAGGTAATTCAATAATATTTGTGATTATAGATTGATTTAGCAGGTGTCTCATTTTTTTGCTATTAAGAAAAATAGCAAGTTTCCATCAACCACATCTTCAAACTACATGGAATGCCTAGGGCAATTATGATTGATAGAGAATCACTATTTGTAAGTGTTTTTTGGCAAGAAACCTTCAAGCTACAAGTAGTTAGCTTAAAGTTCTCCTCTACATAACATTCCCAACCTTACGAACAAACAAAAGCTATTAAAAAGGTATTATTTTTGATGTTTCTACAATGATTATTAGAAAAAGTGGTTTGATTGGATATCATTAGCTGAATGGTGGGATAACACCATCTATCACACAACTATTAATTCAACACCTTCTGAAATTCTCTATGGTTATCGATTGCTTGTGTCACTGATTCCAAAATCTTAGCTATGGATCAAGCTATGAGAAACTTACAAGTAGCACTCTTGATGGCTAAATTCCCTCTCAAAATAGTCTAGCATCGAATGAAGTAGCAAGTAGATAAAAAGAGAGTAGACAGAAAGTTCGAAGTGGGAGATTGTGTGTTTTTGAAGCTACAACTTCATAAATAACGTTAACTTTAGAAGAGGAGCAACTATAAATTGTCCCCATTATACTATGGATTGTGAAAATCATAGAGAAGGGAAAGGTGGCCTACAAGCTCCAATTGCGAGCTAAATTCTCAAGTCATCCTAAATTTCACATTTCTCAACTCTAGAGGTATGTGTCTAAGCATATACCAATGTCATCTCCCCAACCACATTCATCTCTGTATATCGAGCTCCAGAAACAATATTTGACAAAAGGGTGGTCAAGCACAACAACAAATTAGTAACAAATCTTATGGTCCAATAGACATACAACTCAATAAAGAATGCAAGTTGGGAACTCCTTTTTTTTGTTGCAAAAAAGTTTTTTGCAAGCCAACCACATGGACAAGGTTCTTGAAGGAAGGGGCAATGTTGCGAGAAATTGAACAAGACGAAATGCAAGAGTGGCAACAGTAGTTAAATAAATAAAGAATGACGTTGAAGAGGAATTCTTTAAGAAAATAAAAACACATCATTCCAATTAAATGCTCGCAACAGGCTTATATACGTGGCTTTAGTTTAGTGATGAATGTTTTGGTAATATTTTTATAGCCATTGTGTAATGAAAAAAAAAAGGTAATAACAAAATCATTTTCTTTTCTCTCTCCTCATTTTGGAAGTCTCTAATTCCCCTCCTTGTCTTTTTTCATCTCCTTTCTAGATTCTTCTTTTTTATTCCCACCATATCTGTAGTTAATTCTCAGTTTGACGGATTGAGTATTAACAAAGATGGAGCCAAATCAACAATGTAAGACAATTGTTGTTTGACGTTATTTTTGTTGTTCCCTGATATGTTTGGAAGAAGGTTTTCTGTCAATGATTGGAAGTACAAACTTAAGCACTTCTCTGCATTTTGTACCAACTTCTTCCTTAACTCAAAAGACTTACCTCCAAAATTCATTTGCCTTTGAGAGCCACCTTTTTTCCTTTCTCAAACTGGGAACACATGAACTAGAGAAGAATTGTATTGTGGATACAACTTTGGGTTTGCATGAGAAAACCAAGAAATGAAAAAAAGTGAGGAGTACATAAACTACAAATGTTTCATTGTATATAAAAGAGAGGTACAAGATGTAAATCAACTCATAACATTTGTATTTCTGACGACAATAAACTAATCAGGTTTTAGAGCTAACCATTAGAACTCTTTTATGGAAAAATGGATTATCAACAACAATTTATGAGTAGAAGACTATCATCCAGAGACAAGAGGCTGAAGTTTTGGTGTCAACACTGGTACTTGAAAGCTTGATTTTCTTTTTCCTATTCTGCTTGAGATTGGATTTTAAATTGAAAACTTAACACCTGCAAAGTGAAGTGGTAGAGACTAGGTGCTTTAGAAGATAAAAGCAGAATAAAAATCTATTAAGCTTTCTATAAGTAAGAATCTCACTTAAAGAAGAAATAATAGCCAATAGGAGAATCTTCACAAATGAAATATTCGAATGAGTTGAATTGCCATTGATATCCCTGCATCCTGTAATGCATAATATTTATACCCTCTAGCTAACAGAACAGAGGAATAGAAGCATATCTGAAAATAAGATTCTCAACTAACCAGTAAACATAACTGACTCTTACATCCTAGGACTCTTAGAACAAGCATAAAACAATTAAATAATTAATTAAAACTGATATGCTGATTCACTCTTGCTTAGCACGTGGCTTTCTCCTGGAATACGTAATCAGGGGTTTATCACATCTCCCCCCTTTGAAAGTCACCTTGTCCTCAAGGTGGAAATCAGGAAATTGAGCAGCAAAGAGGTCATAGTCTTCCCAAGTAGCATCTTCAAGAGGGCGACTTCTCCAAGCTACTAATTACTCCAAATCATGTATAAAAGTCCAGCGATGGTCAAGCACACTTTCTGGTTGCAATTGCAGCTCCCATTCAGCAGAAATGGGTAGTGAAGCTGATGATGATGGTGGTAGAACACCATGAGCAGGGTGAAGCAAGGAGACATGGAAAATTGGATGAATCCGTGCATCTGGTGGAAGTTCCAGTTCATAAGCTATTGAACCTAGCTTTCTCAGAACCTTGTAGGGTCCAAAAAACCTAGGAGATAGCTTCTCATAATACTGCTTGGATAGAGATTTTTGTCTAAAGGGCTGAATGCGTAGCAAATCTCCAACATTAAAAGAAAGTTCCCTACGCTTCTTGTCTTGCTGATATTTCATACATGCTTGAGCCTTAACAAAATTATCTTTTAGTAATTTCAGCATTGCATCTCTCATCAATAAAGTCTTCTAATTCTGCATTAGCAGTCTCACACTTCACAAATGGATGTAGAGGTGGTGGGTCCTTGCCATAAACCACCTTGAAAGGTGTAGTGTCCGTAGAAACACGAAAACCAGTGTTGTATGAATATTCAGCCCAACAAAAGTAGGAACTCCATTTTTTGGGTTGTTCATGAGCAAAACAACGTAAATAGGCCTTTAAGCATCGGTTGACAACTTCTGTTTGGCCATCGGTTTGAGGATGGTAGGAAGTACTCATCCGCAAACGAGTTTGACTGAGACGGAACAACTCTTGCCAAAAAGAACTTAGGAAAATTGAATCTCGGTTAGAAACTATTGAACGAGGCATGCCATGGAGGCGAATAACTTCCTTGTAGAAGATTCCAGCATCAGTTTTAGCTGTATACGGATGAGAAAGAAGCAAAAAATGGCTGTATTTACTCAAGCGATCAACTACTACAAATATAGCGTCAACACCTTGAGATTTAGGCAGCCCAGTTACAAATCAATGGAAATATATTCCCAAATTCTTTTTGAAAAGGGGTAGTGGTTGTAAAAGACCAGCAGGTGCAAGAGTTTCGTATGTGTTGCACTGATATGTCAAGCATTGTTGAACATGAAGCTTGACATCTTTCTTCATGTGAGGCCAATAGAACTGATTTGAAAGCCTCTTTAAAGTCTTCAAATAGCCTCTATGTCCACCAATGGGGGTTTCGTGTGCTTCAACCAAAAGAGTTGAACGTAAGTTGGAATTAGAAGGGATTACCAACTTGCCTTTGTAAAAGAGCTTATTGGCTGACCACTGAAAATTGGAATGTGAGGATGAATCTTTCTGTAGGTTAGAGATGAGATTCTTGGTGTGATTATCCTGGAGATATGCTTCCTGCAAATCAGAACAATCTAGAGGTACAGGCATGATTAAATTAAAGAAATCAACTTGTTGTGGTTTTCGGGAGAGTGCATTAGCTGTTGCATTATCCTTCCCTGCTTTATATAATATAGTGAAATCAAAGGGTAGCAACTTTAAAATTAGACGCTGCTGAGAATTTGTAGAAATCCGTTGCTCAAGCAAGTGTTTAAGACTGTTGTGATCAGTCTTGACATAAAAATGATGACTAATTAAGTAATGTTTCCACTTTTGGACAGCAAGCACAAGAGCCAATAATTCATGATCATAAGGTGACTTATAGCTATTAGTGTAAGAGAGTCCCTTACTGAAATATGCTATGGGGTGCTCCTGTTGCATGAGAACAACTCCAATCCCTTCCATAGAAGCATCACATTCAATAGTGAAAGAGTGGTGAAAATCTGGTAGCTTCAAGATTGGCACTGTTGTCAATGCATCCTTGAGCTTCTAAAATGCAATTTCAACCCGTTCATTCTAGCAAAAATGCATCCTTCTTGGTGAGATCAGTAACTGGCTTTGTAATGAATTCGTAATTCTACACAAACCATCTATAATAACCTGTGAGTCTAAGAAAACCACGAAATTCTTTGATATTAGTTGGAGAAGGCCACTGCTATACGACCTCGATTTTTTCCAGGTCAACTCCAACACCTCCTTGTGAGACAATGTGTCCCAAAAAATTCACTTGTTGCTGGGAAAAGTGCACTTCTTAGCATGGCATAAAATGCATGTGAGTGTAATGAATTAAAGATCACTTCCAAGTGAAACTTATGAAGATGAAGAGGGGCTGTAAATTAAAATGTCATCGGAAAAAACCAAGACAAAATGCCTCAAATGAGGACGGAAGAGATCATTCATTACCTCTTAGAATGTGGAAGGAGCATTTGTGAGGCCAAATGGCATCACAATAAATTCATAATGGCCTGAGTGTGTTCGGAATGTCGTTTTATGAATATCTTTAGGTTGAACTCGAATTTGATCATAATCCCCATCGAAGATCAATATTTGAGAAGTAGGCAGCACCGTGGAGTTCGTCAAGCAACTCATCCACATTGGGTATAGGATACTTATCAGAAATAGTGATGTGATTGAGTTCCCGATAGTCAATGCACATCCTCCATGAACTATCCTTCTTCTTGACTAGCAGCATAGGACTCGCAAGCGGACTAGAGCTAGGCTGAATGAATCCTTTAGATAACAAGTCAGCAACTTGCCTCTCAATTTCGTCCTTCTGAAAATAAGGATATCTATATGGCTGTATGTTTGGAGTTGAGCATTAGGATGAAGATTGATGGCATGAGTATGACTGTGGAGAGGTGGCAGAGAGGTAGGTTCAGTGAACACATATGAGAAATCTTGGATTAGCCCATCAATATCAGTGAGTTTCTGACTCAAACTCCCTAAAGACTCAATTTGCTTGGTCATTATTCTCAGTTCTATGTTAGAAGTTGAACTTTGAGGTACCCCCTGCAATTTGTATCTTTGGCCATCAAACCAGAAAATCATGAACATTTGTTGCCAATTTGCTTGCACAGTGTTTAAGGAAGCCAACTATTCAATTCCTAAAACCATGTCAACATCGGCAAGAATGAATGGAATGAAATCACCCACGATCTTCAAATCTTGAACCTGAATTCGAAGCTATCTACACACCTTATTGCAGCGAATCAAGGACTCATCTCCAATCTAGACCCCAATTGAAGCGATAGTTTGAGTGAGCAACTTCAATTTTGAAACAAGTGTTTGAGCCACAAAATTGTGGGTAGAACCACTATCTACAAGAATAATTATTTTCCTCTGATTTAGTATCCCTCGTAGCTTCATAGTAGAACTCGAGTTACTGCCCAGGATAGCATGAAAGGAGATTTCGGCCAGATTTGAAATTAGCTACTAGTTCTCCTTCTTCAGTGATTTCCATAATTTTTAAAGTACTTGCCTTGCAATAGTGACCCGGCTGAAATTTCTCATCGCCTTGTAAATCGTTCTTGGCTTCTGGATGCGCACGTCTGCCTTGAGTTCCTCCTTCAAGCCATTGAGGAAAACACCTAGGAGACAGTGCTCTAGCCAATTCTTCACTCGTGCAGATGGCTTAGCAAATTCCTGATGATAATCTTGCACCGTTCCCGTCTGTTTGATAGAGATACTCGTCCGGGTTCTGCAACTTTGCTGGACCATAATGCTATTGAAACATCTTTGTGAGTTCCTCCAAGTAAAGCAAAGTCCGTTCAGTGTTGGTCCATGCAAAGAAATCAAGAGCGTCACCTTCAAGGAACATGGCAGCGATGTCTACCTTCATCTCATTAGGGTTGTGATAATACTAAAAGTATTTTTGAGCCTTTAGAATCCATCCTCTCAGGTCCCCACCTTCAAACTTGGGAAACTCAATCTTGGTTGATGGACGCTTGGACGGATTTTTCAGCCACCATGATGTGTCATAATCGTCCTCATCATCAGAGCTTTGCACATGTGCTTTGCCCCTTTCTCGGTTACCGTGACTACCTTCAGCATGAGGAGTCTTGCCGGAGGATATCTTCAGAGCAATCATCTCTGAGTTGAGATTACTCAACTGAGCAGCCATGTCAGAGAGTTGCAACAAAAGAGCTTCAGACAGGTCAGTGGTAGGATTTTGTGGGTTTTGTGGTTGCTGTGGGTTCTGGGTGTTTTGTGGGTTTGGTTGATCAGAAGAAGATAAGCGTGTGTTTACCATCTTCGAACCGGCTCTGATACCAAATTGGTAGAGACTAGTTACTTTAAAAGCAGAATAAAAATCTATTAAGCTCTCTATAAGCAAGAATCTCACTTAAAGAAGGAATAATAGCCAATAGGAGAATCTCCACAAATGAAATATTCGAATGAGTTGAATTATAATTGATATCCCTGCATCTTGTAATGCATAATATTTATAGACAAATGAAATAAATAATTGCCTAAAATGACTGACCCTCTAGCTAATAGAACAGAGAAATAGAAGCATATCTGAAAATAAGATTCTCAACTAACTAGTAAACATAACAGACTCCTACATCCTAGGACACTTAGAACAGACATAAAACAATTAAATAATTAATTAAAACTGATCTGCTAATTCACTCTTGCTTAGCTCGTGGCTTTCTCCTGGAATACGTAATCAGGGTTTATCAAGAAGACCCATGTAATATGCTTGAAAACTGTTACCTAGATCAACATACAAAAAGAATTAGATAAGTGGGAGGATTAGAATGGCTTTAGATGGATTTGTTGGAAAGCCCACAATCGGAACCTTTTGGGTGTTGTTTGGCTTCAAATGGGAGGGTTAGAATGCATTAGAAAGCTTCATAGTTGTTTGAGGATTTTAGTTTTCCAGAGTTCTCAACAATGATGAGTGGTAATTTGAGGATTTTTTTTAATTATTTGTATGTTTAGCTGAAACATAAATATTTATTAAAATGAAATTCTACGTTTTGTGGCTCTCCACATTAGCCAAACAAATGGCCGCTGACCTCTGAGTTATATTTACAACAAATTAAAACATTTGTTATTTGATTGATATTTTTGAACTTCTTGTTAGTATTATAAAATTGAAAGTTTTGAATTTAAAATATAATTCATTCAACTATAAATCATCATCAGGAGTACGATTATGATCAATCAAACTTTCGACCGAAGTAATTCATGACTGATGATAAGTTGATATATTTTCTTCATTACAAGAATTTGGGGTACTTAAATAAGAAATTTTGGATAAAACTACTTTGCTTGTATATATTCTAAAAGAATGGAGGTTCTGTTAAAGAGTCCCTAATCCTATAAATGCCATTTGAATTTAGAAGAAAGGTGTTTACCCCTTAAAAAAATCTCTTTGACTGATTGGAGAGTGCCAGCTGCAGCAGCTGTATAGTTGTGGCCGATGGTGATTGTATTCACATCTTATTTGGCCAGAGTAGTTGTGATCCTATCATGTGATGATTGTTGAATAGGGGAGCTCCTGGGTGCTATTAAATTTGATTTATGGTGGTTTTGATGGCAATAGTAGTAGGAGGCTTGTGTTGTGTTTTTTTGACTTCAATTACAAAGCATTAATGAATACTTAGATCCTTCCGATCATTCTCATGAAGCATGAATTACTTAACTGGAAGCGTGGCATGACATTGTGTAAATTCAGCTGTAGATCTTCTTTCTACGAAAAGGAACAAATGTGGAGGGTGTTTCAAATTAATTGGATTCCTGTTACTGTTTTGTTTGGCAAAAACCAAGATCGAAAGCTTCACAAGTCTAGCAATAACGTCAGCCTTTTATGCTAACTGGTGCTACTTTTAAGTCAGAATATTTTAAGGTTTTACAACAAAGATATAACACCAAACGGTCAACTAGGAGCTGTTTCTTGTGTTCCAACTTTAGACGCAAAAGTCATGTCCTAGTTCTTCGCAATCAGGACAAGCTGGTGATGGCAATTGTCTTGATTTTTACCATGAAGCTGTCAAAGAGCTGCCAATTCTAGTTTCTAGCAGACTTTTAATATGTTGGTAGGAGACTATACTCACATCCTATGTTTATTTACTGAATGTTTTCTTCATTTCTATATCTAATTGTAGTGTTGATGATGTTTGATAGAATGGTTTGTGTTTAAAGGATAGTCAACTATCATCTACATCAATTTGTTATATCCAGTAATTTCTGCTTTAACCTTGACACTTTGACCACTAGCCGAACGCACTAATGTTAAGTTTGCTTGCAACTTTTCAGATTCCTGGCCCCTATCCTCCCAAAGGTCCTATGATAGACCACCAGAAGGAAATTGGCCTCTGGGCAGTAAAGCTACCTTCAGCAGATTCTATTGTAGTTCGAAGAACCCAGACAACTTTGACAGAAAACCCAACCGGTCTTCCTGGCATTAATGAGAGTGCTGAACATATTAAGATTAGGGAGGCTTTCTGGTTAGTGGTTAAGCCTGTCCATTTTGGGGTGAAAATAGGCTCTAAAACTCTTGTGGGTGTTTTTCGATTCATTGCAGTTGGCATGTTCATTGGGCTCTTGGGCAGAAGTTCTATTGGTAGGTGGTTTCTCTTAAAATTTCCTTCAGTTTTCAGCTTGGGGTGGTTTCGGAAGGAAGGTCCATCTGAGGATGAGGTGAGAAGTGCTTCGTTTAAGATGTGGTTTGTTGGTCGAGGTTTCAGTGATGTAAACCATGTTTCACAGCAAAGCAAACCTGATCTTGAAGTTGTGACAAGAGTGATGGGACCTGAAATTGGTTATTTGACAACTCCAATCATCTTGCTTCAATGTGCCCTGATTCTTCTGAGCCAACGTGATAATCTACCAAAAGGTGGAGTTTTTCCCCCTGGGATTGTTTTTGGCTCAACTGATCTCCAAGAACGTCTGCAACGGAATGGTATAACTTTCGATTACATCTCAAAGAGAAGTATCTCTGCTTAAAATAGAACAACATTCATAGAAATCAAGGCACACACCGTGCATGTATTTTACCTGCAGCCTCTGTTATGTAATAATTTGAGGAATTTCCTTTAGAACTGTATGCCAATGGCTAATATATCGATGGAGTCCTTTTGAAGTGATTACGATGCCGATGAGATTTTGGCTTGATTTGACATATGCACGCTTGAATTGATTCTCTCTTTTTACCAAACTAATGCTAACCTTCTCCCTGTACTTATGAACCAGATGTGATCCTCTATGTGAGCAACCCTGGCTCAACTCTGTTTTAGTCTATCCTAATTATTTATTTTTGTGAGTCTTACACAAATAGATGGTTAGGATGGGCTGGGACAGAATTAGGCTAGGTTGTTGCCCGGAGGATTTGAGGGGTTATGAGCCTGCCTCTTCCCTTCCCTGACATTTTCAGTTTTGAATTTTGACCACCACAACTGGCACAAAATGAAACCATAAACAAACAATAAATAAGTGATAAATGAACTGTGGAATACTTCAAACATTCTACATGTCATGTATGATAACAATCATACTTGAGGTGATATAAAGACGACAAAATGGCGATAAATGAGGAATTGATACTTCAAGCCTTCAACATGTCACAGAGCTCTGTCAAACCCCCGTTACTGTTTCCACATACTCCCACTCCTTTCCTAGCTTCATCTCTGAAACGCATGCCCTGGAGTTTGAATGCTTCATTCTCCATTACGTATCTGATCTTTTCTGCAATTTTGGCTCCAGTAACTAGAGTCTCTCCACCCCAACCCCAGCTCTTCTCCCATGTCCCTATTCCAATTCTTTCCACGATATCTGCATTGATCTTCTGATCTCCATGTTGTGGCCATGCTAAGATGGGCACACCACACCACAAAGCCTCAGTTACTGAGTTCCATCCGCAGTGACTCACAAATGCACCAACTGCAGGGCTACTTAATATATCCACTTGGTTTGACCACTTGAGCACCTGTCCCTTCTCCCTCACTTTATGCATCAACTCATCACCTAGTACCTGATGTAGGTCTTCATCATCCTCTACATCAACTCTTTTCTCCTTTACCACCCATATAAACCTGCTACCACTTCTTACCAGTCCATCGCCTAATTCCCTGATTTGCTCTCTTGACATGCCCGTCCTACTGCCAAAGCTCACATAGACCACGGACCTAGCCGGTTGACCTTCAAGGCATGCTAATGGCACGCATCTCCCATGATCGCACGGTGGAAGTGGTCCAACGGCAAGGACTGATGGTAGCCCTTCTATAACTTTCCCTTCATTAAGCTTTCTGAGTGTTTCTTGCTCGAATCCTTCAGATGTGTTGACAAGAATTCCACTTGAGTCCGTCATCTTTCTACCATTATCAAAGAAATAGATTTTCAAGAGGTTATTTTTATCTTGTAGAAGTGGTGGGGGAATCCATGATTTGGGTATTGGCTCTAGACCTGGAATCTTGATGGCATCCAACCCCTCCAAATCAGAAGTATGTTTTGAACCAAATATGGTGTGGTAGGATAGGAAAAGTGTCAACATTTTAGCAGATGATGTGAAGAAAATATAGTTAGGAAGGTTAAGTACTTGAGTGATGGGAATTACTGCAGCAGCCAAGCTCATGTCTGTGATGAGAGCAGAAGCAGGTGGGGAGAGTGAGGACAGTAGAGGCAACAGAAGGGAAGCTGATTGCCGAATGACTTGAATATGGTAATAGAAAGGGTCATCTGCATTACCAGATTGCTTGTGATCAAGTGGAAGGAGATGAAGCTGCACTTGGGCGACTTGAGGGAAGGATGTGAGGAAGTGAGACAAAGTTTGTGACTCAGCCATTGAAACCGTTGGACGTGGGGTGATAATGGTGACTTGAACATGGTGGGTTGTTAGTGAAGCAGCTAAACGAAGGAAGGGTGTGAGGTGACCCATACCAGCACTTGGGAGGAGAGCTACGTGAGTAAGCTTTTGTTCATTAGCACCCAACATGATTTCCAAAGTAAACAGGTATTGGTGCAAGGCGATGATTTGATTTCACTCGGTGGCAACTTCAATCTTATATGTCCGACAAGTGTGTGAGTCAAATATGACAACTAAGAATACGTTGGTATGATTGAAATGAATGTATATCTGCATCTGCACGTGCATTTTAAAAGTGAAACAAGCGTGGACGGCAAGAAAGTTTGAACCCAATCATTTTCTTAACCAATCTATCAAACCCCGTACCCCTCGTCCTCTCCAACATTCCTAGTCCTGCTTTTTCGGACAACTAGTCTGCATTTATCATACGATCACCAAGGAACCCACCCCTCTGCTTATTGTAGCTCAATACAATCTTATATTACATAAGGCTCTTCCAGTCGTAAAAGCCTCAATTTAACGAAAGATACATGTCAGGTTCAGAGATTCACCAGACAGGGCAACACTGTTCACGTTAGAAAATTGGGAATAATTAAGTAACTTCTTTACATGATTTTTCTAAGAGTCAATATTTCTTTAATTTTATAAAATAATTAATAATTTAATCATAATAAAATATAAATGTTAATTAATTACATCAATTGTTGCTGATTCTATTAACGATTAACTGACAATATATAGGTCTTGTTTGGTAAATAATTGATCAATTAATTTTTTGCAGATTGAGAAATATTTGACTGTTTGACGATATCAAACTATTGATAATCATATTTGGTAATTAGTTGAGTAGGATTATGGATTGAACTCAATTCGTTCTTTTTTAAAATGCTTCTATAAAAAGCGTTTTGCTCCAACTGTTGATAAATTAAGAGACGAAAAGAAGATTGTGCTAAAAAATTATTACAATTTTAGGTTATAAGATTAGAAAATGTATATATATGTAAAAATATAGATTTTGTGAAACGAAAATGTATGAATGAACGCATATGTAAGAGTTTGTAGCAAAACTTAAATAAGAACCTAATACGCAGAACGGGTCTTAATACCTCGACATGGAGAAAATGCTTAGAATTAGTCTTAGAGATTAAAATAGATTTTAGATTTTTATTTATAAATGAAACAATTAGGGTTTTGGATGACTAATTGACTTGAGCTTAATAAATTGGAATCGAGGATTAAATTGATTTCACTTAAACGAATTGAATCTTTCATTTCATTATTTACCTTTATTCATTAAAGGTATGGATTTAACTTAATTTTAAAAACAGCCACTTGAGAAAGTAAAAATTTCCTAATATCATACAATTTCAAGAAAACGGTATTTTAATTAATTAGAACACAAGACAAAATGATTAATTAGATAATTATGAACAACTAAATGACTCGTGTTATAATAGGGATTTAAGAATAATATAAGAGATGAACTTAACTAAAAATAACCTCTATTACGTAAATATAAAATTGCTTATTATTGAAACTTTTGAATTGATAATAATAATAAGTCTTTATCATTGTAATGACGAGTTTTTACTACAAGAACAGTCTGAACTTGGTCCACACGAGTGGGTGTCCTTTCTATGACGTGTGGTGATATTTCTGTAACATTTGAAGGCATCAGATGAACTCAAAACTTCTTTAATCAATAACCAAATTTCTATGTCAAGCTTGGAAGATAGCAACTACTTCTAAAGAGCTCCTCATTAATTATAATCCAGATTCACCTAGGACTTTTAATCGAAAGAAGGAAGAAGCATATTGGCCCTACTTGAGTGCCTCTATTTGAAGACATAACAGAATACTACCCCCTTCATAGGCTCTTTCAATCAGGTTAACAGCAAGTGATTTACAGGTCTTCCCAACTTTCGTTTCACTTGTTTCAATAAGCATGGAGTCGCACTCGTGAGGGAGAGCTTTGCCGCCTATATGGTCCTACCTGGCTCGAATCCGGATTAGTCGGCTATTCATGTGACGTCGGATACCGGATGGTTTACACCAAAAAAAAAAAAAAGAGCATGACATCACCAGCATAGTTGTTGCCTTCAACATTGGAATAAACAGCTTTTGGGAGTCCCTTTGACGCATTTAGATTGTTTTGGCAGTAAGTGGATTCCTTGCCACCTGCTGGCCAACGAAATCCAAGCATGATGGTGCCATGCTCTAGTAAGGAAAGCAGGGTGAAGAAACTTATACAGAAGATCATCCGGTGATTTGAGTTATTTTGTTGTTTAATTCTCTTAGCGATAAGGATGTTAAGTTGTATTCAAGTTGAAACTTATGCAAATGATTCCACAATTATTTGTGGAATACTTCAAACGTTCTACATTTCATGTATGATAACAATCATACTTGAGTGGGACATGAAGACGAACAAAATAGGCGATAAATGAGGTGTTGATGCCGAATACTTCAAGCCTTCAACATGTCACAGAGCTCTATCAAACCCCTGTTCCAATCTCCACACACTCCCTCTCCTTTCCTGGCTTCATCTCTGATGCGCATGCCCTGGAGTTTGAATGCTTCATTCTCCATTACGTATCTGATCCTTTCTGCAATTTTGGCTCCATTAACTAGAAGCTCCCCACCCCAACCCCAACTCTTCTCCCATGTCCCTATCCCAATTCTTTCCACGATTTCTGCATTGATCTTCTGATCTCCATGTTGTGGCCATGCTAAGATGGGCACACCATACCAAAAAGCCTCAATTACTGAATTCCACCCGCAGTGACTCACAAATGCACCAACTGCAGGGCTACTTAATATATCCACTTGGTTTGACCACCTGAGCACCTGTCCCTTCATCCTCACTCTATCCATCAACTCATCACCTAGTACCTGATCTAGGTCTTCATCATCTTCCACGTCAACTCTTTTCTCCTTTACCACCCATATAAACCTGCTACCACTTCTTACCAATCCATCGCCCACTTCCCTGATTTGCTCTCTTGACATACCCGTCCTACTGCCAAAGCTCACATAGACCACTGATCTAGCCGGTTGACCTTCAAGCCATGCTAATGGCACGCATCTCCCTAGATTACACGGTGGAAGTGGTCCAACGGCAAGGACTGATGGTAGCCCTTCTACAACTTCTCCTTCTTTAAGCTTTCTGAGTGTTTCTTGCTCGAATCCTTCAGATGTGTTGACAAGAATTCCACTTGAGTCTGTCATCTTCTTACCATCCTCAAAGAAAGAGATTTTGAAGAGGTTATCTCTATCTTGTAGAAGTGGTGGAGGGATCCATGATTTGGGTATTGGTTCTAAACCTGGTATCTTGATGACTTCTGACCTACCCAATTCAGAAGTATCTCTTGAACCAAATATGGTGTGGTAGGATAGGAAAAGTGCTAACATTTTGGCAGATGATGTGAAGAAAACATAGTTAGGAAGATTAAGAACTTGGGTGATCGGAATAACTGCAGCGACCAAACTCATGTCTGTGACAAGAGCAGAAGCAGGTGGGGATAGTGAGGACAGTAGAGGCAAAAGAAGGGAAGACGATTGCCGAATGACTTGAATATGGTGAAAGAAAGGGTCATCCGCATTACTAGAATGCTTATGATCAACTGGAAGGAGATTAAGATGCTTTTGGGTGATCTGAGGGAAGGACGTGAAGAAGTGAGACAAAGTTTGTGACTCAGCCAAGGAAACTGTTGGGTGTGGAGTGATAACGGTGACTTGGACTCCGTGGGTTGTCAGTGAAGCAGCTAAACGAAGGAAAGGTGCGAGGTGACCCACACCAGCACTGGGCAGGAGAACTACATGAACAAATTTATGTTCCGACATTTTTCTTAAGTAAACTGGTCTACAGCAAGATGATGGCTTGATTGTACTTGGTGGCAATGCTGATTACACCTTCAAAATCTTATAAGATCTCACAAGTACAGCAACCATTCATTAGGGGAGTAGGAGCACCTTCCAGTCTTCCCGGAATCTTGTTCGGTGTAAAGAGGTGAGGGGTGTTTATAATTATTTGATCGCTATCAATGAAATTTGTCATATCTGATTATAAATTTTAGGAAGTTATAATCCGGTCAAGTTTAGTCTTATTAAAATGTTCAAAATACAAACAGGAGAGGACCAAAGGGAACCTACAGCTAGGTACTGGTTTTGCAGAAGCATACCAAACACTTCAGGACAACTAAACTAGTTTCCATCAATGACGAACCCCCAAATTGCGCGCTGTGCTAGCTCTCTTGCTAGTTCATCCAAATCTTTCTTTTTGTCCTTTCCGAAAAGGAATATCATTAACACATCTTTCAAGTCTCGTTTCTCATCTTCCTCAACCTTTGTGCTCTTAAGCACCCGTAGAACCTGCAGCCACTATTCCATAGAACCTTTGGTCCATGGAGATTGCTGTTCTGCTTCCGAAGCTCAGGCAAACAAAAGACTACGTTAGAACATGAGAAATGAACACTGAACAACGCATCATAAAGACTTTCAGAGACTGCACTACTTTAGTGATGCACAAATCATGATAACCTTGACAATACGTAGCATTTGTGAAGCTTAAGCTCGTGGGGTGCGTAGCATTTGTGAAGCTTAAGCTCGTGGGGTGCTAATTATGATTAGGTACCTGTCCACGCCAATACCCTGTAAATAATATATATTTTGGATGGGATGAAAATGATGTAATACATAGAATAGAACTTATTACATACACCGAATATACATGAAAAGATTAAAAATGAAGATAATGCGGAATACCTAATTTCGGTTCCATCTCTGATTCTGATGTTGGATGCCGATTTCGAGCTCCAAATGATCACGAACCTTCTGGGATCTTTACGGAAAGTGCTCTACGAGATACGGGGTAAGTCTTTATACAATTTTGAATTTTCTCAATACATAAACTCTCTTAACAAGTTAGAGATTCCTTATGCTTACGATTGATATGAACAAATGCAGAAGACCTTAACATTTATATAATTTCCATATCGAATTTCCCATCACAAGGTTGCTATGGGTCTGGTCCACACTAATTAGGATCCGTTTTTCACCCGAACTTTGACCTATTAATCTAGATCATTTATTGGGCCACTTTATTATCTTTATCTGGATTAAATAACATAACTTAATCGATAATTTATTTAAAAATCAAAAAATGCAATTAATAATTATCCAACTTTATGGGAAAGAACAAAATTGTTCAATAATCTCCCCTTTGGACAAGCATTAATTGCAATTTTGACTCTAGTTTGAGAATAGTTTAAAAATTCGATTAAGTCACGCTACCGTATTAGTCGACTAAGTTTAAAAAATAAAACATTTGATCAAAAGATAATGAAAGTCCTTCATTCTGTCCTGTAAGGCTTTCGATACCAAAAAGTATCAGATGTATGTGTCATGTGTGACACAGATCTAATACAATCACGTGTACCTAATACCTCACTAATATGAATGAAAAAATGGAGTGTGGCAAATTACGATGATACTTTTATGATGTAAATTATATAATCTTCACTTGTAGGTCTTGATTTCTTCAACTTTATGCTAAACCGCATATACTAAATTGCATTAGAGAAATCATGTTTTCTCTCACCGAATGCTAAACAACATTAGAGAAAACTTGTTTTCTCTCACCAAATGCTAAACCACATTAGAGAAAATCTTTATATTCTCCAACTGAATGCTAAACTGCATTAGAGAACCTTTATGGGATTAAAAACTTATATTCTCCTATGTCATGTCAAACTTCATATATATCTATTCTAAAACTATATGCGTCTAAATGACATAGGAGCAAAGTCAATCTGTATATATGCCCGGTGACTTTTAAATGCTTAAGATCGACACAAATCTTAAGACTTTTATATATATTATGACAATGTATGACAACACATATTACTGAGGATAAACGATGATCATCTTTATTGATAAACCATCATACTATTATAATACATCAAAATGTACAAATGTATATGGAGCAAACATAACGATCCCCTAACTAATAGTGTCTAAAGACGTTAAAACACTCATACTTTATACTTGTGTCACAAACACAAGTGGGTGCAGTCTTTTAGTTAAATGATTAACTTATAATTCCTCAGTCCTTAAATGCTCCAAAAATTTAATGTCACCTTTTCGTATCAACACTTTTATGATCAAATAATTGATCTTTAAACACTAAGACCCTGTGATATTCTTTGTTGTTATTAAATAACACGACAAAAAGATTATTATAGTATAACCAAATGGGTCTAGCCATTGAATTAGCCACAGATAAGTCAGAAATTAAGTTTATGTTCTAAACCATCTGTGAAGCAGCCCCATAGCATGCACTCTACATGCATAGTTGAGAAAGTTACCTATGTCTTCTTAACACACTTCTACAACATTGTACCATCTACAAACTTAAAACTATAACCTTAAGTAGATTTTCAGTCATTCGGACACATAGCTAAAATCTGAATCTGAATTTCCTACGAGATTTAGTTTATTGACTTTTCTATAAGTCAACATATAATCCTTAATTCTCTTTAGTATCTCAACGCTCGCTAGATTGTATTCCAATGGTCTACAACTGGATTAACTAAATATTAACCAAACAGTCAAACAGTGAATGCAATGTCCTACATAGTACATAGCTAAGCATATATTAGGCTATCCTCCATACTCAAATGTGAAATATTCCTCATAACCTCTCTTTTTACTTTATTCTTTGGATATTGTACCAAAGATTATCTCTCATTATAAGAAGCAGGTTCTACAGGTGTACTGTTAATCGTATTAATCCTTTGTAACACATACTCAATGCATGCATTCAATGAGAGGTCTGATGAGTGTTGAGATATGTCCTGATAAACCTGAATACCTAGGGTAGAAGATGTTATACCAAGGTTCTTTATGTCAAAATTCTTGACCAAAAGTTGCTTAACCTCATACAACATGGTTAAGTATTTTGACGTGAGCAATATATCATCCACATACAGTAATAGGAAGATAACTTTGCTCTCCTTGACCTCATAGTACAAGCATCTTTTTAATTTTATTTTCCATGAAGCTGAAAGATGGCACAACGTCATCAAATGTAAGGTATCACTTTCAGAAGGTTTGATGCAAACCATATATTGATCTGCATAACGCGCAAACCATGTTAAATCTTTTTGGATCCTGGGATCCCTTAAGTTGTACCATATAGAAACTTTATAAAGATCTTTATTCAGAAAAGCAGTTTTGATAGCCATCTGATGTAACTTTATATCATCATGAGCTACAATTGCCTTAATCAATCAAATGTATCCTCTGAGGATACGAGAGAAAAGGTAACTTAAAATTAACCTTTCTCTGTGAGTGACCCATTAAGCAACTGAACGAGCCTATAAACCGACCGAACTTTATCCTGAAATCCTTTAGGTCTTTAAACTTCATTTACAACTGATGAGTTCGCAACTCCGCTGTAAATAAAGTAGCTCCCAGACCTTACTATGATTCATGACTTGCATCTTGTCATTCATCACATCCCACCACACATCCCATTGGGTCCAGAAATAGCTTTTGTAAAAATAACTGGATCTATAACATGTATAATAATATAGTCTTGTTCACCTGATAGACTATGTAATCAGATGGGATAGCAGGTGATCTCACTCTACTAGATTCACTTAACTGTATTAGATCTTGTACCCCTAGGAACCTCTGTGTGTACAGGGATTGAATTCTTATTCTTGTACAGGCACGGTACAAAGACCTAGATCTACCGAATCTAATTGTATGAATAGTGGGTACATGATAACTGTAATATCCACCCTGCTGTCATCTGAAGGGTCAATAGGCCCACCATCATCATAAACATGGTATTCCAGAAACTTAGTTGTTTGTGATTCCACTATTTTGGTCCCTCCTTCTCTACAATAAAAGCTGTAGTCTTAAAGTGGTCAAGATATTTTACTAAATAGTAATTAACACAACAAGCATGCAATCTTTCTTTATAAGGATTATAATACCTCAGTAGGGCAACTCCATACACGAATGTGTGCAAAGCTGGGTTTTCAAACTTTTAGGTAATTAAGTAGATTAGTCTTGCTCTGTATTGACTTCTTCAAGTCCTTTAGGGTGCAGTTATGCCTTTCAACAACATGTCATTCTGCTCAAAACTACTCGGCATAGTGAATTAAATTACTATTTTAACTGACTCCATATATCTAGCAAATGAACCTTTTAAAGTCCTTAAACATTATATTTGCCATGATATTCTCCTCCACGGTCAAATCTGACTATCTTGATGAATTTTCTCAATTGGTTCTCAACCTTCAATCCTAAGTAAGAACACATAACTGTGATGGGAATAATCATCAACAAATATCATAATACATTTAGAATTGCACAATGCAACTGTATGAGGTCTACCGATTTCTTTATGTATCAAACTCAACAAGTCAGAAGCATGAGTTGATCTCAGTATCCTTATTAGTCAACTTACCCCTATAACAATCAACACATGTTCCTAGGTCATTATAATCTAGAATTGAAAAATGATTTCATTGATCAATCTCCCAACCCTAGCTCTGAAAATGTGGCTTAAACTTTAATTCCATGCCATGTATGACTTGTCATTCATTAGGGTCCTTCATTTCATAACTTGTTAAGCAAGATACGAAGAAGCATTTACCTAATTCAGGGTAAGACACATTTTATACAAACTATATGACAAGAAAGTTCTACCATTATATTTTGTACTAAACAACTGTATAACAGAAGTATTAAATGTAAAATGTCAACCTTCTTTGTCCAAAATTGATCAAAAGATCACATATAAAATGTTTTGTGTAAAACTCAATTGAACCTTACAATAAAATTCGGTACATACATCCTCTATAGATATTACTTTCACTTCTTCATTGCTGTGAGTCTTCAATTTCTCCTTCCCTTTATTTGGCTTTATCCTGGATATGAACTTTTGTATTATGGAAGTACCTTGATTAGATGTTCCACTAAATAGCCACTATGTACATAATGCGATTATCACAAATTAGATTCATAATTGACAAGCCCAAGAGTAACCTAATGGTCTCAGTCTTTTCTTTTTAAACCTCATACTACTAGTTTCTTTATGTCCCTAGGACTTTTATCATCATTGGTTTGACCAACATCAGTATATGGAGAAGATTTGAACTTTCTATCTTTAAACTTAGCAGGCTTCATCTTTGTCTTCCTTTTAGCTGCTTCGAGAGCTGTAGGAGTAGCAAGCTTGAGTTTCTCCTCCTCAGCAACAAAATGGGCTATTAAAGCATTAAAGTCCCAATATCCTCAATCTACTGTGAAGATGAATTATTCTCGATGTGTTCTCTATTACTCCCCTTTTCTCCCGTATACCTTATGGAGAATAATACTTTCATCAAGGCACTTGTCTCAATACTAGATGAGACTGTGTATCTCTGGGAGACACTATCAAGAAACTTTTTCTCTATGTTTGTGTCTAGAAGTCCACTTAGCTGATGGTTAGGAATGGATCTCTTAATGGCCGTTAGATATAATCTATTAGATCGATCCCAGGCTTCATAGGTTGTTTTATGAGTTTTCAAGGTTATGGATGTAAATGGAGATGGTCTATCCATCCGTATGGTCATATAAACCACAACTATCACCATAGCATTCAATAAATCCTCCGTTCACTTCTTTGTATTGAAATCAATCAGGGTTTTAATGGCGACACTGATTTTGTTGACTGAAAGGATGACTTCAAGATGATAATCTTTAAATCAACACATAAAGCAATCAAAGTACAAACTATCAACTCTTATGACAATGCCACCTTTAGGTGAATAGATCACTTGAGCAATAGCTTTCCTCCATCTAATGCCTTTATGTATATCGTAAAATGTTATGTAAGGTCAACACCTTTAGGTAGAATAACCAAACATAAAATCAGAGGCATCCCCTAACATGCAAGCAAAACAATTCAAAATACTGACTTGAAAGGTCACTTTGGTGACTATATTCTCATCAGCACTCAAAAAGTCCACAAACACAAGGGATACATCTTTATGTTATCCTTATGTTCTTTATGCGTATATAGTATGTGACAATATAACATTAAAAAAAATGCAAAAATCGAATGCACTGTCATATTGTCATACACTCGTGCTAACGACATTAACTGAAAACTTCATTTGAGACTTTGGTAAGAGAAAAATCTCAGTAGAATGATTATCGTGCATCATCAAACATTGAAGCGACCACCCGAGATACGAAAACCTCATGTATCTCCTTATGGTAAGTTCATTGTACGAAAATTTACTCAAAAATGGCTTTAAAATGTTTCAATTCTTTTTCCGATCGACTACATGCAATCCTGAACATCGAATATAAGACTCGAGAGATGAAAACCTCATGATCTCCCTCATATGATGTCCGAAGCATAAAAATTCACTTGAAATCCGATTCAGAATACCTTAGTTCCTTTTTTTGAAGTTAAACTTTATTTTATTAATAATGTAATAAATCCAGAAAATGGACAAACTTACTTTATAAATTTTTCAGACCCAAAAATTGACCCAAAACACCCCGGGATACCCTTACAGGAAATATGGAATTTGTTTTTTTGGAAAAACACAGTAGCAGGTCTGTACAATTGACGTCAGCATGACGTCACGTGCTACCCACACACAGATGCGCGTATATTGTACGACACGTGCATCACATGTACTTCATCCTGACCTACCACGTGGACGACCCCATCCCACGCTCGTGGAAGCGTGGGTCGCAAGTCGCCGCTTTGTCTCCCACCAACGCTGGAGACGATTTTCGACTTCCCAAGACTATGTTTTTCACTCCATTCGGCCAGTTTCAACCCATTTTTCATAACTAGCTTTATGTATGTCACTTTTACTTAATTATATACGTTAAAAAATCGAAAAACGAATAAAAAAACGAGAAAAACCATATGAGATGAAAAACAGAAAAACCTTCGTTTTCGATAAATCTATCACATAACCACTCTGATACCACATGTAATATGTAGTATAAACCTTATTACGTACTCCGGATCTACATGAAAGGATTAAAAATGAAAGTAATACGGAATACTTGATTTTGGTTCCATCTCTGATTTCGATGCCAATTCCGAGCTCCAAACAATCACGAACCTCTCGGGATCTTTACACAAAGTACTCTACAGGATACAGGCTAAGTCTTTCTACAGTTTTCTCAATACGTAAACTCTTTTAATGGGTTAAAGATTCCTTATATTTACGATTGATACGAACAACTATAAGAAACCTTAACTTTTATATAATTTCTATATCGGATTTTCCTATCACAAAATCGATATAGGTTTAATCCACACTAATTGAGATTCATTTTCTACCCAAACTTCTACCCATTAATTTAGATCATTTATTATGTCATTTTATTAGCTTTATCTTAATCAAATTACGTAACTTAATCGATAATTTATTTAAAAATAAAAAAATGCAATTAATAATTATCCAACTTTATAAAAAATGGCAAAATTGTTTAACAAATTCTTCCAAAGGTCACCAAAGTTATAAATAAAAGAGAATTGGTTCATTAAAGTGGGTATAGAAAGGACAGAACACAACCCCTTCTTTTTCCCGCGAAAAAAGAACACCAGTGACATGTTAACATACAGAAACATCCAAAAATCTTTTACCCCATCGTCCAATGCTTGTATGCATATGCATCTCCCTGACAAACCCTCCCCCATAAGGGAAACGAAAAAGTGGACGGAATAAGATGTATGTTAATGTTACCAGTCAAGAAGAATGAATTATTGCAAGGTTTTGTCGTGAACACATTTTACAGCATTTACACTAAATGTGAATACACGAGATCATATGATCCACTTGCCATCACTATGAATACCTTCACGTTGCTTTATGAGAAAATATAACCTCAGTACACTATGTCACAAATTAATCTCCTGGCGTGAATATTGGCAAGAATTGATTTAAACTTCATCATGGGTCACGGTTGTACCCCTTTGGCTAAGTTGATTTTAGAGCAGAATCCTAATCAATAAGCATTTCGCCTGTGGTAGTTTGTATGGCAGCTTTTGTGCTTTACATGCTGAAGTCTTCCCCATGCCTCTTTAATTCTTGGGACCTCACGAACTCCTCTATTCTTGCCTTCAACTCGACATTCGGAATCAGCATATCAGCAGTAAGCTGGGAGCGGTTAAATGGGTCAGTCTGCAAGTCACAGCCAATGAGTTAGACAGCTCACTGCATTTAATCTTTGAGCCCTTCTGGAAACAAATTTAAAGAAAACTTGAAAACTGGAGATTTACACCGTCACTAAGGAGATGCCTTTGAATGACAGGCCTGTCCACTGTGATTCTCGAGGAAGGTAACATCACAGGATCCTTCATTAAGGTGTACTGCAAAAATGGGAAAGTGTGTTAAATAACCATGTTTCTATTGTCCACTTGTGTTGTATATGTCAATTCTTTATGCTTCAAATGGTAGTAGCATCATCATCATTGCCCCAGCTAGAGCTAATGACATAGTTAAACTAACAATTACAATCTTGATCTATTATGACATAGAAATACACAAAAGAAAAGCCAACGGCCATACCTGGATCGGGTCAAGGAATTCATCTGGGATATCACCCAGGGCAGCTTCAGTGTCCATTGCCTCAGAAGCTGCAATTTTAGCTTTTGTACCAAGCTCAATGAATTCCTGTATAATCCTTCCATCTTCACCAATTTTTCGAAGGACATCAGCTGCAGCTGTAAATAACTGGACCCAGAGAATAGTGTCAGATTATCTATGACCGGCTAAGGGAATTGAGAACAAAATAGAATGACAGGGTTTCATCTTTCTGGAACTTTCTTACAGCAGCTTACCTGCTCATTATATGATCGGCCGTCCCTTGAGATGGCCGCTGGGAATATCTTTTCTACATCACCCCTAGCTAGATGAACGTATATTCGTACAATCTTCAATGGATTAAATAGTAGTGAATTAGGAGATGTACAGCAATACTTCAAAAGCATTTAACTCGCAATTCTACATGATTTTAAAGGAAAACACCCCGCTGGCTCATTGTATCTAAAAGCCATCTCATATTATGTAAGACTATTCTAGTTACAAAAGTCTAAATTTAGGGATGAGATAAATGTGAGGCTTGTAGATTCACCCAGTAGTGCAGCACTGTTCAGTCATTTTGGTGACTTATGTGAAGATCATACAAGTGGTCTTCCAATCTCTGTGCTCTGCCAATTCCTCCCCAAATCCCTCTCCTAGCCCCTCCCTACAACTTCTTTTCCCCCGTTTGTATAAACTAAGAGATAAAGATAAAAAGCAACTGACACCGATAGAGATGCAAGCTAACCTGCTTAAGCAGATGTTTTGGCCGGAATTCATACTTCTCAGGGTCTTTCAAAGTCAAAGATTTTCTTTGTGGACCAACAAGTTGCAAAAGAAAGTAATTGAGCATGCTGGCAACTCTTTCAACCTGTCCAAAGTGGAAGATGCAAAGCTCCTAACTAAGTACAAAACAAATTAAAGGGAACCTGCAACTAAGGAGAAACATTACTGAAGGAGCAGTGAAGGAACATTTCATTACCATCTCAGGAAGTAGGAAAGGTGCAGTTATCTGCTCTGATGTGAATGCCAGCATACTAACATCCTCATTTGCCAACTTCATATCAATTCGGATGATCTGAAAGTAATCCAGATTATTCATTTGATCAAGTATTTTGACTTCAAAGGTAGATAAATGCACTTATTGAGTATAGAAACTGACATTCTCCTGGGAATGGAAAAGGCGAGTTCTCTCCTGTCTCTCTTGAGCTGGCCTGCGTTCCCATTCTGCAGTATTTGACATCTCTGCTTCCAACTCTTTGAGTTCAAGAATTTTGTTCAGACTCTCATCTAGCAGATATATACTATCATTGATCAAGAAGTTTAAGAAATTCAAATAGACACCCTTTTCTTCTTCTATGGCAATCTGAAACAGCATAAAACAGTGGGTTTAAAAGATATGCCTAATCAACTGAATAAATGAGCAAATATTTCTAACCATTGTTGCTTTACCTGTCTCCAAGCATTACGATGACTAGGAACCTGCCATAGATACTCAAGAAGCTCTGCAATATTATGCCGAATGTTGAACTTGTCATAGAACTGCACAAGATTTAAAAAAAACAAAACAAACATGTTAATTAGGTATGAAATCATATGAAACATGGAAAGATGTTGAAATTTTTGTTCCTTCAATTGCGTATTGTGGAAGATTTCTATCCTGGATTGATATAGATAAATTTATATCCGATCAAATTGAAAAAAGAAGTTACCATTCTTATTGTTTACAACCTAAGACATTTCAAGTCCGTTCGCTAGAATCACATAAAGGATATTCATGTTCTATTTCCAAGTAGAGTGAAAACAGAAAAGGCACGTCAAACAGACAATGACAGAAAATATAAATAGTGAACAGATTCTTGAAGCATGGTTTACGGAGTTAAATTAACAACAGGAGTAGCTGATGCGCTGAATATGATCTAGAGATGGGCATCGGATGACATCTTCTGTTTAAGTAACTAAGGCAATATCAGATGACACTGTGCATGTGCTAAATATCAAGGGTATTAAATACCTAATAATATCTATTGTTGAGAGGCAAATGGACCAACTACAAGAATCAATGAATCTAGAACACAAATCATATGGAAAAGAGGCCTCTTAACCCAATTAACTAAATGAAGGAACTAAGTGTTTCTTTAGTTGCTTATTAATTATTCATGACCACAAAACACAAGAGAATAAGAGGACATGACATAAATAGACACATATCAAACATATGCAATAAGGCAGGACCAGGTAAACCAGCTAGAGAACCAGTGGTTACCAATTGATTGAAGATCCGGGACCAATTTACTAGCAGTAATTAGTTCACACTTGTAAAATGATAAAGCAACTTATGTTGCCAGCATAACAATTATTCCGAACAAAACTAAGAAACAATCACCTGCGTGTGAGAACCAGTGAACTCAATGTCCACATAAAGCTTTAAGAGGTTCTTTACAAGAAACTCCAGAGACAACTGATGGCCTTCAAATAAAGTGGCTGTCGCAGATGAACCACTGCAAATGTAAACCAAGCACTGTCAGTACCCAGCTTTTTGCAAACTCAGCAACATTAACAATAATCAACATCAAATAGGAGTCACCAAATTACCTTCTACGAGGCATCCAGCAATTCAACACTTCAACCATTTTCGCCCTTAAATACGGGTTTCTGATATATGTTGGGCTTGCCATGAACATGATAATGAAGTTCATAAAATCATCCTGTCAAACAAGAATAAGATGAAAATCAAAATCCAGAGAAGCAAAATAAACTAGGTTATTGAGAACGCTATTCACATTATTTAAACATAAGCAGAACCTACCAGTGTGACACCATCTAAAGCTTTAGGAATCCTGGAAGCAAATATGAGCAATTCCATTGCATCTTCAACAAAATGCTCGGGCATGGATGCAAAATGCATGGGACAAGTTGATGGAAGAGGCATTCTAAATCCACCAACCAAGTTCACCAACCAAACCACCATCAAGCGGTAGAAAGAAAGTGCCCGCTGAATGAAATCTCCATCCTGAAGAGTAAAAACCAGGAGTACGAACAAGAGAATAAGCCAACAATATTTCACACATTTATCATTTCTACGATCCATAGTAAGAAAAAGTCCAAGTTGGAGGAAGAACAAAAGGAAGTGGTAGCAGGGGATGTGATTAGAGATGCAGAAATGATGCTTTCAACTAAAGAACAGTCAAAAGATTTATGGTCCTCGCTAGGATTGAATTATTCATCAAGATAGAAAGCAAAACCATATTTTCTGCGCAAACAGTAGAACACAAAGCAATAGGCAATATGCTTTTGTGGACGAACAAAGAGATAGATTTCCACATTCTATGAATTCATATGCTTTAGCCCAAATCTAAGTGATCTTATCATCAAAATGGACCTCCATTTTCCTTGTACATCAAGTAGTAGCCCAAGGCTAAGCAATCATTTCACCAAAATAGACCTCATTTTCTAATACATGATTTAATAACTGTTAAATAACACAACCACGACAAAAGAATTCTATGAATAAGATCTTGCTTGGGATCCCTTGTCCAAGGCTATTCACTTTTTAGGGGTTAAAATTCCTAATTCACAGGATTTAGTTAGAATTCCGTATTATAATCTAAATCCTACCACAGAAGCCTAGCCAATAATTCATGACTTTCTTCTGTGCAATATTTTTCCAAACACGAAATTTGACTCAACGTCTTTACTTATATATCTGGCCGATGTAGGTAAACAAAATGCAAATTTGAAAATATTCGGAACCCATCCCTTATTATCATCCTAAGTTTCCAGTTCAATTTTCAATAATCCCTCTCTAGTGTCTTGTTGTTATCAATTAAATTGGTATTAGGATATCCAATTGCATCTAACTGCACCCATCATACTGATAAAAATGGTTATTACTCTCAGTAATATTGCCTAAACAGTTGGTTACCATTATTCTCCTCCCAGCCAACACAATGCCAATCTTGATGAAAAAGCAGACATATTTCAGTTTGCAAGTCAGGTACCATTTGATCATGAAGTGGATGAACTGCTTGACTTAGAGGGGCAAAGATGACAGGCAAGGGTAGTTTACCCTTAATATTTGAGCTTCATAGCAAAGCTTTTCCTGTGAATACAACTCCAGCTCTTTCTCGAGGCGAGTGATATCCTGCTGCAATTGTGGAGCAGGTGCTTGCTCTTGCATGGATTTTAATGTGGACAGTGTATCCTCACATCTGGAGATGTCCTGAAAGGATGGTTATTGACAAAAGGAAGTGAAAAACATTTATCATGATGTTGATTTAGTCACTAGCAAGGTGTCAGGCTGATAAATTCAATATACGCAAGAGAATCTTAATTCGTGCTAGGCTACATTGAAAAAAACAAACAAACCAACTACACAAATGTTAAACATAAATAGATATGCATGTATTACCTGAACTAGATGCTTAAAATCAGAAAATGCTTTCAACAGACCCAAGTTGAGAACCCTTGCTGTCATAAAGAAGCATTCACAGATAAATGGAAACCTTTCACCACTTTTTGGTGCAGGTAATGCACTCTGCAGTCCACCAGCACGGCTACTAGAACTAGTGGCTTCATGAGATTGTAGCAAGCGATTACTGTGATCAGATTGTGTAGAGGCATCACTTGCCGCAGGATTATCCCTATTGGTCCAAGCAGCAACTTCCTCTGAGGATGCATGTACCGCCGTCAACCCTCTGAAGTCAGGAAAAAGAAAAAAACAAAGGCTATCAAGAAAAGTGGGATTAGCGACTAGAAGATATATCCTGTCTTTATAGTGTCATCACCTTAGATCCAGACGGTTACCATAAAATACATATCTTGGATCAATTTTATCCCTCTTTGTCATATGTGGATCCAAAAATGGTTCACAGAGCCGAAGCATGACAGCACTTAGATTGACAAACATGCCTGAACTTGCACTAGATATAGGATCCACCTGTACCAAATGTTAGACACAATATAAGCAAAAAAGTTTGAACTACGTTTTTCTCTTGGTGCATCAGAATGTGCAAAGCCAAATACACTTTGGAATGACGTTATAAAAGAAACACAGTAGACATAGATGGCGACTCATATATAATTCAATGAGACTTATGCAACTTGTTAAGCGATACAACTTTGGACTGTGGCACCAAAAATCACCTGTATCTGGGCTCTTGATGAGTTTCTATTGATAACCTCAGCAAGATACTGGAGAACATGCTCACGGGTATCACTACTTTTAAGAAAGGTGAGAAGAATTTTCACCAGCTCATCATATAAGTTATTCATAAGAGTTTTGATCGTCGTGAAAGAGGATAACAAATCAGCTGCCCTCCGAGTTGATGCATCAGAAAAACACTGCAGCCTGGAGACAAAAGTGCAGGTAGGCATTAATATCATCCTAGTCATTACACTTGAGAACATAGAAAAACCATGAACATAATCACAGCCACAAAAAATCAAAAGATTCCATTCCACCCACCCAACATCAGGCTCGCTTCTGAAAGTCGTATGATCAGGCAATGCACTGACATGAAAAAAAGGACCAAGAATGCTGGTCATCTCAATAACTCTTCCATTCAAGTAAACTCCTTTGGGAATCCACCACGGATGGTTCACAAGAGACTTAGCTCCAGCCGGAAAACCCACCAAATACGCTAATGCCCTAAGTGGCTGCTGAAAGTTCCCCAAAGCTGAAACCTTTATAACATTCCCTCTCAAATCTTCATAAAGCCCCTTCAAAATAGGGTCCACACTATCGAAATCCCCTTCCTTTAGCAGCTCATCCAAAAACCCGGGCGGTGGCGGCTGAGTCCCGGTGGAGCCGAACCCGTCCTCCACGGCGGCGAAAAGCAAAGGCAGAAGTGGCGATACATTGGACTTCCCAGCATCAGAATTCGACGGGAACATGTCGGGATTTCCCAAGTGGATTCTCGAATAAGAAATGAACAATTTCTTCGCTTGCTTGATTGACAATTCAATCTCCGACCTGACGGTTTTGTCCTTCATGTTAGCGACTTTCTTCAATTCCTCCAACGCTCGTCGGTAGCATCCAAGAAGATACTGGAACGGAGGCTCGACCTCGGGGAATTCACCGGAGAGCCGGTCGATGAGAACTCGCTCCACGAACTCGCGGTTCAGCTTCAAGTCCTTACCTTCGCTGAGGATCTCCGCGGCAGTCATTTCCAAGTAAACAAGTCGAGGATCAGAATCCACAGGACCAGTGAGAGAGATTAGTAAGATTTTTCTAAGAATTATATCCTCGATTTCCTGGAGAGATCGCTGGGGCTTTGAGGTAGCCATGGAAGGAAATAGTTGAAAAAATCAGTAACTTTTAAATACAGAAGGAAAGATTTGAGCTTTTGCGTATGTCTGGAGGGAACTTTGTCTTCCCGGTAAAGAAACGGAGAGATGGGGAAAGCTAGAAGGGTTTAGAAGAGGGGAGCTTCATTGATAATGGTTATGGAGAGGACTAGCTAATACATTGTCCCACGGCAAGAGCAACAGACCGGAGCTCCTATGGAGCCGTAGGGAAAGCTCAAACTACGTCGTTCCAAGTCGACAAGGGGATTCTTTCCAATGGTGTAGTGTCTCCTTCCAAGGCTTCCATCCAAAACCTACACTTACAAGTAATTCGTTAAAGTCTAATTGGCGTTTTATTTCAATTCTACTTTTTTGTTATAGTTTTTAGTTTTAGAGGGGCGTTTGGTTTGAGGGTTTGGAAATGAAGGAATGAAATAATTGTAAAAAATAGTGTTTGTTTTGAGGTTTTCAATTCCAAGGGAATAGATTTATTCCATTAAGTTTGGGAATCTACTAAACCCTCCAAATGGGGTAGATATCAAGTTTT
>JANIJH010000008.1:17371901-17389947 GCA_024520975.1 Erythroxylum areolatum
TTGGATTTGTTGCTTCCGTTGCAAGTAATGATTTCTTAAAAGTTTTGAAATCTACCGTTTTTCCAAACAAAGCATGTTTTCTTTTTCTGATCCAACAGTTTACGCATCAATGAACTAAGCCATTGCAACTCTTGAACTTATATTCAGTTTCTGTGGAAGACTTAGAAACAATATGTTGCTTATTGGAACCCCATAAGATCAAATTATGTCCTAAAAATATAGTAAATCCTGTAGTAGAACGTCAGTCATTTATGTTGCCACCCTAATTGACATCACTATAAGAAGAGATATGATCATGTGTGGACTTACAAAGTAATAATCCATGAGAACTTGTGCCTTGTAAATAACACAATATTCTCTTAACAACAGCCTAATGATCCATAGATGGAGCATGCATAAACTGTGAAGCTTTGTTCACTACAAACCAGATATCTGAACGAGTGATACACAGATATTAAAGATTGCCAACTATCTGTCTATACAAAGTGGGGGAAAAAGCTTCACCATGAAGAGACAAATCTGTTTTTGGACAAATGAGTGTAGAGACCGAATTTGTATCTTCTATGTGAGACTTGGCTAGTAATTCATGAATGTCCTTTTGCGGGACAGGTGAACAGTATTCTTTGACCAAGTGACCTCAACTCTAAGAAAGTAATGAAGTCTACCAAGATATTTTAGAGAAAATTTTGTTTACAGGTGTTGAATGATGTGATGAATGTGTTTGGCATCCGACCGTAGTAATAAGATGTTATCCACATAAATCAAACAATACAACGAAACACCATATGATTTATAAATGAAAAGGGAAGCATCAGTCTTACTATACACGAAGCTCAAGGAATTGAGAGTAGTAGTGATGCATTTGAACCATTGTCGAGGCGCTTGTTTCAAGTCATATATCGCTTTTGTCAGCTTGTAGATATGAACTGAAAAAGAGGGATTCTTAAATCCTGGTGGCTGAATCATATAAATATCTTCATCTAGAGTTCCACGAAGGAATGCATTGGAAACATCCAGCTGCTGAATAGTCCATCCTTTTGTAATAGCTAGAGACAATAACAATCGAATGGTAGTTGACTTAATTACTAGACTAAAAGTATCATTGTAGTCAATGCCGGGCATTGATGAAACCCTTTGACCACGAGGCGTGCTTTATAGCATTCAACAGAACCATCCAGATTATGTTTTATCCGATAAACCAACTTTCGTTTGACCATATTGAGAGATGGGTGTGCCGGTACAAATTTCCAAGTGTTGTTACGAATTATAGCATCAAATTCTTCCTACATTGCAACTCGCCACTCTTTATGCTTGGCTGCCTATTTATAAGTGACATGCTCAACAGTTATTTGGCTTTGAGTATGTAAAGCACGTGATTTTGGTTGTTCGTTTGGGTTCAAGTAATCATCGGGTGTCGATTTTTATGGTGATGATGGTGATTCTCATTTTTGGACTAATCAATAGTGAGTGATAAGCCAGGAGGATGTGTTTGGCTTGGATTAAGATTTGGTGGTGGATAAGGAGGACAAGATAAGGGTGGGGTAGGTAATAAAGGTTGAAGTGAAGAGGGACTCTATGGTTGTGTGTGGCCAGAAGAAGGAGAAGTAGGTTCTGGTGGGATAGCAGGTGATGAAAGTGGAATGCATACCGATAAGAAGATAGTAGTTGGACTGTTTCAGGTGTCTATTGGAACACTGGAGTTGTGATAACTTGGAGAAGAGAATGGAAATTCCTGCTCAAAAAACACAATATAGTGTGAGACAAAGATTTTAAAGGAAGATAAATCAGGACAGAAAAAACCTTTATGTAACTTGTTGTAACATAGAAAGATACATCTTTTGGACCTTTGATCAAGCTTATGAGAATGGTATGTTTTGGTCCATGGATAACATAAACATCCAAAAACATGTAAGTTGTGATAATCAGGTAATGTCCCAAAAAACTGTTGAAAAGGGATTGACATTATGCAAAAGGGGAGTAGGCAAATGATTGATTGTGTATACTGCAGTATCAAAGTCATAGGTCCAAAACTGATTAGGAACAAAAGAACGTTGTAAGAGTGAAATGCCCATTTCAACAATATGTTGGTGTCTGCGTTCAACATAGCCATTCTGTTATGGTGTTTTAAGACATGAACTGTGTTGTGTGATACCATTTTTCCAAGAGATAAGTAGTCAATGCTTGATATTAACCACCCTTTCCCCCTACTTGAAATTGCTTAATGGATGTGACAAAAAAATTTCAAGCATATGACGAAATTTAATGAAAACATTAAGAACTTCAATTTTGAATTTGAGAAAATAAATCCAACAATATTTGCTATAATGATAAAAAATAAGATATAATATCGTTTTACATCAATTGATGGAACTGGTGAGGGACCCTAGACATCAAAACAAACTAACTCTAATGGTTTTTGAGCTTTATAAGCAGAAGCAACAAATGGCAAACGATGACTCTTACTAACACTACACGTATGACAAGATTTTTTAACATCACTGACAACAGGAATTTTTGCTTATTGTAAGGCATGATGAACAACGCGTTAATTGGCTTGGCCAAGTCAAGAAAGCCAATGAGATAACAATCCTAAGAAGGATGATCCATGTCATTGAGGAGCTATAAGAATGGACTAAAGATCGCAATCACTCCACCTGTATGTAGAGGTTTCATAATCCTACATAATTTTTTACATTTGTTTCCACACTCGCATATAATAGTAACCTAACAAAGAAAAGTTTTCCTATAACCAAAAGAATCACTGGGATAAACAATCAAACATCTTGTAGACAATACCAAAATACAAACTATATCCATTGAAGATTGCTCAAATACTAAAAGAAAAGGACCTTCTCACTTCCAATTTCAAATAGCAAACTCTTGATTTTTCTACTTGCTATTCAATTAATGGATAATGATACCTGAGAATCACTCTTTCATCTAAAGATGCCTAATTATTTGCTTACCTACTGTCACTTGGTAATTTCATCTTGAAAGCAAGGAAGAATATTGAGGTGAATCATGCAAATGTAGTTTATGAGTGGGGACCCTACTTGTGTTTGTTTCCTACTTCTAGATGGGAAAGGAAGAAAAGTTAATACAACATCATCTGAAAAGTGTGGTAGGCTTTTGCATTAAATTATAGATGCAAAGAAATATTTGAAAGCAAGTAATAGGAGAATCCAAAAAGCAATAGCAGCAAATGAAGAAACAGAGAAACATCTGAAATAAGATGAAGAAATCGAAGCACAAAAGACACAAAGACGCAAAAGACATAGAAGATATTGAGCTTGTTTTTATTAAAAAAACTTGTTTTAAAAACATACAAAAACGTTGTTTTTTCGTTTTTGTAAAGTTATTGTGGCTTTATTATTTTTGAAAATGAAAAATGGCAACGAGACTCAACCAGATGCATTGTAAGGCACTGCTTCCTTTTTTATAAAAACGACAATAAGAAACGAAAGAAAAAAAGGGAACCAAACAAGCCTTAAAATAATCCTTTTTTTCTTTTTCGGAAAATAGTATCTTAGCAATAATCTATAAGAGAATTTTATATTAGTTATTTATTTATTTATTTAGTTTTTGTTTATGTAAGTCTATCAGAACAGTTTCTTTATCAATCAAGAGTAAAGCTGCTGACTCTTAAATCTCTCTAAACCTTCCATGTCAACAAAATTTCTACTAAAATATTGTTATTATTATTGTTGTAATAATGTATCATGGTAGTAGTAATTTCAGAATTGGTATGATATAATATTGATATTAACTAATATTAAATATAGATTAATATTAAATATAATTTTAAAATTATAAACTAATTTTTTAAATTATATAATTAAATTTTAGTTCATTATTATAAAATATATAAAATTCTAATTTTTATTAGGAGATAATATTAAAATTTCTATTTATTTAATAATAATCTCTAACTAAAATAGAAAATCAAAATTATTTCCTATCTTATAAAAATAAAATAAATTTATATATTTATATTAAAAATATAAAATAATTATTTAAAAATAATATTAAAAAGATACTAATAATGTTTAAATAATGCATAAAACACATGTTTAATTATATAAAGAATTTAATTATATATTAAAATTGACTATCATATTATAGCTAAAATTGGCAAAATTATTTTAAATCTTGACATCTATTTATTAAAATTAATATAAAATAAATTTTAGACATAATATTATTTTGGAAATATTTCAACATAAAATTTCCAATTTAATCTTTCAATTTTTGTTATTTTACAAATTTAATCTAATATTTTTGGTACTTCAATATATAGGTTGTACTAAAAAAATTTTTGAAACAATATGGTATCTAAATCTAATATGGTATACCTAAATCTAATATAGTACAAGAAAAGTTGATATCAATATTTAGTCAATATGATTGGTATTAGTCAATACCAACCAATATCAATATACAATTCAAAATATTGTCTAAAGACGTATAAAATGTAAAACAAAATAAAACGAGGTATTAAAATTGCAAGCAAGTGAACTTGGAGGTTAGAATTCAAATTATATGAGATTAACCTAATTATAAAATAAGTACAAATTCAAAAGTAAAAGGTTACTTAACATATTATAAAAGGTAAAGGGGTCAAATCAAACCTTAAGGCTCTTACCAAAATTCAATTTAAACCTTATGTTTTAACATGTTTAGAGAGAATCATAATGTTTCACAAATTCTTAAAAAGACTCCTACTTAAGACGTTCATGTTAAAAAAATATAGGTAATATTTTTTATTAATTATTTGTGGGTATAATATCTTATGTGTAACCTTCATGACAAAAGATAAAAAATTTGAAATATTATATGTATATTTTCCCCCTAATTTAATACCCTTTTGATAAGAAGAAGGGTATACTCATCTTCATGTAGGAGGGGTTAGACTGATTTTAACCTTTTAGGTAGAAAAGGCATCCCAATTACTACATGAATATCTCTATTGGATACAACATATATAAAGTATATTAATGCTCTCATTGGTACTCTTCTCACCACTCTCAACAATGGAAGTGTCATATCAATAATAGCACTCTCAACAATGGAAGTGCCATATCAATAATAGCACCTAACTTCAACATCAAATTAGATGACCTAAATATCTCTACACAATTGAAGGTCAAAATCTAGATTGTAGGTGTTGAACAAGATCCCTTAACTATCATGGTTACTTTACATCATCAGATTATTATCATTTGTAGAACCATGCTCTGGATTTGTACTTCCCTAATTCTACCACTTATGCTTTATAGATGGTGACAAACAGAACTTAAGGACAAATTACTATTGTTCAGATCCCAAGGAAGCTTCCCAAAGAAGAACTTGAAGAACTCATGTCTCTAGAATGGATAACTAATTATAAAAGGGAATTCCATTCCCCTCTTTGTCACCATTTCCATACGGCTACTCCACCACTCCTTAGATAATTTGAAGATGGCTATATTAAATCCATCTATAAAAGGTCAGGGTAGGAAAGTCCTCAACCTACTTTAATGATCTCTCCATCATTCTCTCATAAAGAAACCATAAGCAACCCTTTGATTCACTCGATTGGAGCAGATGGGACATATTCTTATATCAGTCATATGAATGGTCATTTTCTTTAAGACATGGATCCACCTATGTGTCATCCAGATTGTAGATGTTGGGAAGAAGATGTTTAAGATATAGATTATGAAGCAGAGGATCATCAGAGGAAGAAATGCATACCACAGCAACATGCTCAAGTACAAAGATAGTTTAGGGATGATGATAATGATTGTAAGCCCTGGATTGGCATAAAAAATCCTAGGACAAGACCAACGACTTCAAGAAGAAGCAAGATATAACCATTTCCTAATGTCATTTCGACTTGCTCTAATCATCCATATTATTCCAAAAAAATTCTACAATGAAATCCTTGTTTAATGATGCGACCACAAAGTAGTACGATAAGGATTTCCCTCCTCTAGAGAGGAAGACCAATGAGATGAATAAGGTAACAAGTCACCCATTCGTTATCCCTATACAGGTATCTCCTCAAGGCACCTACTCACTAGTGACCCCTGCTGAAGAAGTCCTAAATTGGCAAACTAAGAACATAGTTGCTCAAAACAGATTTACAAAGTTGATTTAAGACTAGAAGGGTGAAATGCAAAAACACCAGACTTACTAATTTAATCTCGATATCATTCCAGATTCAACAGTTACATTAAAAAATGCTTCATCAGTTACAATACACTAAAAAGTGCTTCATTAGTTACAACAACTTGAGTGTTAAATATTTATTTGGAAGAGAATTATTATAGCCCATGGTTTTTATAAAAAAGGAGTTGTCCAGAATTTGTGAAGAATTGGGAAAGATAAAGTCAGATAGAACTAGAGACTAATCAAGGACTATATGATCCCTCCTTCAGCTTTTTATTATAGATCAACCTCTTACCCCAGTCCATTATATCCAGAAACCTCAGACTATGGAAAAGTCTTCAAAATGTTACACCCATTATTTTGACAATCCTTAAAAAAAAAACCTTAAAGCCTTGAAGCATAATAGAAACCAAAAGATCATCCAGGTCTATCTTACACCAAAACTAAAGAAAACCTCACCCCTCTAAAAGAAAAGGAATCAAAAGAAGAACCTAGATTTATGGCTACTATCTAACTAACCCATCCTTAGTTAATTTCCATTAATATCTCTAACTCAAATTCACAACATTCTAAGACTAGCTCTAATATAGACCAGATGGTTGATCTCTCACAGCTATCGTAAATCTTGATGGCCAATCTAGATTCCCCTTCACTACACATAAAGGAAGATCCTTAAGTAAAATATGTGGATTCTTTAAGAACAAAACTAATACAACAAAATTTAAAGACCAAAATCCTGCCAACTTTAGGACTATAGTTTATATTTGACGATATTCTACCTATTAAATGGAGAGACATGTTATACAAATCCAAAGCATGAATCAACTTACAAATCACAAGGCCAGAAGCAACTTTTAAAGAAATCCCAATAAAATTTGTCTCCAGAATAAGTGGAAACTTGCGAGAATGGTTTCAAAGTCTAAGAGAATACAGAAAGCTTAAAGTCGTCAAGTTTTTTTAGGTAAGAATCCTGTTAAGAATAATCCATACAGAATTTATTGGAGACTTTCAGTTAATTGATTGGCAAAGTCATCAAGAATACTTCAAAATAAAGTTTTGTTCACTAGATAAGAGAGACCTTCAGAAGCATTTTTAAAAAATGTTTGCAAAACAATACATGTTAAATAGGTTTAATGATGTTAGTCTTTAACATACATTTATTGCCTTCCTTCCTAATGAACTCCAACCAGAGTTGCAGAGGATGATAAATTCTCTACATCATGACATGACAAAAATCTCATTAGGAGAAATATAATAGTTAGCTTTGGCTACTTTCTACAAATTATTTAAACAACATAAAATCTTCAAAACCATGATGGTGGATAAACCACACTTCAAACATGCCTATAAAATGCCCTATTTAAAGATCAAGTGCAAGGAAATAGTAAGATGTGGTCGCAGGAGAAACGTATAGTTTCTATAAGATAAGGCTGATAGAAAATCAATGACCTTATAGAAGAAAAAGAGAATTGTCAGATTCTTCAAGAGATCTCCTAAAGTTAACAAGTTAGAATGATGTTATCTTTATGGAAAACCTGACATTATGGGGAAAATTTTAAAATCTATTAGAAGTATTATACCGATAAGGGATGATGAAGACATTGAATCTGTATTTAAAGAACAAACAAGTCCCTATGTATAAGTCAACTGAGGGAGAAAGAGATTCTTTTATAGAAGTACAAAATCCAATATATATGATGAAAGAGCCTTATCAGAGGTTGAGCGATATACCAGACACCATATAGGAAACAACTTCTAATGAGCAAGTACCATCGTCCTATCAAAAGTATAGGATATATGGGCATAGGCTTGTGCAGGAGTGTAATCAAGCCTCATATTCTTCCCTTTAAAGTATGGTAATCTCTTGAAGAATATTTCACTGTTGTAGATGGAAAATCCTTTAAAATTGAACTTATAACCAAGGGAAAAATCAAAATTAAATTCTTCCCAAACTGCATTGTATGGATAAAAGTTCTTGGTAGTAATCTCTTGGGAACAAATATAATAATTGGTATGGATATCTATTTTTAAGCAAAGAAATTACAAATTCTACCTTAAGGCATCAGATTTAAATATTTTCTCTGTCCCTTCACTCATGTCTTCAATATGTTTGGTCTCTAAGAAGTTCCTTAAGAATATGGACATATAAGAGATCAATATGTCATTATCAATTCAATCACTCAAAAATTTTAAGGAAAAATTCAAAATTCTTCATCCAATTATTATTCAAAAGAAATGAAGATATTAATCATATCAAGGCCACTCATCTAAGAATGAACCCAGATGACTTGGCTCTAGAAAGAGAAGAATGTGTTGTCTTCTTAAGACAAGGATTGATTGAACCCACTAAGTCTAAATTGGGCATTTCAAGCATTTTATGTAAAAAAAAGCCAAAATGTATGCAAGGAAAGAAAAAGTTAGTGATTGACTACAAGCATTAAATATTTTTCTCCAAGATGATAAGTTGTCTCTACACAGGATTAACACATAAATATTGTCCCTGAAAGAAGAAAAAGTGTTCTCAAAGTTTAATCTTAAGGCTGGATTTTGGCAAATAAAGATAGAGCCAGTAAATTGTTACAAGATGGCATTTTGCATCCCAAATGCCCAATACCCATGAACTATCATGCCCTTCAAACTTAAGGTGGCCCTTTCCTTATTCCAGAAGGCCATAATAAAAATCTATGAGCCCATACTAGATAATGTACTGGTTTGTATTGATGATATCTTGCTATTCTCAAAAGATATGGGTGAATATAAGGTCTTACCAGAAAGATTTGTAGATATCACTAAAAATTACAGGATAATGCTCTCAGCCTAAAAAAGTCATATTGGTACTACTCAAATAGACTTCTTGAGTATGAAATTTTATAATGGAGATTATTAATCAAGCCTAAACATTGCCAGTCAACTATTTAATTTCCCTTATGAGAAGCTCACGAAAAAGCAAATTCAGTAATTCTTGGGTATTATTAATTATATCTAATATTTTATCCCTTATATTGTTGATTACACCAGCTAATTGTTGAAGCTCTTGAAAAAGAATCATATCCCATGGGGACCAAAACAAATAAGGGTTGTAAAATATCTAAAGAAATTTTCCTACATCCACCACCATTTAAGATTCCTGATAAAAGAGAACAAATCTTATAGACTGATGGTAGTGAAGAATATTAGATGTGGTCCTAATAGAAGAATTTCGTGGTAAGAGATTCTACTGTAGTCATGTAAGTGGCTAATTTAAGGAGTTAGAAAAATATTACCGTGCAATCTACAAAGAGATTTTTATAGTAAAACAAGGAATAGAAAAGTTCAGCTTCCACTTGGGTCCTTATCATTTCATTGTTGAAATGAATAACACATCATTCTTAAAGGTGCTAGACCCTCAGAAAAAGACCTTACTAAATAGTTAGTTGCTTATATGGAAAGATTGGTTCTCTTACTATAAATTCTTAATCTGACATATAAAAGGGCACCAAAACATCATTGTTGGCTACCTTTTTTAGCCCAAAACAACATTATACTTTTCACTCCTAAAAAAGTTATTCCTTTGATCTTCTTGATGTTTAACCTTCCCAGAGTTGCAAAAGTTAAAATAGCATTTCCATCTTGTGCAAAAGAACCCACTACTATTGAAGAAATCAATGACTTAGCAAAAAGAAAACCTTTTCTATTGGCTCCATCTCTTCTTAGAAAAGACAAAACTGCCCGTATCCTTTTTATTTTGATTCTCAAACTCATTACCTAGCTATCTACTTTATTACTTAAGCTCTTCCGTTTAAAGCAATGTGGTGGTACCTTTAGACACTCTCTTCTCTTTTTGTATGTGCTATTGCAATTCCTCCTCTATAGGTATATAACTATCTCTGTGTATGCAATCATGAATCCTCTACTTTGTGGACTTTTGTAGAATGGTATTCACCATTATTGTGATGGAGAAAGGAGTTATCTTAAGTTATTAATCAACACAAATTATGGGGCATTCCCTTAGCCAAACAAGACACACAATGCTTCTTTATGATTTATAGGATTTATAGCCTGGAAAAAGATGACTTCATTTACATGCCTAATCAAACACATCTTTGGTATACTTCTCTTGAATGGCCCAAGATAAGGATATGTTTGTGAAAAATCTTAAGATGTTTTTTTTATGTGATCTTAATAATATTCCTAAACATCACTCTCTTGTTACATGCACCTCCCTTGGATTGTATCCTGGAGAATTCATCCCCTAAACACTAGGAATAAATTTTCAAAAAGAATGGGCCTATTCTTCACTAGTCTCAGGTTTATCTTCTAAGATTCTCAAGATCTTAATGGGAAAATGTCTGAGTTCTATAAAGAAGACTATGAGCGTCTTTTCAAAAGAATGGAGACATCACAGATGATGAAAAAAATTTATCCATGTCCTATAACATTCAGTAGAAGAACAAGTGGGACCTACCATTAAAATAAATCCAATCACCATATATTTTTCAGTAAATTACTATACTATTATGTGTATCTGTAGACCCTTATTATATGATGATGGTTCCACTAAGTTTAATTATTTATGTTTGCCAAAGGCTCTACCTTGTTAAATTATTATATGTTGTATGTTTGTAACAATTATTGTATGTTGTCTATTTATAGCCCCTTCTGCTTATATAATAGGCCATTGCATTTAGTTGAGGGCGACAGAAACAAGAAATAAACACCGATATTTTCTTCTATGTCTTCCGGTAAAAAACATCCTTTTTTTTCCTAAAAGCTTAAGTTATCTATAGCATTACTCTTTCTAGCAAATACAAGTATGCTCTAGACTTGCCTCTCTAAGAGGATCTTGTGTATTAGAAAATATCAAGAACAAAAGATCCTACCAAGACAAAACTAAAAGATCACTCAAAATTGGTTATCTAAGAGGAAGGCCTTGCAATATTTATGGTACCCATCATAAATTATTTTCTCAGTTAGAATACTTGTGGTTATTTTTTAGTCGATCTGTTAGTCTTATCTCAGTTAGTAATAGAACCATTTTATCAGTATATTGGTTGGAAACCTCATCACCTACTAGAATATCTGACCTAAGGCTTAAGGATTAGAAGACTGATTAAAGTCATTTACCTTTGAACTTAGTGTAGCAACGCTCCTTAACAAATAAAAGAGTAGTACTATAAATAATAAGAGTTAGTAGGAAAATTTATAATCAAGCATGAGTACATCCTCCACTTATTTGATAGATCTAATTAGCCTTTCTTCTACACTTTCCCCTATTCACCTTCCCTCTTTTATACAAAGAACTTATCCAACAAGATCAAAGACCTTGTTGAAATAACTCATCTCGTTGAAGAAACAATAATCCATAACACACATATGTTGTTGCTTAGTCCTTATAGTCTTTAGGTTTGGATCTTATCTTTTACTAGGAGTATTCATTCTTTAAAATTTACCTAGAGACTACAATCAAAAGAAATGATCCAAAGTTCTAAACTAAATTGTGAGAAGATTCCCATACTATCTAAGTTTCATATGTACACATTTTGAGAGTGTGTTCATTTGTTGATTTGTGAGAAGATTCACAAATTCTAATACATATGTTCACCCTTTAAATTGGTTTCTTTAGCAACACCTCTCTGCCTTTCAAGAGATTATCTAAGTTCTATTTTGTGGAAATATATGTTGATGACACATTCCTAGTTCATCCTGCAATTTAAGACAACAAGTTTCCTTTTTATCGATGTTATTTTTTATATTGGGGTCAACTTGGTTGCCATAAACTTAAGACATAATTGACTCTAAAAGTAATTTTCTTTACAATAAAGAACTTGGAAAAGCGTAGTGATGTAGAAATCAATCATATTGCTACTCGTTTCCATAAACACATCTACCAAAGGAGTTGAACTCTTAATTGTTAGTCATCTTAATAAGCGCCACTTAGTTGCTTCATCAACACTAAACTTCTCTTCAAAATTTGCTATTCCAGTCTCTAATGATAGGACTAAGAATCAATGATAGTTTCTTGGATTTATATGAAAGAAAGTAGGACTACCTTGGTTAATTTCCTTTATTGATTCACTCGTAGCAAATAATGCCTAAAAATGTCAAAGGGTAATTATAAGAATCCAAATTTCGTAATGGAGAATGAAGGTTTTGAAGGCAAATCTAGGTCTATTTATTGTCGATTTGTTTATTACTGGACTATTAGCAGCCACAGACTATCCATAAATCTCCATCAGATTTTAAATCAATCCATATTAATTGATTGCCTCCATTATATTGTTGCTAACAAATACCACTCTTTTTTTCATAAAAAAAACCTTTTGTAAAATTTTTTAGGCATTTACCACATGACATACTCATATTGCAAGGAGCCCACAAAAAATAATAAAAATGTATTATTTTCTAACTAAAGGTTAACAAAAATTTTAAGCCAGAGTTCTTAATAAATGTTTGTATAACAATAGGATCATTTTTTTTAAACATTTATAGATCATTAGAGTTCTTTATATACGTGTTAAAACATTAAGGTTTAAATTAAACTTTGGTGAAAACTTTCAAGTGTAATTTAACCCTTTTGCTTGCCATAAAATAATAGAAGAAATGGGTGACTAATAAGGTTTATCAAAATAATTGAAAAGAAATTAAATCTAATTAAAATAATATACATAAATTTCAAAATAGGTAAAACATAAAAATATATGAGATTAACGTACTCCTAAAAGGAGTATAAACAATGAGCTAATTTTGTTTATTTATTTTATTAAAATATGTGTGTTATTGATGAGTAATGAAATTAATAAGAGAATAATTTAATCTTTGAACTTTTTAAAATCTAAGATGAATAGTAATTAAGTTGTAAAAATTATAAGAAAAAGAAAAAAGGTTATAAAAATTGAAAATTCAAAATATTATAAATTATGATAATAAAAATTGAAGATAAATATTAAGAGTATTGAGTTGAATTAATTTTTAAATTTTCATATAAATCAAATATGAATTTAAATTATTTTGAACTTATTCTTAAAAATTGAATACAGTTTGTAAATTTATTGTATTCATTTAAATGCTTTAATATTCATATTTACTCTATCATACAACTAAATCTCGTTATTTGATTAGAAATTGCTTTAAGCAAATTATTTCAAATAAATACTATTCAAACATATAATATTTTATTATGATAACTTCTTTTTAACCATTATTTATGTTAAGTGCACAACAAATTTTAAAAATAATCCCAATTGCAAAGAATAAAAGAGAAATCGAATGGTTTAATATGTCTTTTTCAAAATTAAATAACATTATTTAAATCTTCCAATTCTACAAGCTAGTTGGTTTGGAGATTGGGTGACATATTATCTCCTGTTAGTCCTTGGGAATAAACAAAACTTGAAATTGAATACAACATCTAGAATTTCAGGGTGAATTAGTACTATAATGCAACTTCAAATTCTCCAATTTTCTAAGTTAAATTTTAGTTGATAAATATAATTTAAAATATAAAATAAAATCATAATATGATAAATACAATTAACTTGAATAATAATAAATTTTAAATTTAACTAATAATTCTAATATAATTAATCCATATCCTTTAATTAACAATTTTTTTTTGCTAGTAGGCACAATCTAAGACACACCTGTGTCTAAGATCATAAATCTCTTTCTATATTTACAAAGTTATACATGAAATGGGACAATCCTATTTCTAAGACCATTGATCCTTTGATAACTGTCTGAAATTGAAAATAATTTGGGATATAATCACGTCTGAGATTGTCTTAGAAATGAGTTTTCTTGAAAGTTAAATGGGTTAGTACACGATTTTACTGGAGGTTGTCTTTAAATCTGAGTTTCCAACCTTATATTGAATTAAGCTAACTAATTCTTATCCTTTAATTTAACTTGATTTCATATATGCAACCACTTCTCTTACAACATTCCTAAGTGTATCTTGAAGCCTTTTCTTCATTGTTTACGTAATTGGTTCACTTTAGAAGACTCAAAGGATAAAAGGCAACTTAATTCATATCATTCCCCTATTCTTTAAAAAGATTTGTTCTCTAATCATTTCCTACATCAAAAAGAGTTAAATCAGAAACATAAAAAACGATGCTCACATTATACTCCTCTAAAAGTTTTAATTTATAAACATTATGATTGATCCATTCAACAACTTAAAATGGATCATCTACTTTTAGTTGTAGCGTAGACCTTTTTTTATTTAGGAATTCATCCTTCCTCATATACACCTACATCTAATCACCTAGCTCAAAAGTAAATTTCCTTCTCTAGTTAGTAGTTTTGGATGCATATTCTTCATATTTATATAGCAATATGTTATCGAACATTTTCATGTAGTTTCTTCACTATTTCAACTTTCTTTTTCTCTGTCCAAACCACTCTTCTCATTAATAGGTAAAGGAACCCAATCTAATAGAGTTAGTGGTCAAAAGTCGTAGACCAGAATAACACATAGACCCATGCTCTTTCTAATATGCCTGGAGGAATTATAGGTTGATTTATTAGAAATGGTAGCACCAGATATAAATTTAATTTAATATTTCATTACCTTTATTGGCAGTAAGCCGCTAGTCTCTCTAGTATTAAAACTCACACATTGTTTTGCTCTTCTATTAATATTTTCTTTTTTTCCCTTAATTTTTTCCTTCTTTTTAATTTTTCAATAAACTATTTATTTTATTTTATTTTTCTTTTTTTTAATCTCTCATCCTTAATTTTGGCTCTCTATTCTTTTAACCATTGAAACTTATATTTCCTAGTATATTTCGTGATAGGTAAGATCAAATTTTCAATGACGATAATGTAAGTTATATTTGTGAAACTACTCTTATAAGTAATTATGGTACATATCTTATTATTGATGTGACATATTATATAAAAATATATTCTCTCATTACTCACTAACATCATTGTCTTTGACCTGAGCATTTAGAGTATGTCAAATGATAAGCACTTTCCTTCAACGAAATATTTAACATCATTATCATCACAATCTTTAATGGCGACATGATCTTAATCTTCTGATTGACTCTTATGATTATTTCTCTTTTTATTAGGACATTGTGAAGCAATATGTCATTTTTTTAAATATTTTTTTAATATCACGAGTATAAGTTTGAGTTTTAAATTTACCTTTCACTTTATTGAGCATTTTTGCTCCTTGTTTAAGTGGTTTGATGTTGGCTTTAAGAGGAACATTTTCATCCTTTTTCTAACTTATTTTTCATAAGGATGAGCCATGATTTTATTATGAATGGTTGCCTTTTTTTTTAAATTGCCTTTTCACCTTTATGGTTATGTGAAGCATATCTTTTATTTCCATATAATGATGTAATTCTATGAAATCAACAATCTCATTATTCAAACCAATTAGAAATTTAGTTACGGTAACATTTTGATCCTCCTTTATATTACTTTAAATTATGGCAATTTATATCTCCTTAGAGTATGTTTCAATGCCCTTTGATCTTTGAGTGAGGTGTTGTAATTTCAATATCAAATCCTAACAGTTATGGTCACCTTCATAAATCATACCTCCCAGTTATCAATAGATTCTCTTATAGGTCCCATGCTTATTTAACACAAGATGTTCCTTCCAAATGATTGTATAGTCAAATAAACTCAACAACAATGAGTTTTATCTTTTTGTTTTCAATGTTATAGCAATGGTCGAAGATAAATTCCATCTTCTTTTCCCACTTTAAGTATGCCTCATGTTCATATCTCCTTTATAATGAAAGAATCTTAATTTTAACATTTCCAAGGTTACTCTATTACTTAGGTTTCTACCTCAGTATACAAATTTGCCTATATTATTTTTAATGGTTAGAATTCATTATACAAGATATCTCCCTCTTCATCATCATTGAAATTATCTTAGAGAATTCACTTTTGCTTTCAATGAGCATTAGGGATTTATGGTCATCATCCCCCTTTTTAAATTGGCTATGACAACTTCTTACCACTCAAATCAAATTTTAAATCTTTCCAAGCATCATATTCATACTTCTAAACTATATTTATATAAATTGAAGTACAAACATATCATCCTTTCTTCCACCTTTAACTTTTTTTGCATCAAACAAGATTTAACCTGTAAGAGAATGCTAGTATTAACCTCATAACACTCTCTTAAATATCTCTCTCGATTAATATCAATTAATTCACTCTAAATATCTGGCTTTTCTCTACTAATGTTATTCATAATATGTTGCCTTTTATCACTTATTTCCTTCCTTCACAAGTTCTTTAAAGAACTAAACAAACTCAAGTAAATAAGTTTAACTTTGTAGAGTCTAAAAACCCAATGAACTAATGGTAGAGAAAAGAAAGCAGATCACAGTTCAAGTGAGAAGTAAGGAAATTGAGTAAAAGTAAGAAAGTCATCAAGAATTCCAAATTGTATTTGGGAATGTTTTTATTGAGATAACTATTCCTACACTTCTCTCTTTTCTTTTCCTTTTTTTCCCCTTTTTTCTTTCCTTTCCTTCCCTTCCCTTCCTTTCTTTTATTTTCCTTTCCTTTCCTTTCCCTTCCTTTCTTTTCATTTCTTTCTTTTCCTTTCCTTTCCTTTGTTTTCTTTTCTCTTCTCTTCTTTTCTTTTCACAACCACACAAATAATCTAGTATAAAGGGCATGAATCAAAGAAATTAAACAAATAATAAATATTATCATACAAATTAGAGACAAGCAAACCCTAAACCAAATTATTATTTTTTATTTTTCACAAAGGAATAGAATATAATGTAGATATTATGAAAATAAAGATGAAAGGATAACCATAAATGATCTAGAGTCAATCTCTAATACCAATGATGACAACCTTAAGAATATACCTTAGAGAACCCACAAACAAGTTTGAATAAAACTAAAAAAAATTAAAATTGTAAAAAAGAATTGCCTCATTGATTATAAAGAATTAAAAACTAAATTCATTAGGTATTTAAATTCCATAAAGAATTTTTTTAACAAGTTTAATGAAGAATAAGAAGAAGAAGCATTAAAGGCTCTCAATAATCAACGATGTTATAAACTATGCATTAAAGGCTCTCAATAAACAATGATGTTAAAAACTACTGACCACTAAAAAAAGCCTTAAATAAAAAAATAGGATTTCAAATGAGCATAGCCTGGGACATGATCATAGCTCATGTCTAATTCAATTCTTTCTATGCTTGATTTAAATGAGAGGCCTCAAACTAAAAAGATAGGAAATCCTCTCGTAAACTGAGCACTATTAGTTGAATCATATTATGTACATACAATGTAAATGTCTATTTTTTTTATTTTACACCATACATATATATATATATATATATATATATATATATATGATCTCCTCGAGCACAAGGCTCTTTTTATTAAGAATCATATGCAACATACTAGGCAATAAGACTAGACTATGAATGACTAAGGATTCTTAGGGAGTTCGAAGCCTGATGCCTCTTGCCATTTTGTCAAGGTTTGGCAATGGGACTCAGTTTGACATCTACCAAAAGCTAAAAGACTAAAAGGTGTATTACTAGCAATGCTAGGTAGGGTTGAATGGTTTTGACCCCCCAAAGTGTTTTCTGAGTCCCAATTCTTAGTTAAGGGTAAGGTATACAATATGGACAGTGTTGGACCAATGGTGGTTGACAAATAAAATCCCTTTATGTTTTGATAATAATAAACTGTATAGAATTGGTTAAGAAATTATTTCAGGTGATTTGGATTGAAATTTAAATAAAAGATTTGTGCAAATCAAGACAACATTAATCTTCAATGGGCAAGAGATAAACCATTGTGAAATCAAAATGGAAATTATCGTCAACGTACTAGAGATATTCAAACATGAAGATTATGGATGAAGAACTCAAATTATTATCTCAACAAATCAGAAGATTGAAGATTT
>JANIJH010000008.1:17539350-17564208 GCA_024520975.1 Erythroxylum areolatum
TTAAAATCATAAATTACTTTAAAGGTGTATGGTACTACCAAATCTAAATATATAATTAAATATTGATTTAAACTAAACGTTTTAAGATTGTTTATGACTGAATTGTAATTCAGTTAAAGGTTTGGAGATTAAAAAATATGCATTTAAGGCTTAAATTAAACAAAAATAAAACGAATAGAAGAAAAGCCTATATTTGTGCATATTGCACGAAACGAAAAGCTAAAATTCCATACAGAAAAATATGAGATAATCAATAGGAGAAAGCACAAATATGTACTAAATATATTTGTGCTTCCAATTTCAACAATCTGCAATTTGTTGACCTAATCTCCTCTTATTTCCTTTTGGTTAAATCTAAAGTAATTGACATTTGCCAAGTTTCCTACCGTGTTTATATGATAATTAAGGAATATTTTATACCCTACCCAAGAGAACAAGTCTTGTTTTAGATCCACAAGTCACCACTACTATTCTTGTTTGTAATGATAAGTCTTTAATTTGCTGAGATTATATCCTCTAATACATATACAAGAGACAAATAGATGTGAGGAATTAGAAATAGAAATATAGGAGATGATCGAAACAAAGACAATGTACTAAGTTCTGTCTCCGTTTCGAATCTTGTATTTAATATAAAGATAAACCAAGTCAGCTTCAGGATAGAAATTTGTTGGAAAAAAAATTAACTTGAGCAAAGCTAAAATGAACTCAATTCCTATTATTTGAATGGAGTATGAATGTTTTAGTTCATTTGAACAAACCAGCAGAAACCATGCCCATGACAACCATCCCATTCACATATACTTTATAATACTTAATTAATTAATATTAATAATTAATAATAACATGCATGATTATGACTTGACAAGCCCATAAAGTAAATAATTAATAACATACAAGTTAAAGTGAAATTGAAGCCGTTAATTCTCAAAATTAATTCAGCATTATATATTTCTAAATTTTACTTATCCTTCTGGATTATTAATTTTTGCTTTCTGCTTTTATTAATCCAATTTAAGCATTCAACTCTTATATTTTTTCTCTTTTTTCTTACAAAATTTGGTCCAAAATCATATACTTCTATTTTTTCCCTCAAAATTTTAACCTTAACAATAATCATTCATAACAAAAACTATAAATACATACTCTTTAATTTAAAAAATAACTGGGCATTATACGTCTCTGAATTACCACTGCGCAAAAACCTGCTGGTTTGCACCAAAAGGAAAGAAAGCAAACACCTCCAATCAGATATATGTTCTAGTTCATGTCCCCTTCACCCTCGAAAGACAGGCCTGAAATGCTCATTGGACCAACATTCACTGCACAAGTTCAGACTTGGTTACCCACATGAAAGCTTCACATAGAGATGAAAGGATCTGAGGTGAAATTAATGGTGAAGTGTAGGACATTACAAGCTTGTGAGAAGGAAACTATCAGGAGCTAAAAAGGTCTCAACTTATCCAAATGAGCATGCCATGAACATTATAGAGGGTCAAGGACGTCGTTGCTCAAAGTTTCAGTGACAATAGGTGAGCTTCTTTGGAAACGTTAACACATATAGGCATTTATCTAATAGTTTCAAGTAGAAGACCATCATCGGCTTAAAAACTCTGCGTGAATGCTCGACTATCTTCTTAATGTAGAAATAAGTAAAGGGAAAAAGTAGAATCCAAGTTAGTAGAATCGATCTTTGAAGAAAAACGAAGCGTTAACAGCTTGCACATCAAAGATTAGCATGCAATTTTAGCTTGACTCCCAATCACAAATTACGAGTACGTTGAGATATGATTTGATTTTTGGGTTGACTACTAGATTTTTTTTTTTTTTGTTACCCACAAGGTGTCCTAAGAGGATCCTAATTATGGGAAGGCACCTTTAAGCTATCCACACCCAGACTAATCCTCGCTCGAGTCAGGTAGGTCCCTTGTGGGAAGCAAAGCTCTGGTCCCAAGTTTTAAACGACTACTAGATTTATTGACACTGAGCCAGAGAATTACGGGAGCTCAAAAAATAAATAAATAAAAAGTTCATAATCCTTTGTTATAAATGATAACGATGAGGAACATACCAACAGCATCAAACCCAGCTAACTTTGGCATGAATTGCTTGATATGGTCTTCTGCTACTGCATCAGCTTTCAGTGTCTCACATTCAAATGAAACAGATACTTTTCTCTTCCCATTATCTTTTTCAATCATACCTACGACGTCATTATCCCAACTATAGGAAGCGACAGAGAACATGATAACAAATAGTTAACCAGAAGGGGAACAAATTTAGGCCACAAAGCACAACACTGTGAGTCAAGTTAGAAATCCTACTTTAACTAATTCCAAGTTGAATAAAGGCTTGCAAACTAAATTTACATTATCTAGAGAAAATTCAGAAGTTAATACTGGACAAGAACAAACTTTCTAACTGCTGTTTACATCATAAACTTACTCTACTCGAACTGTCAACTTTATCAGGATGCTAGCAAATATTTAGAATTTCTGTCATGGAAAGAACTTGCAACTTTTACGTATATGAGGAATCAGGAAACCAATAAATGCCATCAAAATGGCTGATTCCAGCAGTTAGCATTAAATCAAAGATGGCTCACCCATGAGCATGATCAATGTTCTGAAAACGAGCAGCATCATGGCCTTTACACTCGACCACAACATCTTGTTCTTTTCCACTCTGTTACAGTATAGCACATTTCAGTTACAGCATACAAACAACGTCAATAAAGATGAATGAAAATAAAGGAAATAAGTAAAATCTATCAAGGGCAATGACCAGCCCTACCTTGTAGTCAATAATTGTGAGCTTGATCAGGCGATAATCCTCACCTCTGCTGCACTCCCTCTCACAAGACAACTCTTTTGGCCATGCAGAATAAAACAAAGAGTTTCAAATATATATATATCTCATTACAGTCAAGTAAATATGAGCTGCAAGTTACCAGAGGAAAGTGTAAATGAAATTCTAGCAAGTAACAAGGACTCCACTAACTAATCATCCAAAACAAAAAGAGCCTTATTTAATTTTCCCAAAACAAATAGAGTGACCCAATTCCATCTTGGAACCAGTTCACGTAACGTATAGCCACAAATATGTACCTGAAGATGCAAACAAACATAGAACCTGCTGTGACTTAAACAGGTATAGAATGAAATAACTCTTAAAGACTGAAACAAGACTCGAGAACTGAGATGACGTATCTAAGCAGGCATATGCCGCACCTCATCAAAATAAGCGGGGCGTAGTTGAGTACCAGTGCCATGAAGGCCATAGCAAATGGAGTCAGGAAGGTGGATGAAATGGCCAGAGATGGACCCACATGGCAACAATGCTATTGATGCAATTCCTTTCATCTCCTTCACCTTCACATCCATTGATTCCACTGCCCTCACTCCTCCTTTTTCCTCCTCTGCATTACATTGGAGAAGCAAAAATAGTATAACCCAAATTTTCATAAAGAGACAATTTTGCTGAGAGATGAAAAGATTATAACCTTACCCATCACCTAATGTTTCTCGAAAAGTGGACACTTTTGCTTGCTATTGATTTTCAATAGCTACCGATCATATATTTACATACAAACAGCAGGAGATTCGTATATGAAAATATGGAGAGCGAAGGGGTTTCTATGAATGGAAAAGCGGAGAAATGCCACATTTTGATATATAAATGTTTCATACGACAGCGTATGTTCTCTATTTCGAATAGTTAAAATATCTTACCCCTCTTCTACGGCCTATACTAGCCATCTGACTAAAGAGTTCCTCAAGTAACGTCTCTTGTTGCTTTAGAGATGAATGGTCAGGCTGTAGCTTTGTACGTTCAGGAATTGAAATGGGTTTGTGTTTGAGTAATACATGACCATAAAGGTATGAACTTTTGTGAATGTGTTTTTACAATTGCTTGGTTCCATAAAGCAGGAGTTGTTACTTGCATTATTGATAGCTCGTGTTTTCCTGGGAAAGACGAATGCTTTAAAGTTTCAAACACCTGGAATTGAATGTCGGGATTATCACTTATATTTATCATCTTCTTTGGTTTTGGGTTGGAGAAGTCTGACAAATTTTAATTCGCTATGGGAGGAGTGGTGAACTCAAATGCCGTTAGGATAAATGGGTACGAATTGGCTTGCCAAAATGGAGTATTTATTCTAAGTAAATGTGATTTCTCTGGCTTTTCAACTAACAAGGCAAAAAAAAGTCACTCTGGAATCTCCATGCTCAATTCAGCTTCCTTGTCCAAAAAAACTACTAATTTCTCCAAATGTATAGAGATCTCTATGTCTACACAAACAAAGAAATTGCATGCTGCATCATGTGCTGTTGCCACTTATGAATCTGCTTGTGTTTGCCAAGACACCGAAGAAAAAGAAACAACTGAAACAGGAGAAGAGGAAGTTAATACAGACTCTTTTGGGCAGAATTTGCCTACTTGGAGGTATAGGTTAGTTCACAGCTCATTAGATGTTATCTCTGAAAGTGTTGCTGAACCTTCAACGAGTTCAAGAGATTCGCTCTTAGTGAATGAAATTACGGTACAACTATTGGAGGATAGCGATGGGGAAGAGTTGTCTAAGAGGATTTTAGTGCTTAGCAGATCCAACAAGGTTAGAACTGCGCTGGAATTGTTTAGCTCCATGAAGTGCTTGGATCTTCCAGTTAACGGATATGCATGTAATTCTCTTCTTTCTTGCCTCCTAAGCAACAAATTGCATGACTATGCATTGAAAGTTTTTGAGTTCATAAAGGCGAATAAGATTGCAACAAACCATACTTATAGCCTGATGCTGAAAGCGATTGCCAGTACTCATGGTTGTAATTCAGCTCTAAAACTGTTTGCAGCATGGGAAGGGTCTGAGGAGAAGGACTTTGATGTAGTTGTTTACAATACAATGATATCTCTTTGTGCTAGAGAGAGCAATTGGATTGCAATTCAGAAAATATGGGCAAGGATGAAGGAAAATGGTTGTCATGGAACACAAGTTACTTACAGCATATTAATCTGCACTTTCGTGCGTTGTGGTCAAAGTGAACTGGCTCTTGATTCTTACGATGAGATGATTAAAAATGGACTTGAACCAAGAGATGATGCAATGAATGCTGTGATTGGAGCATCTACAAAAGTAGGAAAGTGGAGTTTGGCACTAAGCCTTTTTCAGGAAATGTTGAAACATCAACAAAAGCCAAATCTTGTTGCGTGCAATGCATTGATCAATTCACTTGGGAAAGCCGGGGAGATTAAACTAGCATTTAAGGTTCTTGACGTAGTCAAATCTCTGGGCCATACACCAGATGCATACACCTGGAATGCCTTAACCAGTAGTTTACGTAGGGCAAATCAACATGAGCTTGCTCTTCAGCTATTTGAGACAGTAAAGAGAGAGGAGAAATGTCAAATGAACGAGCATTTGTTCCACACTGCCTTAATGTCATGCCAGAAGCTCAAATTATGGGACAGAGCTGTTCAACTTTTATGGCAAATGGAAGTTGCTGGGCTCTTGGTTTCAACAGCAACTTATAACCGTGTAATCTTAACTTGCGATTTGGCAAGAAATCCAGGAGCTGCACTTCAAGTGTATGAGCACATGATCCATAAGAAGTGCATTCCGGACATGTTAACCTACAAGTTTTTGATAAGGAGTTCCACAAGGGCAGCTCTTTCTGGTGAAGTGGAAATTCTAGATGTGAGTCCAATACTGGAATTCCATGCATCTCCTTAGTTACAAATTATTGAGAAGTCAACTTCTTTCGACCATCCTCTTTAATGGCAATGCAAAGTGGACCTTTTTTATTAACTTTTCTGAACACAAAAATGTAGAATACTTCTAATTATAGTCATCTTCCTTCTCAAGCCACCCCTCTTCAGCTATGGTTACTGATGTCTTGAAGGTTTGTAATGGGATTGGTGCAGGTTGTGCAAGATGCCTCTCTCCGTAGTGCAGTCATCAAATCTTTGTGTCTAAGGGACAAGGTTGAATTAGCCAAGAAGCTTCACATGAAGATGTGTGATGTTGGTCTCCTGCGTGATCTTGGACGAGGTCATGATGCTGCAGAAGTTGCAAGACTAAGGGTCATTTTGTTGTTTCTTTGCAGTGGAAAAAAACATGAACAAGAATGTAGTTTAGTTTAACAATTGTACCCCAGGATATGAACTTGCTTAGTTGTAGGATATGAACTCGCTTAGTCGCAATACAACAGTATCACTAGTCCTACGTTGGGGGTTTCTCAACTTGTTCATTGGATATCAAATGCGCACCTAACGGCTAAAGTTGAATCTCCCCGAATCACTGTGAGACTTCGGCATGACAGTTAGATTATGAGAATCGTACAAGCTCTAGCATTGCAGATTGTTATCTTTGTCCCACAAGTTAGCTTTCTGCGGACTAAGTATGAAAGGCAATGCACGAAGAAAACTCCATCGTTCTATTTAGGCACATAAACCCTATCGTCAGAGCCTACTATCTCATCTCCATAGGAAAATGTGTTTCCAGGTCGAACTGGGGCTCAATGCTTTTGCAGTCAATTACTAATCAGTACTTTCTATTTTCCACTTGTACTATTTCATCTACAGTTTTACGGGAAGGTATTCATTAAGGTTTTTCATATTACTACGAACTTGTTTCTGAATGTAGATGATAAAATTAAGAAACTTTCTTAACCATTAAGCAAAGGCCAAGAGGAAGAGAAAATTTAGCGATATCACAGATGAAGAATTCAAGGAACTGTTCATATAGACTGATAATTGGACCATGTATATTACATTTTAACCATGTGTTACTTCTCACTTATTATTCAGGTGACATCATTCTCAGCTGTTACTGATTCCTCCAGAGACCGGCTGAGAAGGCGACGAAGTTAGGAAAGCTAGAGCAGCCCGGGAAAGTAGAGCATATACAAGACTGTAATATATGCATGTCCTATACTGTTTCAGTCCAAAAAACGTGACTTTCATAGAGCCTGGGAATACGCTTGGGTGTCAGCAGCTTGCGTATCTGCATCAGTTTCAAGTCGTTTGAAAACGAGCTTTTGTTGGGGAAGTTGGCCATTGGAAAAGGCCGTGACTGTGACCTCAGTATCCATTAGGATAGTGTCCTCATCTTTGAATTCACCTCTTAGAATGCCCTTGGCAAGTTCATTTTCAACATGCTGTTGAATTACCCGCTTTACTGGCCTTGCCCCATAGTTAGGGTCATACCCCAGACTGCCTAGAAGCTCTACAGCTGCATCAGTCACCAATATTTTCATCTTCCGGTCTGCAATCCTCTTTTGCACACGCTCAAGCTGCAAAGAACATGTAAACAAGAGATAAATAGTATGAAGAAAGAATGAAATCAGGTAACACATGCAACTTATCACAAAGTGCAAATGTTGGCTTCAAAAACAAAATCCAATATCTCCATGTCTAGTGGAACCTTGTAAAAGCATTCATGTGATATCACGTTCACAGATTAGTTGAGCAACTTAAAATCACAGCAAAATATGCACTCGGTTCAATCCTCTCACCTGTAACCTGACAATGCTGCTTATCTGGCTGCGATCCAGAGGCTGGAACACTATGTACTCGTCAACCCTGTTCATGAATTCAGGTCGAAAGACTGACCTTGCAGCTTCCATAACCCTCTGCTTAATAGTTTCATAAGCCATTTCCTTTGGCTCGCTATCATCTGTGTCAAGTATGTATTGTGAACCCACATTTGAAGTCATAATGATGACAGTATTAGTGAAACTAACAGTGCGACCCTGTGAATCAGTTACCCTCCCATCGTCCAATATCTGAAGGAAGACATTAAACACATCAGAATGTGCCTTCTCTATCTCATCAAACAGAATGACTGAATATGGTCTTCTACGAACTATCTCTGTTAACTGCCCCCCCTCCTCATACCCTACGTAGCCAGGTGGAGCACCTATCAATCTCGAAACAGCATGCTTTTCCATGTATTCACTCATATCAATCCTCACAAGGGCTTCTTCAGTATTGAACAAATAGGAAGCCAAGGCTTTAGCAAGTTCCGTCTTTCCCACTCCAGTGGGACCCATGAACATGAAACTGGCAATTGGGCGTCGTGGATCTGAAAGACCAGCACGAGATCTCTGAATGGCCTCAGCTACTGCCTTCACGGCAGGATCCTGACCCACCACACGCTTATGCAACTCTTCCTCCAAATATAGCAATTTCTCCCTCTCAGACTGTTTGAGTTTCGAAACGGGAATGCCAGTCCATTTACTAACAATTTCAGCAATATCATCTCCTGTAACCTCTTCTCTCAGCATGGATTTTCCAGACTTCATGTATTCATCCAATTCCTTTTCTGCACTTCCAAGTTGCCGTTGCAAAGAGTTAAGGCTGCCATACTTCAGTTCTGCAGCACGATTAAGATCATACTCCCGCTCAGCCTGCTGAATCTCAAGGTTTACCCTGTCAATCTGTAACACAAAATATAGTCAGATCTGCAGCTATAGTGAACTTCAAAATATACTTCAAATTTAGTTTTTCCTCCAGGTAGACACAAACATGAAGGTGGAAATAGCATCACCTCTTACACCATTTTTGAGTGTCCATAAATATACATTGAATTCAACGGTGACTACTCTAAAATGCTCAAAATATATCTAAAGAACAATAAGAAACATCAAAATTTACCTCTTCCTTGATTGACTGAATGCGTGTCATGACACTCTTCTCGTGTTCCCACTGTTCTGTCAGCTCAGCTTGCTTCTTTTTTAACAGGGATAACTCGGCCTCAAGACGGCTCAATCTATCTTTTGAGGCTTTATCTGTATCATTTGTAAGTGAGAGCCTCTCCATCTCCAACTTGAGTACTGACCGGTTGATTTCATCAAGAGCAGTAGGTTTTGAAGTGATTTCCATCTTCAGTTTTGCAGCAGCTTCATCAACTAGATCAATGGCTGCAATTTTCACGACATATGAGAAAAATTATGAAACTGTACATATATGAATAAAATAATCAGAGCTGATAAATTATGCAGCAAGTTGCACCCAATTGATCACAAGCTCAAAACAGAAGCTCTGATTATGCACACAATTCATCATAATTCTCTGAAAGTAAAATACCCCAACATATGGAAAATACATTGAGGCAAAGAAATAAGCAAAGTGATTTAACTATCCCCAATGAATCTTAGCATATCAGATGGATACATTTTCTTCACTTAGTCATTCAATCATGAAATTTTAGGTTAGTTTTTGGCTACAATAGCAGCTCTCAATAGAAAGTAGAAATTTAATATGATTAAACCAATATATGTCATAATCATGATAGCGATTCAGCAGTAATGAATGTATCCTAATCCTGCATGCTTCATACGTTAAAAGAACTAGGTTTACCCTTGTCAGGTAGAAAACGTCCACTGATATAACGATCAGACAAAATAGCAGCCTCAACAAGTGCACCGTCAGAAATACGAACTCCATGGTGCAGCTCATATCTTTCACGCAAACCACGGAGTATAGAGACAGTATCTTCTACTGAAGGTTGATCAACGTAAACTTGCTGAAATCTACGCTCCAATGCTGGATCTTTCTCAATATATTTACGATATTCATCCAGTGTTGTAGCGCCAATGCAGCGTAGCTCTCCTCTACCAAGCATAGGCTTCAACAGATTTCCAGCATCCATTGCACCATTGGTAGCACCTGAAAAAGATAAGTAGTGAATCTCTATTTCCAGAATTATCACTCTTTGATCCTCATTCCCACATAAGTATAATTAGCTGCTAAAAGACCACATCATCAAGTTTAGATTGCGAGTAAGAAATAAGGAAATACCACAAAATTTAGAGCATCTCAATCGAAAAAAACCAATAATATACATGGAAAATGTACATTACCTGCCCCTACAACTGTATGGATCTCATCAATGAAAAGTATAATCTGGCTATCAGACTCTGTAACTTCCTTGAGCACAGCCTTCAGTCTATCCTCAAACTCCCCTCGATATTTTGCCCCAGCAATCAAAGCACCCATGTCAAGAGATATTAACTGTAGAATAGAAGTTGTTAACATCAACACTAATTAGGAAGGCATTAGAGCAGAGAGAAAGCAAGACTACAACCCCTCTAGCAATTCCATGCTCCCCCAAAAAGGGGGAAAGGGGAGAGGGGAAACAAATAATTTCCAGTGAAGTGGAATTAAATTTATATTCAGAAAAACACACCTTACGGTTCATCAAAGCTTGAGGTACATCTCCCTGCACAATTCGTTGGGCAAGCCTGTGCATGAAGGCTCAGCTTATTAGTCGTGCAATAAAGCAGTGAACTATCAAGACTTAGGCAGACACACTATGCCAAACATTGGAGGAGATTCCCAGTGATCCAACTGCTAATTCAATTCATCAATTCAGGTTCATAATAAATTCTTTACAGAAGCTTGCTAGATACTCATCTCAGGACTTGATGCATAGTGCGAACATGTTGCATCCCATTACTTGATATATTATGTTGAGCAAAGAATTCATGCGAACACATGAAATATACTAGATTAAGCAAAGTTTTTCAAGTGAAGATATTAAAAGGCAAGTATTCTGCTTGGTAATTGCTCAACCATTGTGACTTCCGAATTCAGCAACAGAATACTAAAGCTTACCCTTCCGATATAGCAGTTTTACCAACACCTGGCTCACCAATTAAGACAGGATTGTTTTTTGTTCTCCTGGAGAGAATCTGGATGCATCTGCGTATTTCATCATCCCTTCCAATGACTGGGTCAAGCTTTCCAGCTTTTGCCATTGCTGTGAGGTCTTTTCCGTATTTTTCCAATGCTTCATACTTCCCCTCAGGATCTGCAACAAGCCAACACAAGATATTAAGCACAGAAGCATATCATATGATAGAAAGATCCAATGTGTGCAAAAGAAGATAAGCAACAAGCAAAAGATTTACTTAAGAAGTTGTGTCCATGTTTTCACCTTGGTCAATAACTGATTGGCGACCCCTGATGGATTCAATGGCTGATTTTAATGATGGCAGGGAAACTTGAAAATCCCTAAACAGTTGCCTTCCAAATCGTTGATCTTGGGCAAATGCCAGAACCAAATGCTCAACAGAAACAAATTGATCCCCATATTCTTTCTTGAATTCCCTTGCTCGCTGAATCAGGGCCTCCAAATCTCGTCCCAGCATAGAACCAGCAGATTCACCAAGAACCTATGATGATGGGGCAACAAGGAGGGTAAAGCAGTTAGAATGATCTCCAAAAAAACTCTACACAGGCAACCAATGTATACATACAATACCTAACATGACGTGTATCAAGAGTTTTTCAAATCAGAACTACATTGCAACAATGATTTTTCAACAGTGAGATATACTTCTGGTTATTCATTAAGATTGTAAAAGACGTAGAATTTGCAGCTAGAACCTAAAAATCATGCTCAAAAAGTTCATGCAACTTCAAGCTTGCATAACTTGACTCATTTTGGGCCAAGAAGACAACTTTTAATATCTCAAGTCCAAGCATTAAGAGTTATACACCAACGTTAATTATCAAAGTGAAAGAACAATTACGCGAGCAGGTACCTTTGGCTGCCGTTGGATAAACTTATCCGTAGATTCCAAAAGTTGAGTATTATCGATCCCCACTTTGGTGAAAATCCGACGAGCAAGACCATTCTTTTGCTCCAGAAGAGCTTTCATCAAATGCTCTGTCTCCACTATCTGATGCTTGTTCTCTTTTGCTACGTCAGGAGATGAAACAATCGCTTGCCAAGCCATGTCTGTAAATTCGTTTTGAGTAATCTGTGAAGTACAATAAACCAAATCAGGACAAACAACAAACTTTAAATTGCTGTCACAAATGCTTCAGGAAGGACTGGAGTTGATTGAAAAACTCATGCAACTTGCAAATAAGGGATCGAATTTGCATCAGCATTAGAAAATGAGTAACATATCGATGATTCCATAATACACAAGAAATATAAACTTAGCCAAAAGAACTATCAGTTACATAAGAACGGAAAAGAATGCTCCTTGATTAAGACATAATCCAAAGATTTCCAGTAAGTAAGTTAAACATGAGTAACCGCAGACGCTTTCCATATAAACAAGTCATGGAAATGAATCATCAAAACAAACTAACCCCATAAGAAACAACTAAAGAAAATGTAACAACTAAAGATACTGATTTCAACCTAATGCTAATTTAAGAACCGACCAAGCCATGAACCCTCAAACAACCAAACAAATACATACACTTATTTTATATGCTTCAAAAGAAGTAAATCCACACTCACCCTTCCATTATTGGCGTCACATCTAACAACAAACGATACAGAACGTCCCGGAACCCTCTCAAACCTTCTTGTTAAAACACCACTCCGGCTCAACCGGAGCGACCCAATTGAAGAATTCCTCTTCGCAGGGAAGCTAAGAGATAGTCGCGGAGGTTGCGTGAAATATGTCGACCTAGCCCGAGAAAGACTCACCCCAGAAACCGACGCCGGGGAGGCAGTGGTCGTCATCGGCAGAGCAATACTAACGAGGCAAATTTAGTGTGAGGAATAGATAATTAAGCGAAAATGGAGAGAAAGGTGAGAACTTTGAGCTAAAGTAGAGAGAAAGGTGACAACTTCCCGTGGCAAAGAAGTAACGAAGACGGCTTTCTACTTGTTGGTAGGTGGTAATAGTGCAGAAAGAGTTCTTAATATAGATTGGGAATTTGGCTTTTCGTCTATGGTGCACAAGAAGAAGTAATGGAGAGTTCTTGAAAGCTCGCAGGACTACTAGGATGTTCTTTGGCTAAGTTGTGGCTTTTGTACACGAGGCACTCTCTGCCTCTCTGGGCTCTGGATTTGAGTTGATAGAGAAATCAAATGTCCTTGTTGCGAAAAATCAATATAAAAATCTACTCTTTTTTTTTTTTTTGAAAGTAAAAATCTACATAAATTTATAATAACATTGCATATATTCAGAATTATAATTTTCTTTTTATTTTTTATTTTCGTTATAAAATGTAATGCAAGTTTAAATGTAACAATAAATACATACTCCTCGTTTAAAAAGAGTAGAGAAAAGATCATTAATTATACGTAGTCTTTTTTTTTTTTTGCACGAAATGCTAATTACTACATGTTATGTTGGATTTTAAAAAAGTTGTGTTCAGAAAATTAATAATAAAGGATAACAATTTGTTGATTTGTATTAATATTCTAAAATATTTTAGAAACTTTTTCAGAACATGAACCTTAATTGTCTATATCTAATCTTCAATATTTTATGTTGAAATTGTGAAATTTTGATAAATAAAATATCTCATTAAAAATTTTCCCAAATTGATTTCAGGGTAATTATAATTTCAAAATAAAATAAATGTAGTATATTTTTATATTTATTAAATAATATATAAAGATAATAAATTTAATTACTAACTATTCAAAAATTTTCTTATTTATTGTGATCCTTTTTTTATAGGGATGACAATATCCAACTTGCCAATTTTTTAAAATATATTTTTAAAAATTTTAAAATATAAAAATAATATCTTTTTTTAATTAAATCCATGTGTTTATAATAATTAAGTCTACACGACCTATAGTCCGACATATTTAAAACATCTTAATCTGGACCATAAGTCAACACGCTGTCATCTCTATTTTTTGGCATACATTTAATACCTTTACTTTCTTATTTTAAGAAGTGCCATGAATTCCTCCATAGAAACTTTGCAGTTCACCCATCCCGCAAGAGTATTACCAGCTTCATGTCATATTAGCTCATCAGTTAATACTTATGCTTGTCATGTCATCAAACCTTTATCCGAATTTATTTAGTTTTGCCTTTGTTTTAGGATGCAATACTTGTTTAAACAATGTCCGCTACTTCCTGTATGAGTATCCCCCTTCTGAAAATATAGACCAGCAGAAACAGGTTATAACACCAAAGTGAAGATGGTTGGTGCTTTCTACAAGTGTTCCAAAAGATGCACTTGGTGAATGACTGGACACGAATTTTTACCATATGCAACGCTTACATTAAACACAAACCACAATACATGAAATGGAAGTATGGAATGAGTGTCCAACAACTGATGATTCATGTTAACAAGACAAAAGAAAGATGAAAGATCAGAAGAATAAGTTTGTGTAAAGAAAAATTTTCCACAATCTTCAGTATGCTTTACATCTAGTTGCTTGTAAGCAGAGTTGTTTCAGCTAAACAATCACTCGTGACAAAAAGATCAAGTTGCAATTATATGTGAACCGGGAAGGGCAAAGACATGTGCACTCCAAGGCGGCCTACAAATGAATGACCACAATGCCATTGTTTCCACCAATCCGCGAGCTACCAACATTGTCATCCAAGCTATCACTCAACTGCATAATTAGAAAAGATATAACAAGAAGAAAAAGAAAAAGATGCAACTTACAATAGGACAATCGATGATAGAACTTAAAAAGGACAAGAAGTAGCGGAATTTACCCTGATGCTGTCCCATCTGTGCAGTTGCAAGCTATAGTATCACACAACCGCATTTGTTCTGCTTCAAATGGTCTTCTGTCTTCTTTTCTGTAAGACCAAAAGGAAAAGGCCAAAGAAATTAGGAAAGAAAAACATGTTGGAAAATGTGTTTTCCATCCGTAAGAATGACCAATAACTACATGTGTCAAGTAGATTGTGTCATAATAGGTAGACGGAGAAATGGTTGCAACTCTAAGGTATTGCCAGGTATAGCATAGAGGAAAGGGGAACATTTCAGTATGTAGACTAGAGAGAAGAAAGAAAGAAAAGATTCACCCGGAGTGCTTTATATTTGTACCTTTTTCCAAGGAAGGTGGTTGAACAACAACATGCATGGTTGTAACCCCACCTGGGATGTCACACAGTGGGCTTCTGCATTCTGATATTGTTCTGTTGTTCTCCAATACCCTACCTGCACTTATCAACTTCACATCCTTTATTGTTCTTGGTCCATCATTCTTCTCTGTCCAAAGAAATGTTAAGATAGACAGTATTAGTTGAACTGGACGTCTGAGAAATGCGATTTAGGCAATACTTAGCAACCATAGAACAAAAATTACTAATTTTACTTTTCTTCATGACTAGTGTTTTTACAATCTAATTCATTGTTGTGTCTGCTAGTTTCAACTAAAAATATCAATGGAATACAATCATCAGAACTTGCAGTCTACGGTAGCTTTTGGTCGCTCCAAAAGAAGAAAGAACGCTAGATAGGTAAAAGATTACAACGCTAGATATGTAAAAGAATATCCTTGCATTTTCGTGAACATGCACATACATTGTAAAAGTTACAGGTAAGGGAACCCATAATGAGAAATACATAACACACAAAACTTCACCAACCAACCATGTGCGCCACATAATAAAGATATGAGGCCTGATTGCAGATTTCATCGGACTCTTTATGAATCTGCGATAGCATGTGCTTGCTTTATTGAGGATATGATGTTGTCAAGGGAATTTACCCTCAATAATGGGATGCCACTCCAGTGAAGGGATCTTCTTTTCTATCATTAGGTTTCATTGCATTATAACGAATAAGAGTGGACAAAAGATGGAACTAGTAATGCTTTTGTAACTAAAAACATCATGTGTTAATCATCATTCCTTGCCTTACAAGAGAACAAGTAAGAACACACCAAATAAAAAAAGGACTGGAAAAAGAAGAATGGAAATGGTTCTTCCTCTGAACTAATCAGAAAAAGAAAAATGAACACACCGGAGATAAAGAGTCCAACACCGATATACAGTCGGTCTCTTTAAACAGCTGCCTTAACAAAATAACAAACACAACTGACCTTTAGGCCATTGAGCAAGAACGTTTTCTTTCAAGGTTGCGACGCTTGTAGCTGCAGGAAAAGATCTCGGACCAATATCAGACCCATCGGTCAAACGAAACTTGATCTCTAGCTGCTCTTGGACACCCGCCATCTTCAGAGAGTATTTTACAAACCCAGATACCGGAAGCCTTCAGGTGAACCTTTTCTTATAACTCTTCAAAAAACTCAATTAAGTTCTCTGTCAGCAATTAATGCCCAACTCAAGTACCCGATTGGTTCACATAGATACAGATGTTCCTCCAGATTCTTAGATGGGTACCTGCGATATTGAAATAGAATGGAAGCAAATGCAAAGATTAGTCCTTTATGGAATAAACCTGTCGTACCCTGGACAAGGCAATCCGGAAATGTAAACAAGTACAGAAAAGGAAACGCTTTCATACATAATAAATTCTCCGGAATTTGAGGAAATGGAAATAAACAATTAATCAAACAACCCCAGCTCAATGTATATAAAATACAGAGGAAGGAAAAGAAGAAGAAAATAATACACCAGATATAACGTAATTATGTTTCATGGAAGAAAATAGATTGAATCCAGAGTGGCAGACGTAAGCACACATAGACATACACAAACATGCAGGCTATGATCTCCAATTTCAAATGATCTTCGGAAGGATCACAAGACCACCTAATATTATCTACTGGGTTCCTTCAAACCAAAAGAAAAAGAACAATCTTTATGAGAAATGATTATATCTGAAACATCTAATACAAGAGTAAGAAAGAACCAAAAAGAATGGAGAGTTTACAATGCTTGATTGGTTAGCTTACTTGGCTCTAAAAATGATCTGGGTCGATTTCCTTTTGGCTTGAAGCCTGGAGCTAGAGAAGGAGAAGGAGAAGAAGAGAGAGAGCAAATCAGTATTGAATTGTTTAGAAGAGATCAAATAAATCTCTGAAAAGGGGTTATTTCGGAGTTTTCAAGGTCTGTTAAACCATTGGTCAATCCTTCCATTCTTCCTCTCTTAGCAATCTCCTAAGACCGTGAAATGGACATACATTTCTTCTCCAGTTCTCCTCTATATACAAAGCGCTTTAGGACTTAGCTTCCAATGTCACCCAAAGTTAACGAGAAAAAACAAAAGCTTTCCATGCTCCTGGTGACACTTGGCTATGCAATATTAAAGGGCAACTATGAAGTAAACCAGAAATACTGAGGTGTAGACATCAGATCAGATGCATTTACTTTTCACCAACTGAGTACGAAGAAAGCAATGAATATAAAAACCAAAGGAAACTGTGTCAGTGACCTACCTAAATATACACAGAAAGGAAAAGGGGACACCATGTTACCATGGCATTTGAAGGGAAAGCTAATGACCCACTTAGGCCGTAGTCTTTAAGCTGTTGCACTTTTCTCTTGTTACAATCTAATGAAGATGCGAATTAGTTAATGCTTATTAGGAGTTTTTAATTAGGCCTGAGAGTTTGGATATTTGGTACTAAATGACTACTATAACGGTTAAGCATGTGAGCCCAAACATAGAAGGTTTTATTTCTTTTACCCTTCAAAGGCAAGATTTGGTCAGTACTAGGCATATAAAGTTGACATGAGAGGAAAGCGTGAAATCGGTGGTATGGTATCGTTTTGAATTGTCAAAAACTGAAAGGCAGAGTCTCTACAGTAGGTGGTGCATCATGTGAACATTGACCTGAAGAAACATGGCATTGAGACCATATCAAGGAAGTACTGATTTATGACAATGTCAAATACAGGCATGTATGACTCTTATTGTTCATGCTCATGCTTGCCTCGTATGATTCTTTATCCTCTATTTCATTTATTGTGCTATCTGGTAAGATACTATAGCACAGGATTGACAGATGATTTGTCGAAGCTCAGGGCGCCGCTTGATTGAGTTAGATGCATAGTAATGTTAAAAGGACCTTCCGGTTTCTTCCATTTGGGTTACTTAAACCTAGAATTAGAAAGAAAGAAGAAGGAGAATCAACTAATTGCTTACATGATGTGACTTGTATCAATATAGCCTTAATCATTCACTTAAATTATTGATTGAAAAGGTAGGAAAGCAAAATGCCAAGAGGGGTCCAATCAACTATGGGGACTCTTTTAAGATGATCAGGAATCTGCTAGGGATAAACAACCTTCACCTTGAAAGATTAGAAATTTACCAAATGAGGGTGTTCGATGCTTTAGAAAGAAAAACCATATTCAGTGGATTTCTTGTCACTATCAACTCGGAAAATTCCAAGAACAAGAATCTATTTGCATTGAAGATATCTACAAGTGAAGATGTGTCTTCTAGTAAATGAAGAACTGTTATAAGGGAATCTAATTTGTGGACAAGCCTTTCTACTGAGTTTCATAGTCCCATGAACCACGAAAATTTGTTTACTTCAAGACACCCGATTTCTAGTGAATCAGCAAGCAGGCAGAACACAAGGCGGCCAAGTTTGTAAGCTTCTTTTCCACACTGACAGTTCAACTTCGACCAGCAGGACTAGCACATAAATAATTCATTAGATAGCAAACTTCTCTGAGCTTAGAACCCAATCAAAAGCTCATTTACCTGTCAGGGGACTGGGTCTGGGAGAAGCAAGTTTTAGGAAAAAATAGCAACAACATACAGGCCGATGACTAACAGGTGAACCAGTGAACTGCAGTACCTTAAATAACAAGAACACAGGAATGTCGTATAAACCAATGTCTTAAGCATACAAAAACTGCATTTCTTGAGCATGTGAGAAAATAATAAAATTTTGGTGAAAGAATTTTCTGCACATTTTTTAAATGTTCCTCGTGAATCATACATAAGAAAGACTGATATATGACCTAAAAGAGCTCCCCAATTTAATGGGATCTGTAACAAAGCAATCTCCATTACCTACTCCTAAATTTAACAGGGAAAAAATGGAGAGGTACGTAAGAATTGAGAAAACAGAATAACAAGGAAAAAAGAAAGGGAAAAGCATTTCAGGGGCCAATGGGGGAGCGCCCTTGCAGACGAAGTATCCCAGCCTTCCTTTTCCTTGCATCAACCTATAGGATGAATCTGTTAGCCCACTTTATAGTATCTTATGTATAGTGCTTTATTTGGAAATATGAATCAAGAAATCAAGCCAGACTCGCTGCCGGAATACCAATAGTAATGTCCCGTTTCCAACCAAAAAATGTAAATGACAGATTGCTATGTTACAGATTGAAAGAATGAATCTTGTCCGTGCAGGTCCTTTGCTGCCAAGTGTGAGGGATGATGATATCTGACCAGAAAGCTGCCTCCTGGCCAAGTTTCTGCTTGCCATTTAATAGAGCCTGAGGGCAATTTCGTGGCGTGGAAAAACTCAATGACACCCAAATTACATGTCTTTTTTCTCGTTCCAACTATAGCTTCTTGCTCGTGTTTTTTAGTGAATATCTACGACCCCATTATGTGGCAGTTCCTTATAAAGTCATTGGAGTAATTCACATATTTGGTCCAAAATGGTCGAAGATGATCAAAGCCAATCTGCAGCCATGGCTTTGACTGGCCATTGTAGTGGATGACAGCAGCCTTTTTGACATTTTCAATGTTGGTCTTATTCTGATAGCCCAACCCGAGCATATGCCAAGATGGGTCAATTGGGTGGACATGACCTTTAAATGCAATCAGAGCTGGAGGCAAAGTCCCAAGTTTCCACATTGTCAGATTTGACTTCAGGTTCTGCTCAAAATGTAAAAATCATAAAAGAAATTACCACAATCAGAATAAAAGAAGTGATACACATTTGACAAACATGTTATGCATTTCACTTTCAGCACCCAGCAGAAGCATTTATTGGTACTATTCAGTGATATCCCAGCATCGTAGGTTCCTTTTCGGAACTTGCACAATCCATCAAATTTCTCTTCCTCTACAATATCTAAAAGCTAATCATTGTCATCTCTATTTCGATGCTATTATTGAAAAAATTTTCTGCCTATCAAAACATAACCCAATTTCTCCTTTCCTAATATATACTGGAAAAAAGCCCCCAAGTCCAGCGCTATTAGTACAACAGAGACAAATAGAAGAACCAAGAAACAACTTCCTATGCATTCTAAAGTAAATCTCAGGAAAAAACCAATTTCTGGTTGTTTCACTGGACCCCATGTTTGTCTTAGTTCTCTTACTTTAATTTTTGTTGTTTGAATCCTCCTACACATAATATAAATTTGTTGCCAATATAATATAAATTTGTCTGTTTTAAATAATAGCAAACATAATATTAATATTCTGTTCTACAGTTATTCAATGATCTGTGATGGTTTTAGCAAAGGCCGATTTAGATTGTCAGATCAGTCCTTAATAACAATACAACTTTTTAAAGCTAACGCAGTCTATAGCTATTACTTAGAAACCTATATAACAATCTGAACTGACCTCTAATATGAGTCAACTATGATCCTGATTTCAAGTTTTCTATTGCAAATGTGATGCAAATTTTCCAAGTGATTAACATAAAGGATATATTAAACAGATATAATATGTGGTAGGATTTAAATTACAGCGAAATAGGACTTATAGTAACTGAAAGTTAGTTTATCCCAGTAAAAAAGGTAAGGAGTACATACCCTACAAAATTGATTAGTTTACAACGAATTGAAGAAATTGTCTAAAAACAAACTTAAGCAAACAATCACGCGGAGAAGGAAGAAGATACATTCCATAAATCAGCCTGTTCTATTCTCACTCAATCTTCCATATAATCTAGAATCAGAAAAAATGGATAAAAGAAATCACAAGGAATATGCAGATCAACGGGAAGATAGTAATGAAAGCTCACCTCTTTCAGCCAGGAATGGTAGGTTTCCCTTATATTTGTCTTCCTCCATGCCTGAAGATCAAATATATTCATCCCATAGGCCCATGCACATTCATTAGGGTCCAAGTTCTTCTTTATGAGGGGATGGGAAAAATTGAAGTAGTTCTTGAAATGCTTGGACATTACCCAATCATCTTCACCTTTACAAGTTTCTACAGCTCCATTAACCTTGCCTTGAAGGTCGATGTCCCAGAGTGGAGATAAATCACGCTGAACTACAACATCATCATCTAAAAAGACCACCTTATCGAGACTTGGGAAAAGCTGATCAAAACATGAATGAAAAATGAAAATGTTGTATAAAACAAGAGGCAAAATGATCAAGAGAATTCTGGGGAAAAGTAATTGATCATACTTCACACGTACATAGAAAACAATGCCTAAACACAAAACAAACCATTTACAGTAAACTGTCTCAAAATATGATTAAATTTGAACTTTCTGTAATAACATGAGCTCCTGCTCAGATCCATCTACTCTCTTTAACTGATATTCATTTTCCTATGTATCAGATACTCTTTGTAAGCTTCACCATTATTGAAGATCAACTACAGAATACATATCAAGTGACAATTATGTAAAAGCTTTTTGTACAAATTCAACAGGCTTTTATACTAGAATAATTTGCCTTATTACAACCATATTTTATTTAAACACGTAGGACCTTGTTAAGATCATAGACCAATTTTTCAGGTTGTGGAAACAAAAACGACCAAGGACAAGACAGTAAACTGCAGTTCACATCATTTCAAGGTATCAACGATTAGCCTTCAAGGAACAATAACTCAAAATATCGTGTCCTTTTTTTATTCCATAGTCTTACCACCAACAAATGATTAAATTAAGGCCTATAACTTGGCTAAAGGATATCCCTTCAGGTTTGATTACCTCGGGTAAATATATGCGTAAATGGTTGAGTAAGGAAATGTACTTTGGACTTCTAGCCTGCAATTTTGAAGCAAAAGTTCGTGGAGTTGTATCATAGAGATTGTTTCCAGCAAGGTGATTCCCATGATAATAATTCCTAATGCCGTTGTGATTCTCTACAGCTTCAAGAACTGGAACATTCTCTCTCGTCAACCAGTCAAATTGGTGAATGCCTCTCACCTCAACAATTGCAGGGGAGACCGGGTTTAGTGCAAACCATGAATGCATCCCAGCGTATGTTTTCTTGTCTGTGATTACGTGAAAAACTATCTTTTCAGGATGCAGAGATGATTGGACAGCAGAAGTGACAACAACTGAAGCAGCCAAAATGTTATCAGTTGACAGGATGAAGTGATGATAAGAGTTATCTGTGAGCAATGGAAGTAATTCTGGAGAAGGCAATTGCTTGCGTGCATGAGCATTGGAAGAATACTCATCGGTCAAACGAAGAGATAGACAGTGGATGCCCTTTGGAATGGAACTAGCGGCAAAGTGTTTGTTCATCAGTTCAGCAAACTTCGACTCCCTAATTTCTCTTTCAAATTTCTCCATCTGTTCAGAAAAAGATGATATAAGTACCAAATTATAACTTTGACACTCCATTGGCATTTCTGTTTCCACTTCTTTCATCAGGGAAATAAATATATTCCTCACTTACTACCTTTTCACGTTTTGATATGTGAGAAACAACTATAAAGCATAAAAATATTTCACCTACAGATCTCAATCCAACTTTTCTTACTCAAAACAGTCAGTTTCATACTAAAATAATGCATAGTCATTTATAGAACAGAAGAACTTAAGCAAGCACCTAAAAGTTTTAATAAATTTCATACAATCCAACAAAATGGAGCGAAAGCAAGTGTCAAAAGGATAAAAGCTATGTTTGATATAGACACAAACAAGTGAGACAACACATAGCACAAATATGCAACTCCATTGACAGGGAATTCCTAATCATCGCATATCCAAAGAAACAGAAGATCCTGACTGGTTCATGTCTTTCAGAAATATTAGGTATCTCAAGGAGGTCTACATGCAAAGAAATTTATGGAACAACAACAATAACACCCAATATGAATCCCGTTGAGACACAAGGTCTAGGGAAGTCTAATAGTACGCAGCCTTACTTCTAACTAGTAGTAAAGAAATTTATGGAAAAGTTGATTAAAAAATTATACAATATTTTCTAACAGCTGAGTCAGAAAACATGTGGTATGTTAAAAGCAAAGGCAAAATAAGAACAAAATAATGCAAAGTTGTCATTCAACCCACATATTTGCCCAAGTTAAGAGTCATACATACCCTAACAAAAAGAGTTGCATGGAATGGAAGCTAAGATGAAAGTTATCTGACAACTGACAAAACATGCTTGTCAACATCATTTCCTACTCAAATAGAAGCCTCAGCAGCTTTGGAGTTCTTTAATGATGAGAAACATACATCAAGCACTAAACATTTGGAGTAGCTTGAGAATGGGGGACTGATAGAACTTCTAGGCAAATTTGAAAGAATGTGTAATGCAAAATAAAATTTTCTTTAGGAATTTTCTTAGTTATTATTATCAATAGAAAATGATTTTAAGTATTTTTATTTTGGTATGCCATTGTCGCTGGGGGGCATTTAGGATTTAAATTTGTTAGGGAATAATGCCTTAATAGATTTTTTTTTTGTGTAATTTAAGTTGTAGTCCTTGTTTTAGTAGGAATAGGATAAAGGTGAAAAAATCCATATATGGAGCCAAATGTTTCAATTGCAAAGGAAGAAGAGGGAGTTTGCAAGTTATGAATTTTAGAGTGTAAGTTTGATCTTTTCTTGTCAAAGAATGATGCTTTGATACTAGGATTGATTCCTAGACACTAGGTGTGATGCTTAATTCTTTAAAACCCTAAATGTGTTTTCTTGGACTTTCTAGTATGAAACTCGTAATCTTTATATAACTTATTTTGATTTTGTCTTCAACAATAACATTAATAAACGGCCTTTAGATCTACCATATTTTTTTAGTTCTTATTGTTCCTCTATCTAACCCAAAAAAAAAAAGCAGAAAAAATTCATAGTGTAAGCAGGTGAATTTACGTCACACTATCCTTGAACAGAGTACATTCTTAATCCTTAAAAATATGCTCAAGGCAACACCTTGAATCACTGTTAAGAAATATGCTATGCTTGTGTACGTAAAAGCTTCTACACCAATATAGCATGAAAAAGTGTCCAAATTTAGTAAATATTTTTCATTGCATTTTTAAGCACCAAATTTGGCAGAAGAGGGGGTACTCGAACTCCCAAAATTAATTGTATAGTCGTAGGTATTGAAAAAGGAAAGGACCTTGGTTCTAGTAGAAAACTCCAAATATCGCATTCTTTTTTTGACATGGATGTCAATTCTCAACATATTATTTGAAAGCCTGAAACAATTAAAGTTTCAATCTCTATTCTTTATCCCCCTATTACCCACAATTGCACAATGATTTTTTTTCTTTGAAAATTAGAATCTCCAGTATTATTTATGTCACCAATGATTTCTTTTCATCAAGGCATCAGTATGAATGACTAGAAACAGGCTTTTGAAATCAAGAAAGGCTGGGAGTCGCTTCCAGTTTCCCTAAAACACATGGTAGCTTAGGCAAAAAGATAGATACTGCATAGTATGGGTTTGGAATCTAGAAAAACAAATTCAGAACATTGCATCACAGGAGGTACATCTGAAAGCAACTTTGTCTGTATTTGAATAGACATACCATGGCTCTCAACCGTAAAGCAAAAGTTTTTGCATCATACTTCTTGTTCTCCATCTCAGAAACTAGTTCACTGAAAGAATCTGGGAGTTCCAGACCATCTGGGATTTCCTGGTTGCTTACTTCGTAAAGTATCTCGTATAACTCTGAAACTAGCCTCTGCTGCATTATTTCCACATCAAAAGGATTCAGCTTATATAGACAACAAACAAATTGTTGGCACACTAGTCATTTAATGTGAATGAATTGTTTAATTTATGCAAAGAAAAAAAAGAAAGTTGATACCTTCGAATTATCACCCATATGAAGAATCCCTGGTCCCCATTTCCTACCTAGACAATCTTAAGTCATAGAAAATGAGTCATGTGTCCACCGGAAATATAATAGATGTATTATGAGGAGTAATGTAGATCATGACCTAGAAACATATTTTCACTTCAAAATTATATTTAGTTATTTCAAATTTTGATAATGTAACCTAACAAAAAAATCTAATAATGTACAGAAACATATTTATAACCAAAATCTTTGAAGTACTGCAAGTTGGCATCAAGAATACTGATA
>JANIJH010000008.1:17572987-17584036 GCA_024520975.1 Erythroxylum areolatum
CCTCATATCATGAAACAAAAAATGAAAACATACTAAAATTCAATGTTAAAGATTCTTAAAAATACTAAATTGAAATAAAAAATACCTGAATATTGGGTTGCCTCCTAACAAATACATCTTTATGAGTCTTATAGCTGGACTTCATACTTAATTTCAAACCATAGGCTCATTAGCTTCCAAATATGTCATATACTCCAATAAAATAGGGGGTATTTATCTCCTTTTCTTCTCTTAGCATAATACAACTCTTCAATAGATCATTTGTGGTTATTTCCTACATAATATGTGAAACTTCATGCTTAGTCACATTTATCATAGCTTTAGTAGTAGATAGAAAAGGTCGTCCTAAGAACAAGAAAACCTTTATATCATTTATCATATCCACTGTCATAAAATCAATAAGGAAGATGAATTTCTTAACTCCAACCAAATTGGATTTTTTTTGTGTGTTTTGAATTGCTTTTTCTGCTCCTGGATTGCATTTGAATGGTGTTTTGGTTGTGTTGTGTAATATGGAATTTTGTGTTGGAATTTTTGTGTGAGTTGAGATTTGAGAAATTTGAATTGAAAATTTGAAAGTTAGAAATATTTGATGATGGTTAAATCCAATTATAATGTAAGTAATTTCTTAATCTAATAAAATGAAATGCAAAATTTTTCTCTATATGATAATATTAATGTGATGAAATTGGTAAAGAACAATCAAACATATTTAACCAAATTAGTTCCTGAGTTTGCAATTAGAGGTGAAAAATAATTTGTTTATTGTAAATATTGTATCATTCACAACCCACATTTTCCACAATGCTAAGATTTGTAGATCATGCACTAGAAGTTAGTCAATATCCTGATGTAATATAATTAGACTATAATGCACAAACTTCATTCAATTTACATTGCAAGTGAAATCTTACTTATATAAATATACATCAAAATCACACCTTAAGGTCAATGTCTGAATGTTTCTTTTAATTTGTTTGACTATTTTGGTATGTTTTTATGTCCAATGAACATGTTTATTTTTTAACATATCATATAATAGTTGTTATTTGTATGAAGATTAAATGATATTTTTCATATTAATTGTGGTTATTATTTATTTGTGAAATATTTGAAAATTGATGTTAATAAAATTAAATAAATTGTTGTTATTTTAAAATTTTATTATTATGATATTTAGAGACATGGTTGATGTAAATTTCTAAAGTATACAGTACAATATACTAATGAATTATTTTGCAAAATTTACAAAACTCAAGGATTATTTCATAAATTTAAAATTTTACCTGAAACAGTACTAGGTATTGACTGGTATCAGTATAGTACCATACTAGAAGCCAATTCGGTACTGGATTGGTACGATATTTATAATATTGCTTTGAATAGCCTTTCACGAATATATTGTATTTCAACTTTAGGGTTGCATTTTAGATATGAAAGAAAGAAAATTACCTTCCAAATAATTGTCTATCTATAATTGAATATCTTGATGTCTGCATAAATGAACTTTTTTGTTTTACTTTTGTCATTAAATGGCTTTTCCTCTCGTAAGTATTTTTAGATTTAATTTGTCCAATTTGCTTCATCTTCTTCTATGATAACTATCTAGTTGACTTGTATTGTTATTGATTATATTTACTCTTTATAAAAATTTCTTAAAGGACAAAACTATTATTAAATCTTATTTTTATATATGATCAGCCTTATGGTTTTGTTCCCTTAGTATCGTCTCAATATTTCCCTATATCTTCTCTTTTATTTGCCTAAAATTTTATTATACTTTGTTTGTTAGTTTGATTTCATAATTATAAGCAACATTATTGGATGTTTTGAATGTCTATCATTCTATATATTATATAATTATTTCATTTTTTTACAAGTATGTCCTAACACCACTGCATTTTTCTCTATTTTTCTCTTTCTCCGCTATCCACATACGTTATCCATATTAGGTGTTTATTACTGGGTGTAAGGTTATTGTGAACTTCATCGTGTTCTTCCAAAGGTGTCAATATTTAAAGTACAAAATTGATATAATATATGGATTTAAGGAACTTCTAAAGATATACCTAATGTTAGAATTCCCTAACTCAATTGACCAATTTACAATTAGTTTTAATACTTCTAGTTTGTGTGGTGCTTACCTTAGTGGAAGATATATGGACATATTAATGGTGTATGCCTAAAAGTAGGGCCTTAACTTTTTTATAATGATTAGTAATATGATTCCTGCTTTTTTCCAACTTTAAATAGTTTAATTTTAGGTTCAACTTACGTAATATTAAAGCCTTGTCTGTTATCTTCTTCCCTAATTAAAACAAAGCTGACGATTACATCCAAAATCGCTATATAGAGATATAGTGGTTCCTAATTTACAAGATTGATAGTAGCAATGGACACTTAAGTTAAACCTTTAGTTATTCCAAAGCCTATTAACATTTTAGGTTCCACTTGAACTCCTTATGCATTAAATTTTTTTAAATAAAGGTAAGTATTAACTGAGAAATTTTAAAAGGAACCTTAATAAGCATTTTAACATGCTTATTAATTTTTATACTTCTTTTAGGTTTTTATACACTTTCATAACGAAGATTCCCTCAATTTTTTACAAATTTACCTTTATCTTTTTAGGGATGACCACGAATCTAAGAAATTTGTTTCCTCCCTCACTAAATATTTATTTTTAAAGGTTTAATTTCATGTCTTATTTTTGCAAGGTTGTAAAACATTATGCCATATTGACAATATTGCTTCTTCTAACCTTTATCTTCATAGTCATGTTGGTGATGTATGCTTTCATGTTTTCTGCTTGGTTATTTATGAAATATTAAATGGACAAACCTTTGATAGGTTACCGGTTGCGCCTATATTTTTTAAACTAAAAGGCATGAACTTTTAATAATATAAACCCTTATGAATGGTAACAGATGTCTTTTCTTCATTTGTCTCATTCATGTTGATCTGATTATACTTTAAGTAAGCATTATGAAATTTAAGATAAGGCAACCTAAAGTTACATCTACTAGTTAATCTATTTTTGACAAAGGCTAGCTATCTTTTAGGTATACCTTTTTCATATCTATGAAGTTTATGTATATTCTCTACTTTTTGTTTGCTTTATTAACCATGACCATATTAGCGAGTCACTTAGGGTAATTGTCTTCTCTGATAAAGCTTGTATCTAAGAGTTTACACTTCTTATATGGTTTGTTGTCATTTTATTACAGAGTTTCTTTTCTTTTTTTATTGGCATCAAGAGGGGGTTGAAGTTTAACTTATGAGAAAATATTGTTTTATGCAACCCTAACATATGTATTGGACTTTATGCAAAATGTCCAAGTCTTGGAGCAATAATTTCTTAAATTCTTCTTTGGTAGTTTTTCTATACTTGCCTTAATTTGTATAGTCTTAAAATCTCTAGATCTTCATATTATAACTTGCTCGATTTATTCTTCTAGCTCACCTTTATTTCTTTTATTAGATCTTTGGTGTCTAATTCTTTGACATTTATTATGCACGTTATGTTATTTTCTTTTAAGGTTATGAAATAATTTTTTTTCCATCCTTTGGTCTCCATACATCTCATTTGTTCTATTTAGAATTGAAAATTTCATTATTAATTAGTAAGGTGATAGGATTACTTGTGACACATATAGAGAATGCTTGTTGATTATGGAAATATATATTGTAGGTCTCCTTAATACATATAATTTTATCACCTGTTATAGTAGAATTGGCCTTATACTTAATGTTATAGGCAAAGATATCATTTTTTAATGTATATTTGGTCATCCTCAAAACCAAGCATAAGTAAGCTAATAAGTTTTAGTATATCTATTGTGATACACATCTCTTTGAATGCATCATAAAATAATATGTCCACAATGTTTCATAAATCTATTAACATTCTCTTGACCAAAGAGTTGACTATCAATATTATCACAACTATGACATCTTTTTAAGGGTGAACTATAGACCCACTGTGTAGTTCTTAGAAGGTAATCTCAAACACCTTCATCCTTTTATCAAGTTTGTTACAGTTATGTCATTTACTGCAACCCTCCGCTTGTAGTGCTTTCTTTAACTGAGATTTTGACATTTTATAATTGCCTCCGGTGATCATGTGGATTAAACTTTAAGTAAAATGTGATTCCTTATCAATTTCTCTTATTCTCAACCTCTATAAAGGGCTTGTTCTTCGTTCCACCCTAGTTCATTCATCCCCATATCTCAATTTGTTGGCCACTCTTATGAACTTTAGCAATACTTGGTGTTATGTTCAATATATAAATGGAAGTGACAATGTAGGTTTTATCTCTCTTTGTAAGTATAATGATCATTCTTTTTTATTTCTTGACTATATCATTATTAGGATGCGGTCGATAACCTTATTAAAGGAAGTGTTAAATATGAGGAGATTTTTCTTAATTCTCCCATTATTTTCACCTTTTAAATGACTTGTTTGTAATTTTTCTTCTTAATTTTATTTACCAATGACACACTAATCTTCTTATTTTGGACAGTCTCATTAGTGTGGATTCTTACAATGCATTCAATAATCTCCAAATCTATGTATTTCTGTGACTTAATCTATATATCCTAAAAAATTCAAGGCAAATTTTTGCATTAAGTTCCACAAAGGATGTTATTGCTTTAGTCCATTTATAAAGGTTGTTGCAACCACCCTGAATTGAGTATTTGGGTTGCCTCAAAATTAAAGCATTATAAGTAATCCCTTAAGTTGTCTTCTAACCTTTAGGTTATTAGTATCAAATAGGCATAATCTTTAGGTATGCACCTAACAAACTGTGAAGTGAATACAGTGGTTAGCTATTGAAAGGTGGTTACTAGGCTAAAAGCAAGGTCTAAAACCATGATTGTGTCTTACAAATTAGGCTAGAGGAGAAACTTTGCACTTTATAACATTAGATGCACTGTATAGGTCTATGAGTTCTCTATATCAGTGCATATGATGAAAAGGTTTGCGCATGTAATTATAGGTATCCAGGGTTGACATTTTAAACCTAAGGATATGACTCTGCTAGGATGTCACGTGTCAATCGGTTATCAGCTATCAAACTTTAACCAATATATGTCATGTTTTAGTGGTATTAATTGCATGTATGTAAATAGGTGCACATGTGTAAATAAGGCTCCTTCTTACGTTAATTAGGGAGTGACTATGTTTTCCTTTATACCTCGAGTTGCTCATTAGTGTTAAGTGCTTTTGGGGGTATTTGTTATTCCTGTTAGGTTGGAAGATAGATTTCTTCCATAGGGATCCATTATTATTTCTTGGTAGAAGTATAATTTGGCATTTTCTTACATAAGAATATTATAATTATTTCAAAGTTTTGCTCAAAGATGATGCTAAATAATGTAAAGACTAAATGGTACTTGTCAATCCCACTTTATGTGTCTATAACCTTGAAACTAAATTATATAAGTTATTGAGGATGGTTGGATATATTTCTTTCCCACACTACTGTTATGAGTTCTTGGAGATTTGAAAGGTGAAATTGTCATTTCAAAAAATCAAAGTTCATTTTTTTATTATAGTTTATAACTTATAATGAATTAGTTAGTTTTATATTTATAATATATTTATTTTAAACCATTATTTATCATATAAATGCATATTTAATTATCTAACTAATAGGATAGAGTAATTATACTTTACAAATAAAATTATGATAAGACCATAGAATACAAAACACCCACACATATATTTAAGTATATATATATACACACGACTACTTCTTTAATGAGGAACAATATAATAGATGTTTTTATTTCCATTATATTAATGTCTAATTTTAATAGAATAATGACTAAGATTAATATTAGACATTAGTAGAATGGAAATAACAACAAGCATTATATTTTTCGTTATTAAAAAAGTAGTCAATCTTATAGATGTATAAAGATACTTAAATATATGTGTGGGTATTTTTTAAATAACAAAATTTATCAAGCTAATTTGTATGAGAAGTTTATACAAGATAATACTTGTGTCAATAGGTAATCTAATTTTGATGCATGTATAAATGGTTATAAAATTTAAATCTACAAGATATATCATATATGAATTGTAATATTTAATGCCACTAGGACCTTTCGTAATCAAAAATAACTTGATTACTGCTCAATAGACTTGACATAAACTACATAGAAGTAGTTGAGTGAGTATTATAAGATTTATTACCCTAAAGAAATTAAGAATAATATTTCATTATTCTTAATTAGTAATGATTTAAAAATTCTTTAGCCAGATTGGAATGATACTTATAACAAAAAATTTAAATATCATTAGAAAACTAACTATTAAAGTTTAAAAACTAATACAATTAGTTCAAACAATTTAAGCACTAAATTAAAACTTTATATTTAATTAGGACATTATATAATGAAAAGATTGACTATACAGAAAAATGATGTATAAAAAGGTTAGAACCATTTTGAAATTCATAATATTTAAGTAGCTATAATGTGTTACTTATTGATGGTAATAAGTCAAGCTAGGCCAAGTTTGCCACTGGCTTGGCCTAACCATACACTCTATCGATCAGGGCTGGCTCGTACCGCCTGAAGCTCAATCAAGCACTAGTTTGGCTTAGCTATATGCACTCCCAGCCAAGGATGGCTCATGCTACTTGAAGGATGGAGAGGGTAGATGGTGAAGAATGCAGAGGAGAGATGGTTATAATGGTGGAGGTGAAGGGACTAAGTAAAAGGAGCACAATTAAGAGATTGAGAGAAAGGAGTGACTGTAAATAAGAAGAGATAAATTGAGTGAGATGAGGACACGAATCATCAACTTATTTACTCGAGCCAAATCCGTTCACTTCATAGTAAGCTAAGTCTTGGTCAGTCCAAATCCGAGCCAATTTGTCATTTTTATTGTTACTTAATATTAATCTTGATTTATAAATATAAATTATTCAATTAAAAATAAAAATAAATTTTAATTTATCTAATATTAAATATATTTAAGATAATATTTTATTTATTTTTAATGTATTTAGGAGTCACATGCAAAAATGATTAAAGAGAGAAAAAAATTAATCAAGTCTAATTGCAAAGTTTGAAAAATTTTATAGTCAAATATAACATATTTGTCAAATAGGAATCAATATTAGATATTTGAGTTTGTTGATATCTAATTATTGCTAATTAGAATTAATTAAAATTTTATTATAAATAGATGTGGACTATACAAAAGTTAAACACTCGTGACCTACTCCTCTTCATGCTAATTTCAAAGTTCTCTCGATGAATATTATTAGAGGTTAAAAACTTGTGAACTATAATGATTTGTAATTTAGCCAGTTGAAACCAAAATGCCATGTCCTCTACATGTGCAATGGAATCTATCTACTCGCCCTTGTAATAATTTTAACTTTTCAGCACGAAAGTATAATTGTACAATGTTTATAAACTGCCAAATGAGTCGCGCTAGCCACTGGCGATAGTAGAAAACTTGTTTTCATCAGTCAACATTAACTTGGTGGTCCCGCAAAGGGAATGACAGGATGTGCACATGACTTGTTGGTCGACATGTGGAAGTTTTTGTTACAAGGCCAAGAGGACACAACTTTTCAGTAGATTAATACAAGGCAGCAATATACGGTTCTTTATATACTTGACTAGTTGGCCTTGGGAGCACTCTAGACATGGTCCCTGTAGTTGTATAACGACCTAAATATAGCTGTTATACATCAGATGACTTGGAAATGAATAAATCGATGAGTACGCTTTGGCAGTTGAAACAGCTTTCTCAGTTCCAAGCTCTGGACCACAATCTTGTATGCAACTTAAATGGGATGATAGAAACTTTAGGTGGGTCTTAAAATTGAAGTTTGTAATGAAAGATACATTTTGTAATTCAAAGGAACTTTTTGGTAGTCAATTCTCACATCAATGCCATGAGAACGATGGTTTTGCTTGTAGAAAATTATGGTAAGATAATGGAACTTTCTTCAGGCTTTAATGTGATAGCGGGGATCAGTTCTGAATTATATAGACAGCAACTCCGTCACGGCCAAGGACGTGTACTACCAACTCCATCAAATTGAACAAATTCCTCTGATAAGAGACATATAAGCAGCAACTGGGGAAAGAAAGTAACTCTCGAGCATGGCCTGCTTATTCAAATCAATTTATCACATCTTTAATTTGGACTCAAACTAAATTCCTCACCTCCACATGATTTTAGGGTTAACCGATCCAGAAAGGCTATCCATCTGTTCCATCCTGGTGGAGATAAAAATAGTATCTACTCTTGAATCCGAAGTTCACTGGATCTTCAATAGATCAGCATGGTCACAACTTAAACCTTTTGATGCAAATGACAAGTGCTCTTTTACATTTTTCTGACTTCAATTAGACTGTGGGCAGGTTCTTTTCTTATTCCTACATCATTCATCAAATGTCTCACATTTTCTGCATCTTCCCATCTCCCTAAAGCAGAATAAAGTTTTGCCAGCAGAACAAAGTTCCCTGTATTCTCTGGTTCAAGCTCAAAAAGCCATTTTGCTGCAATCTCTCCTAGTTCAACATTGCCATGAATTACACAAGCGCCAAGCAATGCACCCCAAACTGCATGGCTTGGCCTAAATGGCATTCTTATGATTAGATCGTAAGCTTCATTTAATCGACCTGCTCGACCAAGCAGGTCAACAATGCAAGTATAATGATCATCACCAGGATTGGTTTTCTGATCCTTGAGCATGAGCTTAAATAAATTCAAACCCTCATCAACCAGGCCAGAATGGCTACAAGCATGCAGCACAGACGTAAAGGTTATTTCATTTGCCTTTATTCCAGACTGAACCATTTGACTGAAAAGTGAAACGGCAGTCTTACCATGCCCGTGCACTCCATAACTACCTATGATTACACTCCATGAAAAGATGTCCTTGATTTCTTCAGGGATAGCGTTAAAAACCTTGTGAGCAAACTCTAAATTTCCACACTTTGAATATATATCAATCAGGCTTGTAGCAATTTCTATTGTTGAAAGAAACCCAGACTTCATCAAGTAACAATGCAGATTCATAGCTGGCTGCAAATCAGCAAGAGTTGCATATGCAGGAAGGAGACTGTTAAATGTTACCTCATATGGTTTTACTCCTTCCATAAGCATTTGCTTAAATAATCCTACTGCCTCAGCCGCAAGACCATTATAATTGTAACCAGAAAGCATTGCACTCCATGGAGCTGCTCTCTTCCTTGAAGTTCTTGCAAAGACTCCGAAGCTCACCTCAACGCAATTACATTTTGCATACATGTCAATCAATGAAGTTTCCACCACAACTTCTGAATCTAGCTTTTGCCTCATTACCCACCCATGCAAGCAACGACCATCATTCAAATACTTCAAACTGGCACATGCAGAAAGAAGTGATGCAATAGTCACTGAATTGGGACGAATCCCTTCAATCTGCATAGCCTTACAAAGTACCAATGCCTTTCTTACATCACCACTTAAAATATACCCATTTATCATGGATGTCCAACTTACCACATCCTTCTCAACTATCCCATCAAAAACTGATTTTGCTTCCTCCGTACTACCACATTTTACATACATGTCTACCAAAGCATTCCTAACTACTATATTGTTGCCTAAAACCTTCTTCTCCACTGCCGCATGAACCCTTCTTCCAACATTCAATTTCTTCAAAGACGCACAAGCTGGCAACACAGAAACCGCAGTGGCACCATCAATTTCAACCCCGAAATCCACCATTTGGTTAAAAAACACCAAAGCCGTCTGTGCACATCCATTTTTAAAGTACCCATTGATCATAGTATTCCAAGAAACCACACTCTTCTCCTTCATGGCATCAAAAACCTTCCTCGCTTCTTCTGTTTGTCCACAATTCATATACATTGCCAACAAAGAATTCTGCACAATCGTGCCTGAACCAAACTTTGACATTAACGTCTGCCCGTGAATCACTCTACCCAATTCAACCGACGATAATTCACTGCAAGCCTTAAAAACAAGTGGGAACGTATACTTATCCGGTGCACAATATCCCAACTCAAGCAACTCCACAAACATCTTTAACACACCAAAATACTCTCCTCTATCAACACATATTCTCATCATGTGATTGTACACCACGACCCCTGGTTGCGGCAATTCATCAAACAGTTTCCGCGCATATCTAACTTCCCCGCAGCGAGAGTAAGACACCACCAGATATGGGCGGACGTCTTTGGCAGAGCCCAGCGACGAGTGAAGCATGTCGGCGGTGATGGTATGGCCATGGAGGAGTTTAACTTTGGCGAGAGATCTAGTGGCTGCATAGCGTTTTAACAAAGCCTGGAACTGCGCAGTAATTTCGGCGAGTGAGCGTTTATCTTTGAGCAAAGCCCGAGACGGTCCATTCATCAATATTTTTGTTAAGCAGCAAAAAGCTTAACCCTTTCGAAGAAATTAACCTACGTGAACTTACTATTATGGTCCGACCGGACTGGGTGGACCGGACATGCTTACAGTACTCGCAAACCAGTATTTGATGGTTTTCTTTCTATTGATATAGAAAGGATTTCGTTGAGCTTCTTCGGTGGTTAAGGGTGAGATTATTAAGAATATCTGAATTCTGAAGAGAGATGTCTTAATGTATATTGTTTACTGATGACTATGATTTGTTTTTTTTATTACACAGGAAACTAAAACATTAAGAAGCTAAAAGCAGAGGCATAGGGGCGGGGATGCTGGAGTGGCGGCCACGAGGATGGCGCAGTTCAGCCGAATCCTGAATTAAGACTTCGTGGATAAGCGATGGTGGGTCCCGTAAGTACTGAAAGTCCGGCCTGGATGCAGTTGCTAAAGAGGCGAGGAGATCAACATACTGGTTACCCTCGCGATGGATATGCTGGAAGTGGACCTCCCACGGCCAGTGGAGCAACCCTCGTATACCTGTCAACAACAAAGAGATGTCAGTCAAATTGGCAGTGGATGAGGAGAGTATGTTGATTATCTCAAGCGAATCCACTTTCACAACCACGCGGCAATGATCACTATCCCACGCCAAG
>JANIJH010000008.1:17599290-17628531 GCA_024520975.1 Erythroxylum areolatum
AGGCGTGGGTCATGCACCCAACAAAACTCTGAAGTCACAGGTTCGACTCCCCACAAGGAAAGGGCTAAATCTAGAACCCGACGTGACCAAAGGGGACAAAACCTCAATAATGCGGGCCCACCCAAACCAATTTTGTTTATATATTTGTTTGAACTTTATATAAATATACGAATACAATTTAATAAAATACGATAAAAACTGATGAACTTAAATAGAAAAATTGATCTCTTAATTCATTTTCATGCTTATGTGAATAAAATTTAATAAAACATAGTAAAAATTGATTAATTTAAACAGAAGATTTGATCTCTTCATTTATTTCCATGCTTCGGTAATTTTAATATAATTAACAATTACATCCTACAACTTCGGCGAATAGCTTAGCCTTGTTCATGTTAAACTTGACTAGTGAGTTAGAGGTGAACGATATAATTTAGAATCTTAGCGCCTTATCTTTATTGTATAGGAAATCCTATTTTTTAAGATGTAGGAGGGAAGATTACCGCGATGAACATATCAAACTGCAGGTTTGTTGTATCCTCAGGGTCGTTTAATGCAGATTCTTAGCGTAACTAGTATCGAGAAGATAAGTCTTTGTAAGGGTGTGAGAATTAAATTATTATTATTAATTTTTTCCCATTATTATCCTGTTATATTTGTATGTGGATTTATTGAACATAGTTTCTTTATTATGTAAGGATAAGATTACGTACTATTAGACCTCTCCAAACTTCGCTTTATAACAAGACTTCGCGTATGATGACGACGAAGACGATATTAACAATTTTTAAATAATAATAATATTAAAAATAAAAACAAATAATTTTGATAAGATTGCGTAGCAAATCATATTCTTCCGGATGAACGGTGCACATTCACTTCCATGCTCTGGTGTCTAGGATTCCTGTTTTTGTCAGTTTTACTAAGAAATATCCTCCCTCTTCTAAGCAAACTCCTTCGAAGATTTGTACACTCATCACATATTTATCCAATCAAAATGTGCCACGCTAGATACTCCTAGTTACATTATTCCACGTGGATATTCCCCCCTGAATTTACTCGCGGAGTACCGCACTTCAACGTCCCTCGTGAATCCATCCTTATCTACATGGGACCCGTTTACCAGATCCATGGCTCCCGCAAAAGCAAAACCATTATAATAGTAAAGAAAGACCATAAATGTGCACTTACGTTCATCGTAGGACCTAGCAAAAATCCCTCAGATCTCTTATTAGATTTCTATTACATTCATCCAACGGTCAGAGTTTGACGTGATGTTACACCTCCCCGCACTTTTAACTTTCCTACCAGATATATAGATGTGTGCTTAGCCTTGCTTCGGTTCACTTCACTCTACGCTCCGATCACCTGCGAGTCTGAGAGAGCTCCAAACATGACGACTACGACCTCTTATTTCACGACAAATTCTCCCCTTTCTAGATTTATCAGTTTCAATTCCAGCAACGATGGCGGATCGAGGTCGAAGCTGTTGTTCATCAGGAGGCGGAGCTCGTTGCCAGTCAGGAGGTCGTTTTCAGTCAAGAATGTGTCCATTGAGCCCAAGGACAAGGTCTCCGGAGGAGAAGGTTAAATGTCGATCTTATATATGCTTTTTCGTTTCTGGTTGTGGTGTAGTTCCCGTATTAATTTTTCTACTTAGCTAGTCACTTGGTGCGTGCCCGCGAGCGCTTGTTTTGTTCTTGTTAGTGATGTGCATCTCCTCTTTTTTTTTTTTTTTGATAATGCGAGCTTTGTAATGTTTATTTTCATCTAAAGTGTTGGAATTTAGTATCGTACTGAATTCGTATTTCTTTTTGTTGTTATAGAAGCCTTGAGCACACTCAGTTCTTTCACTCCAGATGCTTCGTCTATTGCCTCAAGTATCAAATACCATGCGGAGTTCACGCCAGCATTTTCTCCGGAGGGATTTGATCTGCCAAAGACTTTCTTTGCCACTGCTCAAAGTGTTCGTGATTCCCTCATCATAAATTGGAATGCCACTAATGAAAGATATGAGAGGTTAAATGTAAAGCAAGCATACTATCTGTCAATGGAATTTCTACAGGTTTTGTTGCAGTCTTGTTTCATTAATACATTCCATAGCGGTATAAGAATTTCTGTTTACTTATCATGCATATTCTTTTTGCTTTTGTTTACTATCGTTTTCACTTTTTGTAGGGCAGAGCACTCCTAAATGCAATAGGTAATCTAGAGTTGACTGGTGCCTATGCAGAGGCTTTAGAAAAGCTTGGACACAGCCTAGAGAGTGTGGCTTGCCAGGTGAGGTTCTCTGTATTTTTTCCACTACCATCTGATTTTGCTGTATATTATCAATCCCTTTTTCTAACAACCAAATTTTGTTCGAATAATATCTTAGTCAAAAATTTCTCCCAAAGAAGCGGCTGTGCTGCTTCTGTAGAAAAACCAAAGTGGGGAGGCTGGAAGGAATGCGGTTTTACCCAAGTGTTCCAGCTTATTACTGAGAGGTTCAATGGATTATTGTTAAATGTCATTAGGCTTTCTCTACAATAATCATATAAAAATTGATAATATGGTAAGCAAATAAGGCGAGTTGAAAAGTTCTATTGGAATTATTTGACAGATGTATTGATAACATGGTTAAAACAAATAATTTGAATGCCGAGTTGAAAGAATCAATTTTAATGATTTGACAAATTTAAACTACCTCTTGTTTTGAAGCATGACTAAATTTTGTTGCTTTGAGCTAGTATTAATGGTTTGAAGAACAAATAAACAAATTACTTTGTCTGTTTCTCTGTAACTTTGATGATATGGAGAGTGTATATGAGTGAAAGTAGGTGAATGGGTGTAAGTGCCTACGAATGTTTCTGTGTTAGCATATTGTTTTTGTTTTTTTTCCTATGTTTTGAGTTCTTTGATTAAACTATATTAGGAGCCCGATGCAGCACTTGGAAACGGGGGCCTTGGGCGTCTGGCCTCCTGTTTTTTGGATTCTTTGGCAACTTTAGATTACCCTGCATGGGGTTATGGACTAAGATACAAGTATGGCTTATTCAAACAGAGGATTACAAAAGATGGTCAGGAAGAAGTTGCTGAAGATTGGCTTGAGGTATAAGTCCTACCCAGAATCTTTTACTTAAGGCGTTTTCTCCAATCATGTTAAGATAATGCAAGGCCAACATGAAGATTTGTTGGCGTTGTGTCTTCCTGTTTTAACAACTTCTTCACCCTTTTGTGTTCTTTCTTTACATTCTTGCAGATGAGCAATCCTTGGGAAATAGTAAGAAATGATGTTTCATACCCTGTGAAATTCTATGGCAAGGTTGTTTCTGGATCAGATGGTAAAAAGCACTGGATAGGAGGAGAAGAGATAAAAGCTTTAGCATATGATGTGCCTATACCAGGTTATAAAACTAAGACAACCATTAACCTGCGTCTTTGGTCTACCAAGGCTCCCTCAAGCGAATTCGATTTGCATGCTTTTAATTCTGGAGACCACACTAAGGCTTATGAAGCCTTAGCAAATGCTGAAAAGGTGCGCACCCAATTTCTCTATCCTCATAATGTGTTGACTAAAAGTCAATCTCTGTGTGTACATATGCATAGCTGTTCCAAAAGCTTAAGTTGCAAATTTATTCTTGTGGGTCTTGCTTGCAACAGATTATTCTTCTTTTTGCAATTCCTATCCTTAATCTATTGAATCGTGGAGGTTTATCTGTGTTCCTTGAACTTTACTGAAAAATTAATTGTCTGTCATTTCTTATGCACATGTGTATGAAGCCATCTGCATAGATGCCTCTCACCTAACATTAAGAACAGGACAAAGTAAAAGGTATTGATGAATGCATAATGTGAACTGTATTGACGAAAAGCACTTTTTAATTCAGATTTGCTATGTTCTCTATCCTGGAGATGACTCCATTGAGGGAAAGATTCTTCGTTTGAAACAACAGTACACCTTATGTTCAGCTTCTCTTCAAGATATTATTTCTCGTTTTGAGAGAAGAAATGGACCAGCGATAAATTGGGAAGATTTTCCTGAGAAAGTTGCAGTGCAGATGAATGATACTCACCCCACTCTTTGTATTCCAGAGCTGATGAGAATTTTGATGGATGTGAAGGGTTTGAACTGGCAGGAGGCTTGGAGCATAACTCAAAGGTAATGCCACTTAGGATCTTTCAAATACCATTGGTGAGTCATTTCACTGCATTGGAGAAGATGCACTGTTGAAGGCCTTTATTGAGAAATCCATGGTAGTGGTATTGTTAGCCTAATGATTATGACGTAATTGAGACATTTGATGTTGTTAATATGCTTTAGGATTCCATTACCAATTTTTGGATGATACTGTTCAGTGGATTTCGTCTTAGTATCTTATACCTGTTTTCATTTTCTCTTTTGTTGTAAATTTATCTTAACTTGTTTTTCAATGATTTAAACTTAATAGAAAGATGGAAAGTAGAATTTGACTATACCTCTTTTTCCTCATCTACCATTGACTGATGATCACTTCTTGTTCTCATCGATCATTGACCATTTGAAGTTGGCCCAATTTTAACCTTTTCTTTGTACTTCTTTATGTTTGGTTATTGGTCTATTTGATTTCTGCATTGCACAGCTTATCTTGTCCTTCCAATTACACGGGACTTTGAGGTCAAACATACCCTAACCAACTACATAGATTGAGACCCCCAACCTATAGGTTGGAAGCTGGAGTTGCTACTGTTGGACCCATTATGACTCCTCTTTTCACCGCTTACCTATACAAACTCCTTTCCCTGCATGAAAAAGATGGACGAAAATCTGACTTATATGTTTTTTTTTTCCTTTATAATGCTATCGTTGTGTTTTAGGCATGTGTAGATTTTTAGTCTTGATATTCTGCGACTTGGGTGTTAGAACTGTGGCGTACACAAACCATACTGTTCTTCCAGAAGCATTGGAGAAGTGGAGTTTGGAACTTATGCAGAAACTACTGCCACGGCATGTTGAAATCATAGAAATGATTGATGAAGAGGTCTGTATATTTCAATCAATAACAGCTTTTTCTACTTGTAGTTTTCTTCTTGGCATCATTGTTTCATTTCATTTCTTTTTGTTTTTTCCATGCTACAGCTGGTTCGCACTATTGTCTCTGAGAATGGTAGAGCAGATTCCAGCCTGTTGGAGAAAAAACTGAAAGAAATGAGGATCTTAGAAAATGTTGATCTTCCTGCTGCGTTTGCAGATGTAATTACTAAACCTAAGAAAAGTCCTGTTGCTGTCACTACTGAGGATGTTGATCCTAAGAAAAGTCCTGTTGCTGTCAGTACTGAGGATGTTGATCCTAAGAAAAGTCCTGTTGCTGTCACTACTGAGGATGTTGAAGCATCTGAAGAGGAAATTTCTGAAGATGAAACACCTGATGAAGAGATTAAGCATACCAATGAAACAAATGAACCCAAGAAAAAAATCACTCAGAAGAAGGAAAAGGTGGTGGCAGAACCACCACCAAAACCACCAAAGATGGTCCGAATGGCCAATCTATGTGTTGTAGGTGGCCATGCAGTAAATGGAGTTGCAGAGATACACAGTGAAATAGTTAAGCATGAAGTGTTCAAGGAATTCTATGAGGTACTATCACATTTCTTGTTTAGAGCGTAGTTGAATACAATGTTTTCGACAAGTTGTAACTTACTTTTTCTGGTCCATTGAAAAAAGAAAACTGAAGCTAATATCTTGATCTATATGGGATGGTTGTCTACAGTTGTGTCCTCAAAAGTTTCAAAATAAAACTAACGGAGTTACACCTAGAAGATGGATCCATTTCTGCAATCCTGATTTAAGTAAGATCATCACAGCCTGGACTGGCGCAGAGGATTGGGTCCTGCATACTGAAAAACTGGCTGAATTGAGAAAGGTAATCTTTCATTAATTGATAGCAGATTTTCATTAAATTAAACCTAAAATTACTTTATTATTTTTTCAGCATATTGGTGTGCTTTCAGTTGTTAAAATTTTGAATTTATGTAGCATACGGCAGAGTGTACGTAAAGAAAGAGTTGGTTAATTTGGTAGGAATAGGATGATGTGGCTAATGGCAACTTCTGAAATGTTTGGGTCAGACGGTTCCCAGGAAAGTGCATCTTTAATATATTGTACCATGTAAAACCATTCAAATCTCCTAGCTGTGAAGATTTTATAAATACTGTTGCAACAAAACTTTATTTTAATGCAGGAATTGGAGAAGAAGAGTTTTCCTGGTTTGTGAAATCCATTGCTTTGTGTCCTCAAGTTTCAGAACTATGAAGTTTGACTCCTAAAAACTGAGTTTTGCATGCACTCAAAATTCAACTTTCCTTCTTAAGCCAACAAAATGCTTCCAATAAGATATAAGCCTCGAAGCACTTCTCATTTTTCAATAGGCAATGTTTCACTGCAATTAGAGCAAGACAATGCCACCTTAATGCATGAAACTTGCTTTCTAGCATGGAATTTCATCTCCTTGACCAACTGACTATTTGTTTGATGAGGTTGCATATTTCACCTGAATGTGTCATTATAGTGCCTTCTCTACAACCTAATCAAAGTTGTTTGACTTCTTTTAAGTTTGCGGACAATGAGGATCTCCAAACACAATGGAGAGCAGCAAAAAGGAGCAATAAGATGAAGGTTGTGTCATTGATTAAAGAAAGAACAGGGTATTCCGTCAGCCCCGACGCAATGTTTGATATCCAGGTGATCTATCAGTGGAAAGCATCAGTTAGCAGATGTCACATTGGAAATAAAAGTTCATGATTGTTTGGTCCATGATCAAGAACAGTGTAGAAAAGATTTTACTAAAATATTCTATCTACATTTGCTTGTTCAATGTTCTGACAAGCTATCAAATTCAGGTGAAGCGCATTCATGAGTACAAAAGACAGCTGTTGAACATTTTGGGAATTGTATATCGCTACAAGAAGATTAAAGAAATGACCCCAGTTGAACGGAAAGAAAAGTATGTTCCACGAGTTTGTATATTTGGTGGGAAGGCATTTGCTACATATGTTCAGGCCAAGAGAATTGTCAAGTTTATTACAGATGTGGGGGCTACAGTCAATCGTGATCCAGAAATAGGTGATCTACTGAAGGTATGGTGGTACCCATTTAGAGTATATACTTCACTTTCATTCTAATAGTTCTCTAATTATAGTATGTCAATATTAGTGATGGCTGACCCGCTTTAGTTATAATTTTATTGTGAAATCTCTAGTCATTTGATTTTTGACTAATGTTCAAATCTTGTTTCTTAACAAGTTCATTACAGTGATTTTAGTTTCTATGGGCACTATCATTCAATAGTAACTTGACTGATTTCTGCCATCATCCTTTCTTGTATATAAATCATCATAAAGAACATAATGAGAATGAGAATGGGGGAGGATGCAATATTCTTTTCATTGTCTGCTGTTCTCAATTTATATCTAGATTATTGGGTTCAAACGTTTTGATGTTACTTCGACCTGTGAAATCTTTTAGTTGACCACATATGCCTTTATTTTTTCTCCACAAATGCAAAGGTTTACAAGTTCTATGAGAGTCTTGGTTTTTAGGTTACGCTAACTCAATTCCTTGATAAATTAGGTTGTTTTTGTCCCTGATTACAATGTGAGTGTTGCTGAATTGCTTATCCCTGCAAGCGAGCTCTCACAGCATATTAGGTAACACAATTGTACTTATCTTGCCGAGTTGTTTTGTCTTTTGGTTTATTTATCAAATGTGTTTTATACTCCCTAAATATGACATACTAAACGCAAGACTATTAAGTACATATTAGTAATAATTTAACAGATTGTCACAATAATTCAGTCATAGTCTCACCTAACATATCAAGCTTCCTGGTTGAAGATTTTCTCTAGGCCTTTATGGTTTTGGTTCTTAGATTGTGCTCTTCACAGAAAACTTTTCGAAATCTCTTTTTGATCATTTCTTTATTCAGATGAAGTTTGTGAACTGCCTGTCCGAGATAAGTGGTCAAGCTCTTTGCTTGGTTAACTATAAGAGATTCTGCAGAATGTGTACGATTTGTTGAAATTCTTACCTGCCTTAACCTGTAGTACGGCTGGGATGGAAGCCAGTGGAACAAGTAACATGAAATTTGCAATGAATGGCTGCGTCCTCATTGGGACCTTAGATGGGGCTAATGTTGAGATACGAGAAGAAGTTGGCGAAGAGAACTTTTTCCTCTTTGGCGCTAAAGCTCATGAGATTGCAGGACTTAGGAAAGAAAGGGCTGAGGGAAAGGTATTCCTTCTGAACCACATTAACATCAACGTTATTATGTTTATACATGTCTGATAGAGGCTTCTTGATGTTCATTTTGTTTTTGTGTATGTGAGCAAGAAAATTAAGAGTAAACTAATAGATCATTTCCATTTTAATTTTTTGTTAATTCTAGGAACACTTATTATCTACACTTAATTTTGTACACGGTGTTCTTGCTAGAAGCAAAACCAAATATTGGATGAAAGCAACGTGCACTATAATTATCCATTATAACTGATAAATTTTGGGCTTGGCACTTACGTTTTAGCGTTCTTGTCATCTTAATAAAGTTCGTACCGGATCCACGTTTTGAGGAAGTGAAGGAATTTGTGAGAAGTGGTGTCTTTGGAAAGTACAACTATGACGAACTGATGGGATCATTAGAAGGAAACGAAGGTTTTGGGCGTGCTGATTATTTCCTTGTTGGAAAAGACTTCCCTAGCTATATAGAATGCCAAGATGAAGTTGAGCAGGCATATAAGGACCAAAAGGTATACATAACCACTTCTTCTCACATGGTAGAGAAAGCATGCATGCACATTACAACACTCTTTTCTCTTGTCCCTAGCACTTACGTTTTGATAAGAAGATAAGGTTCTCATAAATATCATTTTTGTGCTCACATCGACCTGTTCCATCTGGTATGCACCTGCTTTGCGTATTTTAGTTGTCAACTTGGTATCTTTGCAGAAATGGACCAAAATGTCAATCATGAACACAGCAGGTTCATACAAGTTCAGCAGCGACAGGACCATCCATGAATATGCCCGTGACATCTGGAATATTCAACCCGTCACCTTGTCATAAACACGCTAGATATGCAGTCAGTGCCTCAAGTTTCAGATGACCATATATGGTCGATTTCCCCGGGGAGAGTTTTCTTACTTAATAATGTAACATAAAACAAGCTTGTACCTCTGAAACTGCGACTGCCTTTCTTGGTCGGAATAACGAAATTAATAAACTTCCAACCGTTGCCATAACTTGATTAAACTTTCCATACTGTTAAACTGTCCTCCTAGCGGAGTATTAATTCAAAACTGTCCTCCTAGCGGAGTATTAATTAATATTTCTTACCCGGTAAACATATATTTAAGTTCGTTTATTACTTAATGGAAACATTTAACGTTATAATACTAATCTGAAAGGCTTAAGATAAGCCACCAAGGTATTGCAGCAGCCAATTGGTGCGGGTCAGATATATACATCTTCATCTAGCTTGGGAAAATAAATTTCTATTCTCAGGAAAAAAAAAAAAGCGTAAAATGAGGTACTTGAGAGATCACCATGCAAATTTGAGAACCATCGCAAAGTAAGTACATCAGGTGTTATAAATTGGACTAACCATATTTTGTATTTGCCGAACGATTGAAAATATAAACCGAGCGCTAAATCAGTTAGTCACCAGAAGTCCAATGACATCGTGTTTTTGTAATTCTTTTCATATTAAGGTGGGTGTGGCCACTCCGGCTGCTTGTTTCTTTAGCATATTGGCATGCTTTTGTCCAGCTAGATGGTAATTGAACACTGTCTCACTATTACACACGATATTACAAACAGCGCATACCCTGACAGCCTCTGCTGCAGCTCCACCTTGCACAATTTTACGTCTTTTAGTCTCCAAATCTTCCAACGCTTCTCCAACCTTCTTCCTAGTCTGTTGTTTGTTGCCACTTTTTTTGGTCTTGTCACAATCTGCTTGGAGTTTCTCCAAGTTTTTCTTGTGCCTCTTCCCCAATTTATGCTGGTCGAATACATCCTCACTGTTACAGTCCACCTTACAAATTTCGCAAAACGCAGACTGGACAGCTTTGGTTTTCTTTTGGCGCTTCTTCCAAGGTTGAGGATGGACTGCTAGTTTGGGCCACACGAAGGATCCTGTATTAGCAACAGCCAACTGCTCTGTCCCATTTGGAGCTGAAGCCATGCTCATCCCCTGCTGCATTTAAATTTCGGATTATTGGAATCAAGCAAACACCTAAAACAATATCATATCATCCCCTTTACAAGTTTGAGTTATGGTTGTAGGGAAAAGACAAAATGCAGCAGCTTCCAATGCTACTAATTTGTAAACCAAACCAGGTCCTCCCACTGACCTCTTCTAAATCTTCACTTGAATCATTAACAACAGAACAATTCGAAAGAGTTCTGAGATTATGCAGACAAAGTTCCTAATTATCACCCGCAATTAAACAAACCCAACTCTTACATCAATTCAACGACAAAATACTCAAAAAGGAAACTAACCAACAAATAGAAAAAGAAAATGACGAACCACTTACGGCAGCTGGATCCGAGCCATATTGCCGAACGGCTTCTTTGGCAGCCCAATTCGGCGGATTCGGATCGGTGAAATATCCAGATATTGATACAGGCGGGTACGAGCTCACGGAGGCATAGGAATCCACCCCAGGTGGCTTCAGACTGGTGTTTGGTTCGGGGTAATAGAGAGAAGATTGAGAAGGATCATACAGAGAGTAATTAGAAGAAGCGTAGTAAAACGGTTCTATCTGTGACGGTGGATTAGGGTTAGGTTTGATGCCAGACCAAGCTGTGTACTCCATGAAATTGAGGGTGCCTTTCAACTTTTGTATATAAATAGGTTTTGTTTGGGGGAGAGATTGGGTGTTGAAGACAGACATGAAAAAGCAGAAGCATAGTTGTGGCTTGGGCCATGGCCAGCAAGAATGGGGCTGGGGTCTAATTAGAATTCTGTTATATGCTTCAGTAAAGTAAATTAATCTCTTTTACGATCATTTGTTTCAGATCAACATTAAGATATTAGAATAATTGTGAAAGAAAAATGTCACTACTTCATATGGGATTCTACTAATTTATAAGGAAATTGAATCAAGCTTTGATCTCACATGCAACGGAATAAAACTTGATTTTTCAAATTTTAAAATTACTTTAAATTAACTAAAATGATTAATACATAAATATAATAAGTATAAAAATATATTATACGGTAAAACCTCTATAAATTAATATTTTTGAAATCATGATATTTATTATTTTATAGAGATATTAATTAACCGATAAATTAATATTTATTAATTTAAAGAGAATTTGTAATTGATTGAAATTAAATTTTGATTAAAGCAATGTATCTTAGAAAAAATCATGTTTCATATTAATTGAATGAATCTAAAGCATAGATTCATTGTACATAATATTAATGAAAACTAATCAATAATGTTCATTGTTTCTTAATAATTAAGTATTGTTCATTGTATTTTTACTAAAAACATTCAATGTACATATATATGTATGATAGAGATAGAAAATACTTTATAAACAAAATAGAAAATTTCTTGAAACCACACCCAACAATAACTCCTTATCTAAAAGACGTCACGAAATCAACAATGACGGATCAAATACGCAAAAAATTATGTAAGTATAAGAGAGATTATTCAACATGCACTCAAAAAGAATTGTAGTTGTGGCTTGAAGAAAATTTTCATTTGAAAGTTAGTTAAGGTACAAACAACACTAGAATCATATTTCACTAAATTGTCTTAGTTATATTTGTGTAAGTTTATATAATTATTAAGTTATGATATTAATAGGATCCTATCTTTATATAGGGGTATTTTGAAAATATATTATCTTATTATCTTATCGAAATTTGTTAAATTTTCAACTATCTCAAGTTGGGACTGGAGAAAAATATTATTTTAGAGAGTTTATTAATTTATCGAGTATCAATTTAAAAAGGTTCTACTGTATCTTGTTATGTAATTTGATCAATTTTCTTTTAGTTTCTCTTGAATTGTTTTAGTTTTACCACAACTACCATAATTGTGCACGTATGTAGTTTCTAACAATATTTACACAAAGCTCTATAAAAGGTGGATAATAACACTAGAATCATATTTCACTAAATTGTCTTAATTATATTTGTGTAAGTTTATATAATTATTAAGTTATGATATTAATAGGATCCTATATTAACATAGGGGTATTTTGAAAATATATTATCTTATTATCTTATCGAAATTTATTAAAATTTCAACTGTCTTAAATCGGGACCGGAGAAAAATATTATCTTAGAGAGTTTATTAATTTATTGAGTATTAATTTAAAGAGGTTCTATTATCTTGTTATTTAATTTGATCAATTTTCTTTTAGCTTCTCTTGAATTGTTTTAGTTTTACCACAACTACCAGAATTGTACACGTATGTAGTTTCTAACAATATTTACACAAAGCTCTATAAAAGGTGGATAAGAATTGCTAGCCTAAGCCTTTTTACAATAAGGTTTAGATCTTTTAGTAATTTAATTAACGTAAAAAAATTCTATAATTTTAATTAAATACTAATTGGTTAAAATAATATATGATATCTCATATTAGTTATTATTTATTAATGTATCATATTTAACCCTAAAATTTTTCAAACTTTATAATTAAGTCCATCTTAATTAAATTACCTTTTTCTTGTCATAAACTATTCTTTGTATGTGATTCATTAGGTTTCTAAATATATTGATAATAGATATAAACCACAACATTAAATTATATTTAAGACTAGATAAATTAATCTCCTTTAATTTATCTTTAATTCTCTGATCAAATAATTTATATTCATATATCAAGATTAATATCTAACAATACATAATGACCACATAAATATTACGAATATCAAAATGAATTTGATTAATCTTTTTGTAAATAATTTTTTCTATATAATTCAATCCTTCATTATATAATATTTCGATTAGACATAAAACATAAATTTACTATTTACTCTATTCGAGTCCAATCGTGTTACTTCTCTACCATTAATAATTGATTCTATTAATAATATTTGAAACTATTCTCAATATGACATTCCACCTTGACAAAAATTTTTTTGAATCAATACTAATAAAAAACAATACGATATTCATCCTAATTATTTTAAGATAATGAATTCTATATTAATCATTAAACTATTTTCATATAGTTCATATTATATTCAATAATTATTGATTGATTTACCCTTAACTAGAATAGGTCATAGATAATATCAAAACATAACAATCTATATGTAAAATACTTTGAATATTTTCAAGTCAAAGGATTAATTTATACAATTATCACAACGAAAATTTTCATAAATATACAAGTAATATTCTAAATAAAAATTTCATATAAGGTTGATTCAATAAGCTTGTTGTCTAACAAGTACCTACGTGTTCATTTAAGTATATTCATACTTTAGTTTATAAGATCGACAACTTCTTTCAAAATAAAGAAATATAACATATGCTAGGCTTTTTATGCTCTATTAAATTTTAGTTTTAATAGAATAATGATTAGAAATAATTTACAGATAGTATAAAAATATAATGTGAATCTTATAATTATAATCTTATTATAATTTTAATTATTATTTTATAAATATAATATGAATCTTATAATTATAATCTCTTTCATCTGCAAAATGATTAGAAATAATTTACAGATAGTATAAAAATATAATGTGAATCTTATAATTATAATTTTTATTATTATTTTATAAATATAATATGAATCTTATAATTATAATCTTTTTCATCTGTAATGTACATTTATCTTATAGAAGATATCTTATATATCATATAATTAATCGAATATGCCATAAAACTACAATCAACTTATTAGCTTTAAGGTGCAAACCTATACAATTCTCATTATAAATTAATGTGAAGCAATTATGTAGTATAACAATTTACTACATAATTTACTTTGCTTCAATAGTATAGCCTTTTGCCAAGAATCCAATTTACTTTGCTTCAATAGTATAGCCTCAAACTAACGGGTTGGAATAAGTGACTGACAAGACCATCCAATAAAGTCTTTTAGAAAAGGACTGATTAGGTGACATATGGATTTGGTAGATGGACTGAACTTTGTGTTAAGGGAGAGGAGGTCCTCTATACCCCTACCATGTACCTACTCTGTGCCCTTTTGATGCCAATTATCCAATACATGAGGGGACAGAGGATCTGCTCTCGTGTTAAGGACCTATAAAATAACTCCAAGAAGGAGTCCTCATTTATAAATAACTTTTAATGTTAAAGCTTTAATCCTTATGGTGAGTCTTTTTACTATTATTTATAGAACATATAAGCTACACAGCATAATTTTATAAGGGCATAATTTTTCCTTTATTTAATAATAAAGTTTTACATCTTAATTATTATTATTAACATTTTTAGATCGCCTTAAACAAGAATTAGACTAAATGTCATCAATTAATATTCAATAGATTTGTCACCCTATCTGATTAAAGAAAAATAGATGAAAATTAAAGAAAGGAAATAAGAATAAGCTAATTAAAAAATTAGATTCAAGAATTGTTTCCACATTCGACAAATCAAAGCTTTCAAGGGGTTGATTGAAATGGAATAAATTTTATTGTTATTATGGCACTGTTATATAAGCATGAAGGTTATTTCTGCTCAAAATGTAACATCTCTAAAACGAAACTATTTCAAGATCTAGACACGTATAATACTGACAAAACTACAATATAGCAGCATCACCATAAGTTCTACAAGCAGAACTTGCAAGCCTAGCTAGCCATCGTAATGTCTTCTCCAACCCCCACAACCCTACCTTGGGAGGCCCTAATAAATGATCAAACTTTATACACAGTGAATTAACTTCGAGCATCAGCTTATCCTGCACGATTTCTCTGAAGAAACCTCCTATAAAAAATCTCAAGGAAGCCGAACTGATTTCTCATTGCTCATGGCAACAAAGGGTTTAACAACTTCCAGGAAAATGGAAAGATCTGGATACCATCACAAAAAACTTCACTGGAATGGTCCTCACACACCTGTTATTCCTGACTGTAAGTTCCCCTATCAGTTCCGGAACCTAGTGGAAGACAACAATCAGCATTGTCTCGTTGGTATTCATCGGATGTGCAAGAATCATAATCTCCCTTGTTAGCAGGAAGCTAAGTTAAGTGTTTAATACAATGAGTATTGCTGTAATCTCTCAAGGAGATTAGAATATGATCCCCTGAAATATCATCCAGATCACCTTCATACTCCACATCACATGCAACTCTATTGCCATTACTATCAACAGCTCCTTTAGAAGCAGTAAATTCATCTTCATCCTCGATGTATTCATTGCACTCGTAGGCCTGATCCAGCTGGCTGTAAGTATAAGCATCATGAGCAGTCAGAGATTCCACCACTGAGTCATCTTCTCCCTCTGCCATTCCAATTTCACCTCTTTGCCACTCATCATCATCACTATCAACATTTTGTGGCTCAAATCGGTTTTGTTCAGCCCGTTTTTGAAGTGTAAAGACATTGAAATAATAACTGACCAACTCCCATTTTGGTCGGGAAAGGAATCCTTCTGACAAATGGTCCCAAAAGTTCTTGCCTAATGATGCTGGGTTAGACAAAACAACCTCATGGAAGGCCTGCTGTTCATCTTCTGTCCATCTGTTTGCAATCTCCTCACCCATATTACAGAAACCAAGTGCCTCAAAGGTCTGTTCACCAAGATTCTTCCTTAGTTTCTGCCTGGCTTCTGCAATATGTTGTCTCGTACACCTGATGGAACTGCCATCAACACATTCACATTCTATTCTGGTGCCTTCACTGCAAGGACTTGCAGATGGCTCTGATTCAGGCATAGGAACAACACAACTTCCCATTAGCTTCTCCTTGTACCCATGATTAACTGTAAACCTCAGGTTGGAAGATTGTGCAAGTGAACTTTGTGAATCAGAATCATGCATCTGTTTCAAATATGACTTCATATCCTCCGAATTCCACTCTGGGATCTCAGCTTGATGCTCTGGTCCAATTAAAACCAGCTTCTGGAAGGGACAATCAACCAATGAGTGAATGTCATCAGTGGAAAGAAATTCCTTCAGCTGCTCTTCATTTTCAAAGTAATGGGGAAATAGTAATAGGTTATCTGCTTCAGGAGCTTCATTATTGATCCAGAAGAAATGAGGGAAACATCCACTAGCACCTGTTTCAACGTCCTTTTGAACTTCATCAGAGACTTCCATGGCTGAGCAACTCCTAAGCCTCCCCAATTCTTGGTACTCATTAGAACTATCCTCAGCTTAATCGTATTGAGATCAAAAGCAAAGTCAGCTAAAACCACTAGCACATTTAGGAACTAAATGGCTATGAAATCAAACAATTACAAGCATATAGAAAGAACAGCTGAATCCTGGTCCTAAAATGCAAAGAGCACTAGAGTATAAGGGTCACCTAGTTTCAAACGCATGCATGATTATACAAAATGATGGTCAGGAACATAAGAGATCAATATGTAAGAGCAAAAAACACCAGTTTAAAGATCAGATCTTTATATCGCTACCTAGGTATTGTCCGTGCCCTTCAATCTATTAACTTAAAATTCAACACTCCATTCTTTCCCTAGGATCATTCATATTAATAACAATATTCCAGAAACTAAATATATCAATGCTGGGAATTTATTCCACTAAAGACAGGAAATTCGGAATGAAGTGGTTCTAGAAATGTTAAATGACAAAAGACTAGCTTGGGATAGTAGCTTAGATGAGCAGACAGTATGGTAAAATTCACCTAGCAAAATACAGAGAGAACTGAATAATTGAAGCAGGGCCACGCAATATGGTAAAAGTTAAGTCTCACCCTCAAACCAACGTAAGGCAACAACTAACAAATTGCACTTCTAAATTATTCCCTACCTGAGTTTCGAGGTTTCTTGTGAGCATCATCAAGAGGGAAAATTGGAGTAACCTGATCAATGTACTCCAACCGCCTTGGGTGCTTACAGGCAAACTCATAAGAGTCATTATCAACAAAAGGGCTTTTGTGAATCATTTTTAACCTGCATATCATACTTTAGAATTGAGTTCAGTGGAACAAAGAAATGGACCATATAAGAAAGTGAAAGTTTATCAAATAATTATCTAACTGTTGACAAAAGATATAACGAAAACAATATTCACTGCAGTAAGGGCCGATTATTAGAGCTCACAAAATCCCATTCCAATAGCTAGTGACAACCTTCTCAACCCCATAAAGTCAGTTAAATTATCCCTAGTTAGTTTCCTAATGTCAACCCACAAAAGAGTCCAAAGAACAGCAGTTTCAAAAAGGAAAAAAGTAGACAGATATGGGTACATGAAACCATACCAAATTCACCGATTAAAGAATATAATGGAAACATTTCCAAAATACTCAGCTACAATAGTTTGGGTTTACCTTAAAAAATGTCGACGAGAAGTTGATAGTATCAGAAGTCGATAAAAAGAAGGTGGAAAACCATAGCATATATGTCTACTCTGTGCAAAAAAAGGAAAAAAAAATGGAGCAAAAATCAATGGAAATGAGAAGTTTCTGTTTGATCGAAAGAAAGTTTAAAAATTTTGTGGGACCTAGATAAATTCTGACTACAATAACAAAATATATAAGATTAGATTTGAAGATGGAGAGGAAAGCCCTTTTCAAATCACAGAATCGAAAAGAAACTCGAAGCCCTAACCCTAGAAACTAATCGAAACCACGGCGAGAGATGAATTTGGGATCAATCGATAAGGGAACGAATTGAACAAAGAAAGAAACAAAATCGGGGATCAGGGGAACAGATAAGAAGAATTGCTAATCGAGAATGAATGGAGATTTGAGACGAAGATTCGGTGAAGTTGGGACAAGATTTATAGGAAAGTAGGGTGCGTTCGGTGATCCGATGACAGGAACGCCTGGCTGGAATCTGATATGAAAATATAGAAAAAGGCAGGGGCTGAGTTAAGAATTACGAAAATTGCTAGCGTGGGACTGTGGGATCTGAAGGATAAATTTGGAAATGAATCATGCCTGAGGTCGGTGCTAGTGTGATAAACTCGGGTGGGGAATAGTTTTCTGACACGTGGGGACGGTTCTGAAGCTTGTTAACAAGCACGTGCAATAAATCGTGACTGTTTGTGCCAAAAATAGTGACGTTGACGTGTGTTCAGTGTTGAATAATGGGGGCATGGCGTCTCATTCTCTCAGCTCAGCTCCAGCTACCATCGTCTCTCCCTCACTGCCTTACATGTTGCTGCCGCTGACCACAACCTCATGATCGTCTCTTCCTCATGTTGCTTACGTGCCCTACTCCCAAGCCCAATCGCACAAGCCTCCACGACCACCGCTACTCTCTCCAACCGTTGCTGGTCCATAAATCCACAACCGCCACTAGTCCACAACTCGCTTGGACAAATTAAAATCATCGTATTAGGATTTCGACTTTAACAAATCCAGATTCAAACTTGACCCCACTCAACCTAACCCACCCAGCTGTTGACTCGCACCTTCAAAACTCCACAGAGGATTAAAAAATTGCAACTATTTTATGGAATTGTGAAGTTGTGAATTATGGAAATTAATTATGGAATTTTGGAATTGAGAAAATGTTGATGATTTATTCATAACAATTATTATTGATTTGAAAATTGATTGTGTATATGTGACTTTGTGTTGTGTAATAATTTTGTATGTTGAATTGATGGTTCTTAATGACTTGTGTTGAATTAAAATGAATTTTGTAGTGTAATGTGTATGTTGACTATGGATTTAACTTGAGTAAGAAATTAAGAATGTTGAATAAAATTGGTGAACAAAAGATTATTAAAGCTGAGAATTAATATTTTAGTAACAATGTTGATTAAAATTAGTTAAGAAAACAAAATATTGATAACCATTATAAATTGAATTTTATAAGCAAACAAAATAGATTAATCTATAGTTGAATTATGTGATTACATAAAATAGGTTTTAAACTTATAGTTATAAGTTATGGTTAAAATTGAATAGGTTATAGATGTTAGTATATATCTTTAGTTTATGATTGAATGAAGTAATCATATAAAATAAGTTATATTATAGAAGTTGTATATGTATATTGTGTAATTGTATCTGTTAAATACTTGAATCGTCGATTTTGGACTTATTGGTGAATTGTGTTGGATAAAATTAAGTTATGTATAATGTAATCATACAAAGTGAGTTAGATTATATAAGATGTACATGTCCATTGTATCTGTGTTAGTTTGGAGTTTTGAGTTAAACAATACATATTTTGTGATAATAGTTGATAATGAAATTATGTATTTTTTTATTTTGATATGAAGTTATTAATTTAATTATGATATACGTCTTTATTTATTTTTACAGATAAATGAAAGAAAGTTCAAGTACTAATAAATCAACCATTTCAGGAAAATACAATGATCCAGCTTGGGCTTATGCTGGATTGACCCATGGAATGAAAACCCATATCGTTTGCTTATTTTGTAACAAACATTTAAAAGGTGAAGGAATCACTAGATTAAAGAAGCATTTAGCTAGGGTTAAAGAAAATGAGGAACCTTGTAAAATCATAAGTCATGATGTGAAATAACAAATGAATACTTTTTTTTGAAGAGTATCAGCATAAAAAAGATAAAAGACAGAGATTGAATTACGAAATTGGTAATGAAAGTTTATTTGTTGTTGTTCAAGATAATTTTGGGAAATGTTGAAATGGTAGTGTATCTTTTTAGCAAGAAGTGAATGTTACACCTGATGTTAGGGAAAGAAGAAGACAAATGTCTAACTTTTTTGTAGCATCAACTTCTAGAACTCAGTCTTCAATTCATAGTTCCCTACAATCAAGAGAAGCGACTCATAATGTGGATATGACAATGGTTAGAAGGTGGTATGATTCAAGTATCGCATTCAATGCTTCACAGTTTTATTATTATTAGCCTATGGTAGACGTTATTGCCTCTTACAATTTGGGATACAAAGCTCCTTCAATTGATGGCTACAAAGGTAAACTTTTGAGTAGCTTTGTTCATGAAATTAAAAGTTATTTGGATAAAAGAAGAATGAGTTGGGTTACTTTTGGGTGTTTAATAATATATGATGATTAGATATATAGGAGACATGAGCCTATTATTAATTTTTTGTTTATTTTGCAAAAGGCATAATGTTTTTAAAGTATATTGATGCATTTGGCTTTGTTAGGAATGATGATACTCTATTTGAAATATTTGATGAAGTTGTGAATGAAGTTCAGGAAAAAAATATTGTTCAGTTAATTACTGACAAAGATTATGCTTATAAAGTAGCTGAAAGAAGATTACAAAGCAAGTATAATTCTTTTTATTGGACTCCTTATGTTACACATTGCATTGACTTGATGTTGAAAAATATAGGAAATGTTAGGTATTTTCCTATTATCAATGAGATTGTGTAGAAAGCTAAAAAGGTAACCCAGTTCATCTACAATCATATGAGTCTTAAATTTAATGAGAAAGGATTTCACCAACGGTAGGAATTTGTGTCATCTTGTTTTTACAAGATTTGCAACAAATTTTCTTATCACTTCAGTATTTCATTATGATAAAGAAATAGTTTAAACAAATGTCTACAAGTGATAAGTGAGTTGCATCTCAGCATACTAGGTCTAATATTGGATTGTAGGTTTCAAGAATTATACTTGAAGATACTGAATTTTGGTCTCAAAGTTAATTTGTCATTAAAGTTTGTGAATTTTTGATGAAGGTATTTCGTTTGGCTAATAGTGATGAGAAGACAATAATGAGTTATTTTCCATAGAGAAGGTAAAAAAAGTAACCAAGAACAATATGAAAATAGGTCTTTTTTATACTCACCTTATCTTGCAGTCATCAATTAGAGATGAGAAAGACAACTTTACTTTCTGTTGTTTGCAGCGGAGGAATTTTTGAATCATAATCTCTATTTTAGACCAAATTTTATAAAGAAAGTTGAAGTTTCAACGGGAATCCTATTAACTATTATAACAATTGTTACCTATGAGATGATGAGCTTACAAATAGTGATTTACAAAGAGGCTTTTGATGATTTTAGGATGTCAATTGTTATTTGTCAAATGGACAAACTTAATCCATATATATATACAAAATAAAGTGATTATTAATTTTCAACAATAAGAGTGATAATTAATTAATTAATTAATTAATCATCTCTTTATTTTTTTATAATTCTACTTTTGTTATCTTACGACTTATAATTTCTTGGTGAGATCAATTAAGAAATAGCGTTTTAAAATTGCAAGGGTTTGTAATTCGAATTCCAAGTCAATGTGTGAGTGCAACAAGGTATGAAAGGAATCAGAGCACCTTTGAATTCATTTATTCTAAGAAAATGAATAGATTGAAGCACAAAAGGTTCAATAACTTAGTCGTTGTTCGATACAATTTAAAGTTTTGGGAAATGTATGAGATCTTCATTATTAAGATAGATATAAATTCTTATAATTTTTTAATAATTTAATTTTATTATTTATTAGGACTCTTAATAGAACAAGTTGTTTAGTAGATCCAATTTACATTGATAATATCAATCTTTTGGCAGATTGAGTTTATGAGAAACCGAGATTGATAAATGAGATTGACTTAGAAGATAATCTTGGATCAGAAAATATTGATATGTCATTTGGTATAATGAATTTGAATGATGATGATGATGAGGCTCATCTCAATTATGTGAATTTTGTAGCAAATGAGAATTGAGGCCAATGTAGCTATAAGGGATATTCGATTGAATGAAGTTTCAGGTTTTTTTCCTTTTCTTTTAATTTCATTTATATTTGATATACATGTTAAATTCTATAAGTGCAATATAATTGTATATATTATTATTTCAAGTTTTACTTCTAGTTGGTTTTTCGGTACAAACTCTTGATGTAAATTGTAATTGTTAGAATAATAAATATTTATTATTCTTTTTATTTATTGCTTTGATGTAATTATTATTTATTATATAATAAAATTGTAATATTTTAAGTATTTTGTATTGTTTTTAATTTTATATTTGAATAATGATTAAATGATTTTTTATAATATTAATTGTGGTTATTATTTATATGTGAAAATAATGTTAATAAAAATAAATAAATTATTGTTAGTTTAAATTTATATTATTATGATTTTTGGAGACACAATTGATGTAAAATTAGAAAGTATAAATTATAATATATTGAAGGATTAGTTTGTAATTTTAAAAAATTTAAAGACTATTTTATAGATTTAAAAAATTATTCAAAATGGTATACGTTGTTGACCAATACCAGTATAATATGACATCAAAACCAAATTTGGCACTAATATCAGTACAATATTCATAATATTAGTAGACATACCTATGCAGAACTCGAAAATCCACTTTAGCTAGATCTGAATAGATTAACTCATGTCTTTATTAAATTTTTAAAATACGTTTTAAATTTAGATTTAGACTGCGTGTCTTTCTTTTCTCATTCAAAGCTTCCATGGCGTTATCTTTTACTGTGTATCAAATCTATGAATTGACTTTGACAGAGTACACAATCAGAAGCTCAGTCGAAGACAAAAAACATTCCCTTCTTTTAGGTTGGGTAAGGTTATTGTCTCTTGTATATAAATACATAATGAAACCAAAATTTAGAGACAGAATAAAACAAAAATTAGAGATAATAAAATATTTGATTGTGATGGATAAAATAGATAAAACTGTCTCCGTCTCGAGGACAAAAATATGTTTGGATGCAATTGATAGAACATAAAAACAGTATCAATGGCTAAAATCTCCCTGCAGTATAATATGATTGGAAATATGTAATTCATTGATTATTTTAAAATGAATGATTTATATTAATAAAAAAGTTAACAAATAATAATAATAACAATAACAATAAGAAATTAATTTCGTATAATAACAATAATAATAATAATAATAATAATAATAATAATAATAATAATAATAGAAGAAGAGGAGGAAGAAAATTAATAACAATAAGTAATTTAATAATCACAATAATAATAAGAAAATTAATTATGTATAATGATGATAATAAAAATAATGAGAAGAAAATTAATCTTGTATAACAACAACAACAACAACAATAATAATAATAATAAGTACAAAATTTATAATAAATAATAATAATAATAATAATAATAATAATAATAGCAATAATAAATAATAATAATAATAATACGTACAAAATTAATAATAATAATAAAATAATTAATTTTGTATAACAAAAAAAATAAAAAATAAAAAATAATAATAAGATAATTAATTTAGTATAATAAAATTAATAATAAAAATAAAAAATAAAAATAATAGGTACAAAATTTATAATAAAAATAAAAATAAGATAGTTAATTTCGTATAATAAAATTAATAAAAATAATATTATTAATAATAAAAAGAATAATAATAAGTAGAAAATCTATAATAATAAATAATAATAACAATAATTAATAATAATGATAAGTACAAAATTTATAATAATAACAAATAATAATAATAGCAATAATAAATAATAAATAATAGTAATAATAAAAAATTAATAATGATAATAATGATGATGATGATAATAATAATAATAATAAGATAATTAATTTCGTATAATAAAAAATAAAAATAAAAATAATAAGTTTAAAATTTATAATTAATAATAAATAATAATAACAATAACAACACCAGTTAATAATAATAATAATAATAATAATAATAATAATATAGTTAGGAATAAAAAAATTGCTTATGTGAGAAAATGAGGTATTTCTGAAATTTGCTTATATATTTTATTTTAGAAACGGAGATAAGAAATTTTTCTTCAATTTTAAAAAGAACAAAAATTTATGTTTCTATCATTCAGGAGCAGAACAAAAATCAGTTGGAAGGGTAACTAAACATGCAAAGGGGTAAAATGTTTTTATTTTATGATCTATCTCCGGTAATAAAGACAGCAAACATACACTAAGTTAGATAGAGTCCATTGCGAAGATGGGCAGCAGGCAAAGGCTTGGATGGTCTGTGAAAATGTTAAATAAGCCTAAGAAAGAAAAGCAGCGAAGACAAAATGACAAATGATTTCTGGAATTCACCGGTCTAGTTACGAAAGTACACTAAATCCAATACGTAGACTAACTCATCGCTCAAGCAGGTCAATGTCACTTATTTTGATGTTACACTTAGAGTGTGCTATACTATTCTTTTAGAAGATATGTCGGATATTTATTTCCCAAACTTATTTTGTGATCGGTGTACTCCTTTTTTTCTTTATATATATATATATATAAAAGTAGCAATTGACATTAATGAGTAAAGGCTAAACATAAAAGCCCCTTCTCGCACAGATGGTCTACATCAACTGTCCCTATTACAGTGGAAAAGGATTGGGCGAGCAGGAGAGTGAAAAAAAAAAAAGAAAGAAAGAGAAAATACATAAAGAATCGAATTTGACTGCCTCAGACTATGATCGGGTGGCCGCAATATGAGGAAACAACTAAAAGCATCTTTTTCATGCAACGGCAGGCATGTCCTTGAGCCATGCGTCCAGTGGCTTGCCAATTGAATACACAATAAAACCAATCTCCCTCAGCTGATCCACGTTCACAACGTTCCTTCCATCGAACACGAAAGCCGGTTTCTGCATGTTGTCATAGATCCTCTTGAAATCGAGGGTCTTGAACTCATCCCACTCGGTCAAAATGCAAAGTCCGTGGGCATCCTTTGTTGCCTCATAAGCATCCCAAACCACTCTGACTTGTTTAACAGTGGTGGGGCTCATGGGCTGGAGATGAAGAGGGTGGTCCCAATCAAATTTGTTCATTGTAAGATCCCTCTGTATCTGGTCTTCAGTCACCTGTGGATCGTAGATGCTCAACCTGGCCTTATCTCCCAACAGCCCCTTGCATACGTCAATAGCAGGGGTCTCCCTTGTGTCCCCAGTATCTTTCTTGAAAGCAAACCCAAGAATGGCAATCTTCTTGTTTGAAACAGTGTTAAACATTGAGGAAACAAGGCGGTTCACAAAACGGTTCTTCTGATAATCATTGATCTTAATGACCTGTTTCCAGTACTCGGCCACTTCTGGAAGGCCATTGCACTCGCAGATGTAGACCAGATTAAGAATGTCCTTCTGAAAGCATGATCCACCGAAACCAACACTAGCATTCAAGAACTTGGGACCAATTCTGCTGTCCTTACCAACAGCATACGAAACCTGAGTTACATCAGCTCCAGTTGCCTCGCAGAGAGCAGACATAGCATTAACAGATGATATCCTCTGCGCCAAAAAGGCATTGGCAGCAAGCTTGGAAAGCTCAGCAGACCAAAGGTTAGTGGTTAAGATGCGATCTTCAGGAACCCAATGAGCATACACATCCTTCAATGCTTGAATAGCTTTCTGCCCTTCAGGGGTTTCCCTACCTCCAATAAGGACACGATCTGGTGAAAACAGATCGTTGATGGCAGTTCCCTCAGCAAGGAACTCAGGGTTGGACAGGATCTGGAATTTGATCCCCTTGCTATTGTGGGTCAAAATCTTTTCAATTGCCTCAGCTGTCTTAACAGGAACTGTTGATTTCTCAACAACAATTTTGTCAGATTTCGATACATCAGCAATCATACGGGCTGCACTCTCCCAATATGTCAGATCTGCAGCTTTGCCAGCACCAAGACCCCTAGTTTTGGTTGGGGTGTTAACTGAGACGAAAACAATATCAGCCTCTGATACATGTTTCTCCACCTCAGTGCTGAAGAAGAGGTTCTTGCCTCTGCACTGCTTCACAACCCCGTCAAGTCCAGGCTCATAAATAGGCAGCTGATCGCTGTTCCAGGCATTGATCCTAGAAACAGAGATATCAACAACTGCCACTTCAATGGATGGGCACTTCAGTGCAATCACGGCCATAGTCGGCCCGCCTACATACCCTGCTCCAATGCAACAGATCTTCACCATTTTCCTCCTACAAGTTCAAAGCCTGAAAGAATCAAAACATCCCACGTCATTTAAAAGGGACCAAAATTATGAATTGAACCCACAAAATCAGTTACCAAATCCATAAAGTTCCAATTACATTCAAATGAATTTATTACCATTTACAAAATGATCCTAAACGAATCCATCACTAGATCTAAATTTTCGGACACCGTCTGGATTTCAAAAACAAAAAGCTACGGTTACAGTTACCTCCAGACAAGCAAATCAAGACAACAAAAGAAGCCGCATATCATCAATTTTTCTAATCTAAGCTCAGGTTCGTGAAACCAAAACGCATCAAATGAGTAATGCCACACAATTAAACTTCCAGTTGGCGACAGATCTTGCTCAATTAGTCGCAAAAGAAGTTATTTAAAAAAGACTGATTTGAAGCTCAACAACACAAATTCCAAATGAAAACCACCAGTTACAGATCAGACTACATCCAGATCTAGAGAGAGAATTGACAAGACGAGGATAGAATTCGGGTTCGGGTCGGATCCGAAGGAAGGTTACCTTGGGTCAGAGAGAGAATCTAGAGAGAGGGAGAAAAAAAAGAAATGATTTCTATTAGTAACTCACGGAAAGGGAAGAGAGCGGATGGTGTTTAAATACACCAACAGGAAGCCGAGATCTGATACAGTCGCGGAAAGTGCGCGCCGGGATTGTAAGTGGAAAGGGTGAGGTCAGTCTGTGGGTTCTTCGAATGAGCGATGATAAGGACCTAATGGTAAAATCCAAATTCCACGCGTTTTAAACGTAAAGATGTCAAAAGACAGTTACCTGTAAAGCAACGACGCATGATCCTCGAAGCAACACCAGCCCCTTGTTTTAATTCGTTTCTGTGCGAATCTGATGTATGAACATTAACGTTTGTGGCATTTAACCTTTTAATTAGGATGACAGGATGGCTCTTTTTGATGTTATACAGCTATTGATTCCAAAACCCAAACAGGCCTCTAATATTAAGGTCCGTTCTTAACTTTTATTATTAAAGAAGCGCATGGAAAACAAGCGTCCAGAAATAGCAGGTAAAGTGTACAGGGAAGGCTTGAAAATCAAGAATGGATTTGCTTGAGGTCTCAGGAAATGTTGAGTGTCTTTGAAGCTTGTAAGTATTTAAGTAAAAGCCGACAGTTTGAGACCATCGAGTGGAAATTGTGGGAGCCAAAAGGTTTGGGTCATCAGTCATGGGTGATGATGATGACCTAATAATTTAATATGTTTGTGTGTAAAATCTAAAAGTCAACAAAAATATATCTAATCGTATTTGCTTCATTAATCAGTCACTCAATTAGAGTTTAAATATGGTAAGACAACATAAAACATGCGTGTTTATCCTAAGAACAATTTGAAAGACAAATCTTTGTTTAGTTGGTGTAACCATAATGCTCAAAGATAACTATGTAAAGATAACGACACAACAATAGCTTCTCAAAACGCTCTCAACTCAACTGGCTACGATGGTCATGCTGCAAAAATAAGTTCGTATACATGAACGGGACGAAGATCCTCCTCTTCTAGCACCTGCTCTACAGAGCAACCAACCCAATTATTGTGCGGTAGTCAATGGCTGATCAGACGAAGCGAGGGAAATAGAATGGCCTGAAGAGAATCCTATAGAGCTCGCCGGGGGGGAATATTACTATGGTACAAGGAGAATTCGGCATGGGTATCAAATTATCCAACACATTCAGAGGCAAACTTGACAAACTATGGGAAAACGCTATTGTGATTAAATTATTAGGAAGAAAATTGGGTTTTAATATGCTCAAAACACGATTAATCACCATGTGGAAACCAAAGGGTCTTATGAAAATTATCAATATAGACAATGACTTTTACCTGATCAATTACGTGGAGGAAGACGACTATCTACAGGCACTCACACAGGAGCAGTGGGTAATCTCTGGTCACGTTCTCTCCGTTCAACCATGGTACCCGAAATTTTGTCCATCTACTGGCAAAAGATGGACAAAATTAAGCATGTGGTCGCTTGGGTTCATTTTCCTAAACTCTCTGTTGCCAGGTACCATCCTTCGATTCTCACCCCCCCAGGGAATTTGGTAGGACGCATGGTCAAAATTGACGACAACATACAACAATCACAAAGGGGAAAATCCGTGAGGGTTGCTGTCAACATTGATCTTTGCTCCCCCCTTCGTTCCATTATCGAACTAGACGACGAAATCTTTAAAGTGGCATACGAGGGATTGCCCCAAATTTGCTTCTCCTGTGGGCTGGTCAGACACAGAGCCATGGCTTGACCCACGCGACCGATCAAGCATCCAGAATCAGAGCCCAACATCAGAGGTAAGAAGCCGACCACCCCCTAGAAACCCAAGGAGAATCATCCACAGGAGGCCTTCGGAAAGATATATACAGGTCATAGACGCAAGTGCAACACCACACTCGTTGGCCGGTAAACGATGCAACGGCACAGAGAAGCGATAGGAAGAACAGCTCCGATCACGTGAGGTTGAAGGGCACGAGGTATACGGTCCTGACAGAAAACGAGTCGTTGGAACGCATACCTGATCATCCTCAACCTGACGAGGAGAATCAACAACGAGAAATCAACCCTACGTCGTTTAAGAACCAAGCACAAGTGTAATCCAAAAACTAAATGACGACTAGTGAATATAGGAATAAATGACCATCGTTTAATGGGCGTGTTGGGAATAATAAACACAGGTCGAATATGACACCGCAAGCACCCACTCAGTTAAACCTCATGTGTAGCGCCTCCTTACCGTAGAGTATACACCAGGACGCCCGTGGGTCGTACCGACGCATATCCCACAATAAGGGTGCACTACGTTCGATCATTTCTATAATCCACATGGCATCAATGCAATAAAACCGCAATATCAAAATCACTGAATTTTTAAAACCATAATGCTATTCTCATTTCATAACATCAACCAGAAATATAGACAAGTCTATCAGTTCCCTACGGTATAAATACAATACTCCCAAAAAGGAAACTGATACAAAGTCTATACTATGCCATCCTCAAAATCAATCCCAGTTGACCGACCTGTGTGCCATCGCTTTTCTTGCCACACGCTCACACGGCAGGAAAAGTCTCTCTCTGGAGCTAGGAATCTAGTCTATCAGTCCTAAAAATTAATTGCAATTTTGGGTGAGTTTGCGAACTCAATGAGAAACCATCATCGATGGTTCACTCAATTCATGCATTACGCA
>JANIJH010000008.1:17645018-17657153 GCA_024520975.1 Erythroxylum areolatum
TAATTTGCATTTTTTATTATTATGACAAATTCATTATTATTATTATTATTATTATTATTATTAGTCGTAGATGTAGACATACAATTTCTATTATCAAGCATTATTATTATTATTATTATTGTTATTATCATTGTATATTTTGTCTTTATAATAATTCATGTTTATTATTATGGAACATTTTGTGTCTAGTTTGTTCTTGTTATTAATTTTGTTGTTGTTATTATTATTATTATTATTATTATTATTATTATTATTTTGATGGGCTAATATTATTCGAAATTTCATAATAGTTTATAATTATTATTATTTGTTAACTTTTCACCTAATACAAATAGTTCGTAATAAAACTATCAATTAATTACATATTTCTAATCATATTAAGGATTATGGGCATTTTTGTCTTTGTCACCAATTTTTCGTTCTGTCCACTGCAACCAAACACATTCTGTCCTTGAGACGGAGACAAAAATTTTTGTTCCGTCCACCACAACTAAACATTTCTCTGTCTCCAATTTCTATTTCGTTCTGTCCTATTCTGTTTCGTTTCTAAATACCAGAGATAGCAACCAAACAAACGCAGCATAAGAATTTAGTTATGGTCTAGATTGATTTAACGGCAAATATTAATTTAAACTTAATAATCGAACGGCCCACACATTTCACACCTTCGATCAGGAAACTAGCCGTTACGAAGAGCGTCCAACCAAAACCCTCAACGTTCCCATTTCGTCTCGTCTTCATCTAATATGCTTTGTCTCTCATTCGATCAGAGAAACCTCAACTCCTCTATCTTTCTCTCTCTAACGCCCCAAACTTTCTGTGCAAAGAAAACCCCCAAATTCCACCCTTTTGATTTCGAGGAGATTCTTTTACTGTACTAGAGGCACTTCTTTTCGATGGAATCGAGCCCAAAGAACCCAAAATCCGCAACTCCAGTGAAAGACCCACATGGATTTATCTCCAAATTATCAGAAAATTCCAATCCTAACATTTCCCATTCAAAACACACTTCTCCGTTGCCAAAATCTGTTAAATCTCAGAAATCGGCTGCAAAGGACTCTGTTTCTAATCAAAATCCGGTCTTTTACTCTCCCAAAAAGAAGATTAGAGAGAGGAAATTTGTGGTGGCGAAGAAGAATTCGAAGAAAGAGAAGGTGGTTTCTAACCCTGGGGTGATTGATTGTAAGTGCAAAGAGAGATTTGGAGGTAATGTGAAGAAGTGTGTGTGCTTGGCCTATGAGACTTTGAGGGCTTCACAGGAGGAGTTTTTCAAGAACCCGAATGGTGATCATGAGAAGGCAAAGGAATCTGAGAAAGAAGAGGGCGATGATTATAGAGCAGAGAGTGAAGTTGAAGACGAGGCCATGGAAAAGGGTTTTGCGGCACAAAATCTTGAAAATGAAGATGGGTATGGATCTGATGAGAAAATTCCTAGTGAAACTGAGCAACTGGGCTCAATGGGTAGCTCTACAATCAAGAGGCGAAGAGAGAGGTTGCTTGAGGACGCTAGGAACAGTGTTCCTGAATTTGGAAAGGTGAAGCATCTGGTTAACACATTTGAGAAGTTACGCTTGATGCCTAGTTCCCAGGAAGCTGATAACAACGAGAAGCAAGAGAATAAGGAGGTCAAAAAGAAGGCAATTCAGTGGGCATTGCCGGGTTTGCACTGTACTAAATTGGCAGAGACGGAGGTCTCTTCATCACCATTTTCCTTGCCAGAGTTCGAGAGCACTTCGGGTGAATTCTGCCCATCCAATTTGTTTCTGACATCGGAGAATCTGGGTCTGGACTCGAGATTTTCTATTTCCTCTTCCTGGGATGGTAGTCAAAGCAGGTTAGTGACTAGTCCCAATTATCTATACAGAAATCGCTACTGGATTTAGTTTGGCGTCTTTAGGTCCTGAGCGGTTGCTATTTTTGTTGTTTTCTCCTGAAATTTTAGTGTCTCCGGCAGAGCGTCTAATGGAGGCAGGAGAAGCCGAAGAAATGTGAGTTGTTATCTCCTTTCAATAGCTTAGAATTGACATAAAATGTTTCAATTTATGGATTCGTGGTCGTGGCTATTATTTAGAGCTCCGACTCTTGTGGAACCATGGGTGCAAGAAGGTGGAAGAAGAAGCAAGCAAAAGTCACAAGCCAACAGCCATTTAAGCTAAGGACAGAGGTATGCACATTCTGTGGCAGAAAGTTTACCTTAACCAATAGTCCTCTATCTCATTGTGTTGATGGTGGATTTTGTTGTAGCAAAGGGGAAAACGGAAGGAGGAGTTATTTACCAAGAAGATACAAGAAATGATGGTGGAGGAGGAGAAGCAGCGGATTCCTATAGCACAGGGTCTTCCATGGACAACAGATGAACCAGAGGTGAGATATTTCAAGTAATTTTGTTTGACAAGAAGGCTGCAATTACTTTAGGTAATTTCCAGAAGGCTGTAAATTGTCCCAGGAGGTTCATTGCAGGGAACACTGGCTAGTGGTATGAAACATTGCTAACCTGAAAATGAAATAAATTGCTAGGTTGTTTAAAATGCCATATATTTTCTACTTGCTGGGAACTCTTTTGAATGTATTAAACTGATCTCACCGTTGGTGTGCCATTATCACTGAAGAAAAGGAGACCAAAAGCTTGGCCAGATCACAAAATTTAGCACATTTGATGAACAAGCATTTACTCTAATTCACTTGTTCTTTTGTTCTTGTCAGTTCTTTTTCTTTGACTTCTTCCTGTTTATTTTTAGAACCTAATCAAACCTCCTGTAAAAGAGAATACAAGGCCTATTGATCTCCAGCTACATAGTGATATTCGGGCTGTAGAACGTGCCGAGTTTGACTATCAGGTAATCATCCAAGGGTATCATTTTAAGAGTAGTTCTGCCGGTTGATTTCATCGTGTTTATGCTCCCTTTCTCATTGTAATGATAAAAAGGTTTCTTTATATATATATATACACGTCATTGTATTACTTGTTGTGTAAATATGCGACTGAATCAGCATTAGGAAAATTAATTTATCATAAATCCATATTTTCTGTGAATATGATAGGTTGCTGAGAAGATGAATTTGATTGAACTATACAAGATGGAAAGAGAGAGGCTGCAAAAGGTGAATGGGACTGAATAAAACAAAGGAGGTTCGTTCTGTTTCAAATGATATTACCGATATTTCTTTCTTGTTCTTGTGTAGTTGGCAGAAGAAGAAGAAGTACGCAGATTGAGAAAGGAGCTCGTTCCAAAAGCACAACCCATGCCCTACTTTGATAGGCCCTTCATTCCCAGAAGGTAAAATACTACCTGTTGGGTTAATGAGAGTGCTATAAATCTTATAAAAACCACATAGTCTAAGAATACTACATCTATTCTTTTTTACTGGTAAACCCTCAAAAAGTTCTCGGGAACTTGGCCTATAATGAGGAATTACGAATAAGTATTCTTTGTTACTGATCATGATATTTGTCTTCTTGCACTGAATACTTCTTTTGAAATGTTAATAAAAAAAATTAATACCCCTGTAGATGGAATGACATGCTAATAGTTTTCTGTTGATTTTATCCAGATCAACAAAGCATCCTACCGTGCCTAAAGAACCAAAGTTTCACATTCCTCAACATAAGAAGATCAAATGTGGCCTCTCCTGGAGTGACATGAGTACCTTCACATACCAACAGTAAGGCAACAGCAGTAGAAGTTTCTTTCAAGCACTTAAAGAACATGATCGGGCTCTGTCCTCCCACTGTGGCACCCCAGTATATGATGAATTCACTGTAAATGATGCAACCAAATTAGTTGCAATTTTGAGACTTGGGATTGATTCTGAATGAATAGACCGGGTACCTCATAAAGGTTGTCAAGCCCTCATTTGTTTCTTCCTACAGTTCTCCATTTCCATTCATTAGTCTGAATGGTAGGCTTTGCAACATAAATGGTCCATAGGCTTTGCAACTTTCCTAACAAGTATTACGAAAAGTACAAAATAATTATCAGGAGTTCACATGTGGAAAAGTGTCAAAATGGGATCCTGCATCAATTTTCAACCAAAGCAAGGACTTGCAACTGATTGTGAAATGGAGACACTGGACCCTTCAGAATGAATTCCATTCCATTGCTCACCAATGTCTCTCTCACAACTTCATAGCTCCAATTTCTGCAACACATTCAGGTTCAAAAATCTGAAAAGAACTTTGCATGACAAATGGCATTGGACAAAAGGGGTTGTAACGATGCATCCTCATCCAAAGTTTGTGTGTCATTCAAAGTTCAAATACAGTGAAAAATCAGGATGCATTTGCATAGATATAATCATCTTTTGGCCTAGCATGCACAAATGCTGAAATGAGCAGACGTCAAAATCCAAAACTCATTAGGCTTGTTTGGTTTATAATGACAACAAATAATTAGGCTTGTTTGGTTTATAATAAAATATAAAAAATGATAATATTACTTATTAGTATTTTAGATAATAATAAAAATTTAATGAAATATATAATTTACAGTTATATAAAAATAATAAATATATTATTTTTTATTAACAAAGCATGAAAAATAATATTTATTCTTTATTAATAATTTAAAGTAGAATCACATATTCATATTATGGTAATATTTAATATAAATAATAATAACATATAGATATAATAAATAAAACAAAAATTTTAATTTACTATAATATTAAATTTAATTAATATTATTAAGTTTGCTCGTATTTAATATAAACAAATATGATAAATTAATTAAATTATAAGATTTTTATAATTTTATTTTAATAATAAAAATATATAAATAAGAAATTGATGATATAATTTTTAATAATTGTACTATTATATTAAATTGATCAATATATTATTAAAAATTATAGATATGTTAAATTTTTAATTTTTAATATAATGATATGAAATATTATTAAATTAATTTATTTAACACATATTGCTTCTATAGTTTGCTTTTTCAATCTTTTGACACGATTATTTAAGTGTTCAAAATTCAACAAAAATTAATTATGAAACTTAGAAAGATATATTATCAAAAACATTTTAGAGTCATAAACGTTAATTTTTTTTGTTGAAAATAAATAAATTACACCTCTTAGAATTTAGAAACCTAGTGATGCAATTTAGTCATTAGCATGTTATAACCTGACCCGATCCGATCCGATCCATAACAATGTATCCATTGTTCGCTGGTAATTTATCATTCTAACGGACAGAAGCCCTAGAGAGAGTTCCTCGTTCAGCCGAAGGACAGGCGTCTTGCGGGGCTACCTTGTATAATGGCGACCGCTAAGACTGTAAAAGATGTCTCACCCCACGAGTTCGTCAGGGCTTACTCTGCTCATCTCAAGCGCTCTGGCAAGGTATTCACTTCAAAATCTACACCTAACACTGATTGATTAGCTTGTATTCTATGTGTATGAATCTGTATTTTGGTGTGCTAAGTGGGTTTTTTATCGGGATGTGTAAAATCAAGTTGGATTTGGTGATATTGAGTTATTAAAAGATTTGATTGTTATCGGGGAAGATCGACTGGTTTTTCTCTCTTTGAGTCTGGAGTCTTCTATGTGGGTTTTGGGATTTTGCATTTGAGCTTGAGTTTACATTCTTATTTTGTTTGTGATTTATTTTTAAGTACTCGAGGTTCTATTACTCATTGTCGACCAAATTGATATTGAATTTGTTGCTATTTTAGAAATTTTCAATTGTAAAATTCAAGGGTTCGACTTGGTGGAAAACGCTGAAAGCTCAGCTTTTCAAGTTTTTTTTATTAGTTTTATGGCTGATGTTTTTCTGAGTAGATTACCCTTTTAGTTAGGATTAGAACTCTCTGCGTAGCTGAAATTTGTTTATATGATGACCGAAACTTTGGAACTTTTTGAACTGACAGCCGTGTTGATTAGTTCAGATTTGCTTAATGTAGTAAGGAGGAAAGTGGTGAGAGAAAGAGGTTGCTGATCTCTATTGGTTTCTTTCGTCCTTAAACAAGTTGATAGTTTGCTTTTCACGTAATGTAAATATTAGTACTTGGTGTTATACAATAGTGCAGCTTCAGATACTTTTATGAATCATGCTTATTGAGTCACTGCATGTCTTACATTAGTCTAGTGGCAAACTTCTTGTTAATACCTTGCAAGAATTTGTTCCAAGTTTCCGGTTTAAAGAGTTGATACGACCAATGGTTTCTAGATATTATGGTTTAAAAAGTCGAAGTACCATTCCAGTCTTCAGATATGACGGTCTACCTAAAATAAACTCTGCCTAAATGTCTTACAAAGATGACAAAATGACATGCATTGAGTGTTTAATTGGCCCTAAATGTTTCATTCTTTTTAAAACAGATTGAATTGCCCCAGTGGACTGATATTGTGAAGACTGGTACATTGAAGGAGCTTGCACCTTATGACCCGGACTGGTACTACATTAGAGCTGGTATGATGTGTGTGTGTATGTGTATTAATGTTAGCGTACATTGTACATGCAAAAATCACGTGCTATATTGTTTGTGATGCAATTATGACTTTGGTGCATAAACTTTTATCCCTTTAATCTTATTTAGCCTCTATGGCAAGGAAGATTTAGAGTTAAACTTTTATTCTTTTAATCTTAAATTAGCCTCTATGGCAAGGAAGATTTACTTGAGGGGAGGCCTTGGTGTTGGTGCTTTCCGTAGAATCTATGGTGGGAGCAAAAGAAACGGAAGTCGTCCTCCCCATTTTTGCAAGAGCAGTGGTGCTATTGCTCGTCACATTCTTCAACAGTTGGAGTGTATGAATATCATTGAGTTTGACCCTAAAGGGTGAGTTTTTATTCTTTGGTGCCCTTTGTTTTCATAGTTGCGTCTGTTTATGGTATATATAAGTATCACATTACAAACAATGATATTTTGCCTTCGGCAGACATTTTTCCCTGTCTGACTTTCATGTTTCTTTTAGATATGTTCTTATGCTTCAACTTTTATACTTTTGACCTTGTATTAGCGGAAGGAGAATCACATCAAGTGGTCAACGGGACCTTGACCAAGTTGCTGGCCGGATTGTGATTGCCCCCTGATCGATTGGACTTGAGAAGTTTGCATGGTGGCTGATTTTGATAGTTTAGGTTCAATCTTAATGTAAGAGATGCTAGCACAATTGGTTTCCAGCTGTGGAGCATTCCTAGATGACTGGGATTTTCTGCTATGGTGCTTTTGAAATTGGTAAATCATTTCATGCCAAGACTGTTTTGCCAAATAGTAGCGGTGTCTATGTACTTTGTTGTCATCCATCGTCCTATTATGTACGATAATATATGCAATACTGCAGCGTTATTAATGGGAACAATGGTAAAAGCTGCACTTCAAAACACTCACGCAATTGTGGTGACGTTTGTTAAGTGAAGTGGATTAAAATTACTAGTTGATTAAGAGAGAGTGGGAAGTAAGAGGATAGTATCTGGTTTCACTGCCACTGCAAGATTAAGAATCTTTCCTCTCCAGTGACCCAAAGGAGAAAACACAGATTCTGATTAGGGATGTTTATCCGCATATTTAAGATTAGAATGCTTAGAGCAAATTGGTATAGCTCCTTGGCAGCTGCTGCTAAAACTATGCCGTTGAAATTAAGAGCATTACCCACTATGGTTCATGAGAAGATTTCATGACTAATGCCGATTACATGTAATCTAATGGAGCCTACAAAATCTGCTCTCACAAAAAAGTAGCATTGTTACAAAGCTCTGATACAGAGAGAGCATACCGTTGCTCCTTTGGTCATTCCAAGGTAAAATATATCACAAGCCAACAGGCGGATTAGTCAAACGATGGAAAATTTTAAAATTAGAAGGTAAAACACTTTCTTGTTTTATCGTCTGATCTCTTTCCTATATCTTTACTGCACTAAGAGGCACACAACCTTTTTTTATTTTATTGCAAAATGAAAACCAAAAAATGCATTCAGATATGTGGGAATATAATTAATTTCATACAAAAGAATATGACATTTTCAGGCTTGCTTTTTACAAACCTAACATCCTAGGAATCAACAATTTTCTTACATCTTACAGTATGTGTTGAACTTACAGGCAACAAATGCTGGAATCTTGAATTCCATTGAATGAAATGCCGGTATTCACCCGTGTTGTACAAACTGCAAAATGGAAACCATAGAGAGCGCCCCAACATACTCACCTCCACACTTTCCTTGGTTTCTAGAATTTTATATTTCAGCTATCATTCTATCCTACACAATCTATATGTTAGCCTACCTTCTGTGTATTTACAAAATACAAAACTATGGCCGCTACCGCTGCCTAACTCCTCTAGTGTTTATTTTCCTGGCACTTCCAAGTCTCCGAGCCCCACCCGTCCAATCCACATCGTCGTCATCGTCGTCGTCATCTCCCATTGCACGTCCGGATTTCTTTCTTGGGGTAGGACGCTTCCTTTTGATGTTTGCAGTGTATGTGGTGTAATCTACGGCATCTTCTTTTAAAGCATTTTTGAATTCCTATGCAATAATAAAGCCATGAAGTTTCATGAAAAGAAAATTAAGAGCTCAAACGTGTGCGTTTTCCACACAACATATTATCTCCATCCGCTTGTACCTGATATCTTCGTAACAAATCTTGGTATGTGGATGGTATAGTGGTGCCTGTGTTGCTGATATCGAAGGAAATATTCTGCCTCGAGAGATTCTCTCCTGGCTTCGGAGGCTCATTTGGAGAAAAGGCCTGGTCGTGTTTGTATATACATCAGAAAAGTTAATTATAGAAATAGCATTATTTGCATGAAGAAAACAAATTGCGAAGACCATTACCTGACAGCGAGCATCATTCAAGCTATAAACTATTTTCAAGTGTCTTTTAAGTTTCAAAAGAAGTTGCAATGAGGTTGCTGATAGACAATCTACCTGTATAAGTAACACAAAAGTAATAAGCAAACGCTAAGAAGCACAGCAGAATGAGCTCTTCCATATATGGAGTAAAGGGGCAAGACTACATAAGGAAATGTTGCAGCTGGTGCCCTACAAGCCCATAGATCCTCCCCTAAGTTCTCCAATCTCCAGCACCAGCCAAAGCAATAGATCCAACAGACCCCAAAATACCAACGAGAAGTTTGAGAAATAATACTACCTAAAATTTACTGTTTGAGATGCATAGGAGTACCTGAATTTTCTCAACATCATCTTTGGACATGCTGTAGGGTTCACTTGAACTTATAGGATCCAATTCTGCATCTCTTAAAATTGTCGTATTCAAAAGCCCATTCAAATCAATGGGTTCTTCCTGAATTACTCCATTAAAATCAGATGTACTCGAGGGATTGTAGGCAGGATGAGTAGCTGGCTCTTTTTGAGTTGTCATGTTCAAATCCGTCATGTAGGTGCGATGGAAAAATGACTGACTTGGAAGCTGCTGAGTGGTCCCATTCTCATGATGCAATTTTCGTGAATTTCTTTGTGACAAGTGCAAAATTAGGCCCTTCATATTTGCCTCAAGTGCCCCAGCCCTAACTTGTATGACTCGATTTATTGAATAAACCAAGTATAGGGGTTCATCAGGTATAGTAAATGGCAACAAAGCCAGTACCTCAGTGCAGTACCTGTAAAAAGATACCCACAAAAGATTTCATAAACGTTCAAATAATAGAAACCTTGGACTTGCATTAAGACAGAACTTACATCAAAAATGGAACAACTGAATCGTTCCAGCTTGGATTATCAAATTTGCGGACAATCGAAGACATAAATTTGTTCCGTGAAACACGGTTTGCACGAATAAGCTTGTATATTCGAGATACTCCAAGCCTGGCTTGCGTCATGGAGCCACCTTCAGGTTTTCCCTTCAAGTTTCCAGTGGACTTGGATTGGATGTTTTGGTTCAGATATTCAGAAGAAATCCCAGAAAGAGATCGCATGAATAAAAATGACAGTTGAAGACCATCCCCTAAACGACTTTCAAAAAATGCAGGATACCTGGAATAATTGCCTCCTTTAGTTAACAACCAAAACATAGCAAAAAAGAAAAAGAAAAAAGCATTTTAGCTTCAAGAAAATTACTTCTCATTCATATTCATCAGCAAATGATGCGCCAACTTTGAATTAATTTCTTGGGGATCTGTTTCAAGTGCTATGAGATGTGGCACACAAGTAATAGGATGCACAAGACCTTGACGTAGCACCACCTCTACAATCTGCAAATAAAACAAAGCATGGGATTTCTTAGTTCAACTATTGTGCGTTCAAGCATAGGCTGAAAAGAAAAACCAAAACTGTCAACTAGTTTGAACCAATGAAATATCTGGATCCTCAGCATTTTTTGTTATTCAACAAATGTAAATAACAGGTCAAGCGTTCAATTTCCTAAAGCTACCTATCTTTTCTTCACTTTATTAACCTTCATGTCCTAAGCTGTAGCATGTTTACAAGTTTCCTCTATGTAACATAAATAAGAAAATGGGCACCGAATTAAGTCCTCACCTTTAAAGCAGTCTGACGAACATGTTCACTCAAGTCTAGGCATCTCCCCAGTATCTTATCCCAGTACAACTGAACTATACCTCCACAGATATTAGTATCACCAGCACCTGCGGCAACAGGTACAGCATTACCATCCTCTGTGGAATCTTGAATTCCATTATTACTGGTCTTTTCAGTTCCCATTTGACTTTCCGCATCAAGAAGATATTCGAGTATATTTTGCAATGCTTGAACCTGATAAGAAGTATGACTTTAGCATATGGAGTAAACATAAGTGATGAAAAGTTTTTAAGGCACTTTTTACCTTCAAACGAACATCAGAGCCAGAAGATAAGGTCGCCCCCAACATTTTACCGATGTCCGTTTCCAGCAACTACTCAGTCCTAGCAATTAGAGCAAAGCTAATGCCTATAACAATTACAGAAGACACACTAATGACACAATTAGGAACACTGCCTGCAATGATCTAATTCAGACTGCTTGCATCATTAATGTTCTTGTTACTGGAGTTACTTTAACGTGTCATATATCCCAAATTCATATTCAAAAACCAAACAACATATTTATCCGATCCAAACTATGCTTAAAACAAATATATAAAATACGCATGGTACAGTTCAAAAAGTAACCGGATTAGAATATGTGTAAGGAAAGGAATCCTAAAGAATCAAGAATATTTCATCGATCTTTTGGGGCTGAGAGTTTTGGTTGATGAGCTACAGAGTATACAACAAACTTTTTGTTTTGGAAGACTCCATGATTATGGTTTAATGAGGCTGCATATATAGGGGAGTGTTCTTTTATTTCTTATAATTCGTGATGTAATCACTTGAGATAATTTGTTATCTTTGTTATCATTAGATGTTTCAAAATTCTCCATTGAGATTAGCACGAAGATGTCATGCTATTGAGTGTGAGATAACTTTTAAGAGTGTAAGTATGAGTATATAGCGTCAACAAGTGAGTGATACCGGTTTCGTAATAATCTTGTGTAAACATATTGTACTATAGTACAAGTTGATTAATCAGAATGAGGGATCATATATTGATTTATTTGTTGCGTATTAAGTTTTTCTACTTGTGATTAAATTTTGAAAAAATTGTAGTTGCTAATTGGTTACTTTCAGATAAACAACGGTCAATTTTAATTTGAAGCAACTGTGATAAAACAAGAATTTTGTGAAACTTTGACCTTCGATTTTTCACTTCCTATTCGGTTAACGACTTCGGGAGTTAAAAGAGCATGAACATAGTGTGGTAGGAGTGGTACGTGTTAATAATGCGGAAGGTCAAGGGCAATTCGGGAAGATGGAGGAGTCTTTTTTGAGTTTTGACTTCTAACCCCGAGAATGAGAGAGAAGAAAAAGAAGGAAGTCAATTGAATGCGGTTTATCTTCCTCTCGTATACTTTGGCTGATGGGATTTTGGGTAAAAACGCAAACATGTACTTCAGAATTTGAATTACCGCAGTTACAAAATTACTATAATAGCCTTGATTTCGATGTTAGTCTTCATGGTTGATTCAACTAGTGTGTCAAAATTTTAAGGAAATTTTGCTATAATATGAAAGAAAATAAAAAATAAATATTTTATTTTTATAAAAATTATTTAAAATTGCAATTTCTGGTTTTCAACTTCAAGAGAACAACGATGGTGGAGAGCAGTAGGCATCAAGCGCGGTGGAGAGCAAGTCCG
>JANIJH010000008.1:17657253-17671502 GCA_024520975.1 Erythroxylum areolatum
TACAACGATTACCAAATCAGTTCACCACATCCATATAGTGTGGAGTAGGATCGAAAAACTAATAAGCCAATTAGGAACAATACCTGCAAGGACCTAACTTTTATACCAAAATCCTCAACTTGGAGGTATTTCTTAAACAAATTGAGACTGCTTGCAACATCAATGTTCTTGTTATTGGAGTTAGTCAGCAATGGGTTTCCATAGCGAATAAGCAACCCAAGACAGAAAAGAGATCGAACTACTAACTGCAATTTGTAGGCAAAGCAATCTCAGTTTTTTCATGTTAATTGACCTGAAAATTTGATCTAGCAACTATAGCATGTGTAATAAATGAAAAATGAAATTGCTGCCGAACATGTTCCATATAAAGAAAGTGTTTTCCCCTCTGTTTGGTATCTATGTCTACCAGTCCCCAAACCTGTGACATGTTGCTTTGTAGGTAACTAGGTATGCATCCATACAAACAAGCTATAAGGAAGCCTGACAGAAAACTGTTTTTTTCTCAAATTCCAAATTAATATCCAGAACTAAACAACATTTCATCCAATCCAAAACATTATATCTAATGAACAGTACAGGTTTGAAAATCCTCTTCCAAAAGAAATATATAATGCAGCTTTCCAAGTGCTAAAACAAACTACAAGCTACTTATCTCAAACATCGTGTAAAGTAATCAACATTTATTTCATTCACCAACCTGCTTGTTATCAGTTCCTAGAGAATCCAGACGTTTGAAAAACACCTGGATAAGATATTCAATGACACTTGCACCCTTTCCTGCTACTCTACTCAAAGAGCATAGACACCTGTCATGTGAAGCAGAAAAGGAATTGATCTTTTTGAGAACAAAGAATAACACAGGTCCAATTGATCTGGTTATACAGATCCAACATAAATAAACCACTTGAGCAGTCAATAATATGGCAAGTTGAAAATTTATACAGTGAAAGAGGAAAATGCAATACTTGATGCAAGCATGGACAACTGTCAGAAAAGGATGTCGAACAATCATCTGCTTCAAATCTTGTTCAAGTTCTTCTATAACACTTTGGGGCAATTTCCACACCAATGGGATAACAGAATCTATTATGAAGATTATACTCTCCAATAGCTGTGCGACAGCTCTGTTATCAACCTGGAATCCAGCAAAAGCCAGTTAAAATGTGCATAGCACCTAACATCCCATCTCATTTCTGATATTTGTTAATTTAATTAAACAGGAAAACTCAAACAAGATGTTCTCCCACAATAAATACGAAAAGTATCATTATATCAGAGTTATGAGAAATTGCAAGGAAGGGAGCCCACACTTGGTTTGTACAGGAAAGTATCAAAATGCTAGGTATAGAACCTCATGTACAAGTCTAGAGTGCTTTCAAGTAGGACCTTATCTCTACATATAGCAAGCATTGAGCATTTAAAATTTATAAAATCTAAGCCATTAAGTCCATCTAAAAAACTTCACAGTATAGAATGGGTCAAAACTATCGTCTACAATAATTGCTAGAGCATGTTCTCCAGGTCCAAGGCTTAGATTTTTAAAACCAACAGAAACAGAGGCACTTGATTCAGCTTATCTGCATATATCCTTGGAAAAACACAACTTACTACTTCTCGGACATATTGAGGAAAAATTTTGCAGTACTAAAACAGTTCTAAACTTCCAGAAGTTCCAAATTTACAGGGCTGAAAAATGCAGACCATTTATCACCTCTGATAAAGCTATTGATAGCAGGAATTTCTGAAGAAATATGTACCCTAAACACATAAAAAAATCTACTTTTTGTGGTCATGCTCAGAGTGTTAATGCAAGGCAGGTGACAATTTTGAAGTGACATCCATACCATCATATTAACAACAAACTATATTCTTTCCTAAAAATGTAATAGATAACCTGAGTCTTAAGATATGGCTGTAGAGTGACCACAAACTGGGATGGGTCAGAAGCTGGTGCACAAAGTGTTGGATCCACAACACAAAAGGCATGCAGCACTAGTACATAAGGGAGAGTCCGTGCTTCCATTTCCTCATTATTCATTTCCTCTACCTGACAGAACAGATCTTTGACATGTTTTACATCCCAAATAAACAAGCAGACACAGCAAACAAGTAACAAGTACCTGCAATATCCTTTCCAGTAGGCATTTGCACATTATCTCACAGCGTCTTCGTACTGCTGCAAGAGACATGGGATTTATCCCAGCAGCTTTTGCTGATTGAGGAAAGAAGTCAAGAGCCAGATTGCGCTTAATGACTGTCACAAGAAGCTGATGACTTGACATCCTCCTCAACATCTCAACAATTTGCTCAGTTTTCTTAGAGACCTCCAATGGCACGGAACTGCCATCTCCGTAGTATTGTGTCTGCAAGCCAGTAGGTTCCTCAAACCAAAACTCATAAAACGTCTTGCACACAAGATCCTGCATGTAAAAGAAAAATAAATTGGGGGATATAACAACAGGAAAATATCATAAATAAATGCCTACTGATATGAAATCTTCAGGTTAAAAGCAAAAATTCTGCAGCACTTCCAACATTTATATATAAGTACAAGAATGCATTTGATAAACAGGACAATAGCATAGTTTAACCATGAGCACAATCTTGCAAAGGAATAACCCACTTCTTTCTCTTGAACATGACTTTAAAAGGGAGCTAGATTCCAGCATACGCATCCATAAGAAACAAAAACAAATAGCTCACAGTAGACTAGTCCACATCATTTGCCTCCCAAGTTACCTGAATACTCGATTCATCATCACCAACACGAGAAATAATCTCAATGCAAGCGGCTGTAAATTCAGAGAAGTTGGCATTTGAAGTGCACATATCTCGGATAATTTTGATAGCTCGTTTCCTAACACTCACACCAGTATCTTTTATCCTCTCAGCAATCTTCTCAAAGTACTGCAACACCAAAAAATTTCAAATGAGGTTGATGAAAGAATTAGCCATATTCACTAATGCACATACAAAATACAACAAAGAATACAAAACTCAATTTCATACCTTAAGACCAACATCAGGATGTGAAGCAATATGCCTGCCAACAAGTTCCAATGCTGCTTCTCTTACAGATATTGCAGAATCACAAAATCTTCCTTCAACAGCCAATTGTACACGTTTGTCACACAATACCTCTGGGTCTGCTTCAACAATAATACTCACCTGATTCCACAATGCAAAAGGTAGTAACATTAAGCAACCAAAATAAAATATCAAATCAAAAGCCAATCTCAATAATTACTCACTGCTTTTAAAGCCTTGGCCCTAATTACAGGAGAGTTCTCCCTTAAGCTTGCCTGTAAAGGACAGATACTTGTAAATCAAGTCTGTGGAATTTTCAAAAACAAAAAAAAACAGATGTAATCAAATGTTTCACTGACCAGAAGCATATGAAGGATTTTATCGAATCCTCTAGAGAAAGAAATGTTTTGTCCCAGAGCTAAAGTAACCTTCTTAACTGAGTCCCTCGTCAACAAGGGATAGGTGGCTCCAGAGCCACGCACAATCATGTTAGATTTGAGTCGAGTCAGATGATAAAAGAACTTCTCTTCAGATTTTGAATCATCTTTACACCACAAGCACAGATAAAACCTGCACATCAATGCTCTCTCTATAAAATCAATCTAAACAAATGAACAGTAAGGTTAGAGTTTTGTCAAATACAAACCAGCGAACAAAGACAAGCACATCATCACTGGATACAGCATCTTGTAGATAATTCAACAGAAACTGTTGAATGATTTCAACCTTTGTAATCCCGTCAGAAACTTCAGAAGTTTTCTTTGACTTAACATTGTCCATCTTCCCTCCATTCTTACATTGAGATTTGCAGTAAGACTGTAGCACAAGAAGTTGCTTCTTGCAGAGGCAGATCTGGCAGTGGCAACTCGTTTTAGAAGTTTCATGTTCTCTCAATCCCATACAATCGGCATGAAACATTCTTTGACAACTTTGACAAGAAAACAACAGTTTCTCACCCCTCCCATTTAAGCAAACACAACATGTGGCTTTTGGGTAACTTGGATCCTCATTGTCCTCACTAGCCAACTCCACAGAAATCCAAAAATTGTTTTTGCTGCAAATGGCAGCATCATGCTTCAACCTTGCAGCTATTGTTCCGAGAATATCAATGGCCATGGAACGTGCCGAAGTGTCCTTGGATTTCAGCCCAGCATTCTGGAGTAGTAAGACGCAAAGAACCTGCAATAAGCGGTCTGTTAGCATAAAGAAAACAGTGTCTGCAAACAGGCATATAAACGTTATTCATATTAATATCACCTCTAGGATTGGAGCTGATGCAGGATATTCTGGTAAGTTTAGAGAAGCAAGTAAATCTGTAACAAGATTCTCAATCATCACTTTTATTTCAGAAGCATCCTGATTCTTGACAGTAGTCAACCGCTGCAGAACTCGAGTCCAGAACAGGCAGCAAGTCTCGGTGACAGCTTCATGGCATTTGGTCAGATAACTAGCATCCAAAGAAACTTCTAAGATGTGACTACCACTTGATGCCTGCCTCAAAGCTCCAGGAAGGTTTCCACTACTGTGAACCAACTGAATCAGCAGAGCCGTGATCATCTGAATTTGCCTCTGTTCTTCAACAGGCAGGTGATAGGCTCTCTGCACTCGCTTAGAAAATGGCAATTTCCAAAGCAACTGGACGAGTTCATCTATGATATATGCACGATGCTGTGTATACGAGTAGAATATCTGGACAAAACTTAATAAATTAGAGGTTAAAACCACAGAACAACAAGATACATATCAGGAAAAGTGGAAATCATACATGCATCAGTGCATGTATACAAGCACTCAAGAAGAAACAAGATTTCTAGAAGGGAAGAAGAAAGTGAATAGGTCTGCTAATACCCATACCGAACTGAGTAAAATGATTGCCTTCAGTTGTATGAGCTGGAAGTTATCAACCAAAAATGTTGTAAAACTTGTCTTAACCAGTTGTAGAATGCAGCTATCAGATAATTTCTCTATCAATAACAAATCCTTCAGTAAACCAAGAATCGTGCACAGTTTCTGTAATATGGTATTTACAGCACCAGAGACCCTATCAAGGATAAACGTAAGATATAAGAAGAAAACTTAGTTCCAACAAACTAAAATTAAGCAGTGGCTGAATCTTAGAGGAAACAGTAAATAGATAAGCACACTTGTTTATTGCAGATTTCTTCACTTTTGCACTTTTTACGGTACGACGCCTCTTGTTTGCTGAACCATAATCAGCTTCAAGCTCTTCATCATCCTCACCTGTCAACAGAAAGTAATACCACATTTTAGAACCAACAAACAGTAACTGATAACCCACACGCAACACAACTGTGTTGTAGACTCACCAATAAAATATGAACAAACAAAAAGGGTTACAGAAATATTGTTTACCATCCTATAAAATCACAAAAATCAATTTCCTTTATTTCCTTTTCTTCTTTAAGAAAGATGAGCATAGATAATGGTTCAGTTTTCACGGTGATATAAAATGAAATGATAGACTGGAAGAAAGCAAATTACAGAAAGATCAAGTCTACCAAGGCCTACCTTCAGGTGCCCAATTCTCATTTGGCTTGTGTGAAGCACGATAGGATGGATCATAAGCTGACATAACATCCATTATCTGATGCTTAGAGAACTCCAGGATTCTTTCAATGATCTGACATAGAAACAGTAAGCGCAGTCATGCATTACGGTCATAAAAACTCGGGGAAAAAACATAAACAATTTTTGTAATGAAGAGCTAACAAAAGATGCACCTCTTCCTTGTAGAGCTGCTTTGGCATGTTATTATTTGCCATTACAGCTAGGGCTGCATGAATGGATTCCAGTGCACAAAATACTAAAGAGACTACATCTGAATCTGACTGCACCATCACGAAAACAACATAGAAGAGACAGTTACATAATATTTTAAATGCAATGAAGATTCTGCATTTAGAAAAAATGAAATGACCTCACTATCTAAAAGGGGAAATATTGTCAAGCCAAGTGTTTTAGATGAAAACTACGATACATATCCATGAAAAAAAAATTGCACAAGGGGTATAAACAAAAGGGAGGTATGACCAAAGAATTTAGAAGGACTTCTGATCCATATCTACAAATTGTTGAACAATTTTAGGCACCAACAGTACAAACTAAAATTTCCATATGTTATTGGATACTGGTCAAATTTTTAACATACAGCATAATGACGACTTGATATCATTATTACGTGAAGGATCCTCATTCTCACCATCAGGGATTTATTTAAAAAGAGAATTATCAATTCAGAGAGGAGACTTTGTAAAATAAGTTCAAGCAAGCTTAAAATTTGCTAGAGTGATACCAAGCTATATGCAGACATTTCAGGTTAGTTGCAGTAAACCTAGGTCATTGCATTTAACGCAAACCAATTTCCACAATACCTAAATGAAAATGAAAGTGAGAAATGGTGTGAGGACACTCACGTGTTCATATTCACTGACAGATAAACCTTCTGCTCGATGTATTTGATGATCTAGAACTCGTAAGAGTCTTACAAGAATATCCACAGGAACCAAATGTAGAAGGTTTTTTACACGTATGGATGTTATTTCATTTACAAGCATTTTGAGATCAACAGTAGGCAATGACAGCCACTCGGCTTCATCACGTTCATCACTAGGAACTTCAGCCCTTCCACATATATCATCCAACATTTCACAAAAGTTACCAATGGTGGCCTCTGGAAAAAGGTGTATGTAGCAAAATATTAGCTTGAGAATAGAACACCATATACATGCACACACACATACAGAGAGAGAGGGAGGGACGAAATTAATATTTTATGCTACGCCACCTTGAAGCTCGACAGGATCTGGCTGATCAAATGTTGTGACCTCACGGTTAACTTTCTTCTTCACTTTAGGTTTTCTTAAAGATGATGCAACCTCCTGCACTTAAACTTTGATGTCAGAAATAGAGGAGTAACCTAATCTTACGTGCAAAGAAATTTCCACAAACATACATGAGGACTGTGGTCCAGCCGGTGATTTTGTACTCCAGCATAGCCGCTTCCCACTTGACTTGCAGCAGATATACCTTGCTCAAGGGGCTTGGTTTCAAATACTTTGTTTGCAGGAATATGCTCTTTACCTGAAACTTAGGCAAATGCAATAAACCACAAGCATAATACCACTAAATGTAACAAAACCAATAAAGATACCAAATATAACAAAAAGTCATTGATATTGTCGATCACATTCATAGGATTTTTTGGATAATTAACACAGGGAATCTACAACTTAAACTTGGAAAATTTTACTACCTCAAAACCCACACTCCTACCTCTTAATTACGTTCCTTTGTCCTTATAATTGTCAACTTAAGAAGGACATCATTTTCTGATAGAAATTTAGGACCTAAAACATTATTTTTGGCTATTTATCTTCCATTTCCTTTTTACGATTATAATTTCCATGCAACAGTCATTTCATGCAATATTTACTAAAATATTTTGCAAGCAAGAGTCAAATAATGATTCTCAAGAGTGATTTGACAAAGCATATTCAATTTCCATGGTGACAGATCTTGATATACTAAAATTCATGACTTATTCGTTAGATTAGCATAAGGACTCAGTATTTTTTGTGAACAATATGCAACTTGTGTCTAAGTAATACTAAGCTGGAAGCAAGCATGGATAGCTAAATCAAAGTGGAAGTCCAATTACAATTTAAAACTTGTCTTCTAATTTCAATAAATATCTGGAATAGAATATTCAAAATAATAATTCGACGTATTCTCAGAGGAACAAGAAGACATCTATTATGCGAAAGATTTATTTGAGAAAAAATCTTAACGCTTGCATCCAATTACAAATTTCATTTCCCAAAATGGAACCATATTGGAAAAATCCATTGAGGAAGTACTGTCAAATTGTTCCACATATAAAGTCCGACTGTGACCGGTAAAAAGAAGTCAATTTATGGCATTAAATATTTCTTCAAAAAAAACTTAATAACATGCAACTAATGGACACAAAAATTTGGTCATATCCTTAAGTTAAGATGATGATACAAAAATAGAAACTATGAAAATACTGTAGATGCATGTCACTCTTGCATTGCGATATGCTCTAGAAATGACATTCACCAAGCCACATCTACTTTTGCCACCCCTAATGCCCATTATGCCACTTGTCCATCACAACATCAATACAGAAGAGTGTTACATTCAGTAGAAATCCTTTCATTTCACAAATTTATGGCTTCTTATAGGTCAGAGGTATCCAGTTCACCATGAATGATCATGAATTTTTCTCAGCTATCAAATAGAATAGCCCATTTCAGAAAACAAGTAACTCCAAGCTCATTTTCCATCAAAGTATAATTTCCAAGCACCAAAATTATGAAGAACACTAGGAATCTGAACTTTGAGCCTCCATGGTAGCTATTTGTTTTTTTAAGGGTAATTGCTTTACATCACACTAAGGAGCCAACTAATTACTCTTTTTATCAATAAAAAGGGATCTAATGAGTAACCTATAATGTAATAAATTAAGAATGAGCTCTTGTGCGAACTGCAAAGGAAATACTAAAGAAACAAACAACCCTATCAAGAAACTAAACTAAAAGGAGCGATGGTCTGCAATTTGTTTACCAGGAGTTACATACTCGAATGCTTCAGGGTTGTATTGGAGAACCTGCTCATGCAGTTCCAGGGGCTCAGCATAACCAAATGGAACTGGTCTTGTCTCCTCCCTAAGATTTCTGCACATATGCAACCATGTAATAAAATCACAACACAATCAAATAGTGCAATCAAGTACAAAGACATTAATCAGTTCCGAAAGGTCCAATCACAGAAAAACAGTTGTCCACAAATCTACTCCTGAGTCGCTCCGTTTAAAAGTTAAGCTCGAACTTCATCTAATATTCACCACAAATCAAAAGAATAACTAATATTTAAACTTCTTCTGCTAAAACTCCAATTATTGCACAAAGTGGAAATTCAATCAAGGTCCATATCTCAAAAGCACTTCATGTCAAAATCTGCAAGCATCGTATTGGACACGGTTCGTGCTCAATCAACACTCCCACTCGATTAGACTAGCACACGTATTCAAAAACCACAGTTTCCCACCAACTTCAGGTCACCTCACAACTTAAAGGAGAAAACTACATACAGGTAAGAAACATCCGTTCGCCGAAGCAGATCAGCGATTCTCGCGGACTGAGCAAGAATCTCATTCCGATTCATAGTCCAAGCACTGCTAACACCAGGAGCTTCATCGAACAACCGGAGCTCCGGATCCGACGAGCCACAAAATACCGGAAGCGAAGGCAGCGGCAAGCACGGAGCCACCTCCGAGTGTATCGTGTTGGATAGTCCAATTCCTTTGGGACCCGAACCGGAACCCGAACCTGCATAATTCGAATTTGAATTGGTAGCCATCATCTTGAATTAGCTAAACGGCGAGACGGTTACAAGAGCATGAAGAGGGTGTGGTGCAGAGCAGGTGGCGAAGTGGTACGTGCGTGATAATGTGGAAGGTCCAGGGTAATTCGGGAAGAACAGAGGGTATTCGGAGTTCTGAGCCCTAGAGCAAGAGAGAGAGTGGAAATGATGGAAAAGAAGCAGTTGGCGGGGAAATTCTGAGAATTGTAGGGGTATTTTGCACTCGGGATTTATCAGGACATAGAAAAGAGCATGACTTCTCCAAATTACGAAATTACCCATAGTTGACCCCCATTGGCTTCCCTTTGTACGATTTCATTGACGGGGTTTTCCGGGACTTTGGAAAATGTTGAATCGTGAGTTTGAATCACCGGGGATGAAACTACAAAAACACCCTTCACTTTGTTCCCTGGGTTTTTTTGTTGCTGATTTAATTATTGGCTGTAAATGGTAATTGGCATTACCCGCCGTCAAGTGGGATTCAAAGAATTAGCAGATAAAAAGGATAGCCTCATAAAAGGTGAGAAAAATAAGTCGTGATTGAAGAAAATAAGCGCCAATATACTTCTCTCGTCCTTTTTAAAATATTAATCTATAGATAACAAATGTTAAATTGCTTAATTTTTTAAAAAATTTCTAATTAAAACTTAGATTTTTTCAATTTTTCTAATTCAGCATCTAAGTTTTAAAATTTTCCGACTCAACTTTTAAAACCTTTTAATAATTAAGTTCAAAGCATTAATATCGTTGATAATTTATTCCCTTTTTTATAGATATTTATATATTATAAACAACAAATATTTGTGAAGATTGAGACTTGAATATCAATTATATGCAGTCTTTTCTTTACATTTATATTTTTACAAATAGGTTCTTTCCACGATTTAAACTTATGATATTGCAGTCACAAAGAAATAATCTTATCAGTTATGTTGAATTAAATTGTTAAAATTTTTAAAAGCTAATCACCTAAATAAAAAATTCAAAAGCTTAAGCATTGAATTACAAAAATTCTAAAATATTGAACATTTATGATTAAATATCCCATTAATTTATGACTTGTTACTAGTTTTAAAACAATCACAATGTTGAATAGTATTTAAAAATGGATGAAATTGAAACAAAAGTTTTTAAGTTTGTCCACAGTAATGATTTCATTGAGAAATAAAATGCACTTAAAATTAATATAGTTTTCTTTTTCTAAATTTTAATTGAATATATTAATGTAATTGCTATTAGATTATAATTGATGGAGAGAATCTTAGTTATAGTTTTCATTACATTACAGTGCCAACTTTCATTCTCAATTCTTATTCTCACCTACCTATCCTCAAATCAAGAACAAATGATTATGCAATCAATTTCCTACACTTTTTACGTTATCATAAAACGATCCTGTTAACTTAATTGTCATCTTTAGAGAGCTTTTTTTAATTTCCTAACTCTTTTAGAATGGCATGTCAGCTCGGCAATATTACACTAATTAAATTATAGCGTAAAATTTAGAGATTTAATAATATATAACCTTATTTTTAATTAATTGAGAGACATTTCTAAACCGATATTATTTTAATTTTGCACATTATATTCCACTAAAAATAATAAGTATTAATATGGTAATTTTTAATGTCTTGTGTGTGAATATTTAATAGTAAGAAATTTTGTTAAGATTCAGTTTGATATATAATTTGTCAATTTACAAAAACTATATTACATAAAATATAAAAACAATACCAATTTAGTCAAAAAAAATTAAATTCGACGCTGTGCTTTCTCTTGTATGAAAGATGCATTAACTTTTTTTTTAAAATCAACAAAACTTCATATAAATAAAAAAAGAACATATACATAGCTAGTGATTTCCCAAAAAAATACCACTAGCCTACGAAAAGGCTCACAAAGGATAAATATATAGGGACCGTGAACCAAGCATGGAAGAAAACACCACGTCCTCAAAGCCTATATATACTCGAAGCCTAATTACTTTCATACTATCGCAACTCAATTCCTATTTCACTTTAAAATATTTATTATCTATAAAGTTATACTTATTCAACGCAGCATAATTATTAAATAAAATCGACTAAATTCATAATTTTTAGGTTTGATTGATTTTAATCGATTTATGATATTAAACTAATTTTAAAACTTCTCAATTATTATTTTTTTTGTGAAGAAGCAAAATTATCAATTCATTAACTATACTAAAAACTGTTTGAAATAATGGATGTTTACATTTTACAAGTCTAAAGTATGAATTAATCTAACCTCCATTACAATTATTTATATAAAAGGAAATTTGCTTTTTTTCAAGTTATGTTAGTAGTTAGTTAACTAGTTAATGGATAGTTATTATTTGTTACTTTTCGTTCTCTTTTCTTGTAATATAAATATTTGTAGGTGCGCATTTTTACTTATTTTTCTTCGACGCAAGAAGCATTACGTCCTATTTTATAATATTTGCATAGTATCATAACGTTAATTTTCTTTCCTTCCTTTCTAAATTTTATCGTTAAACAAACACCTATCTTTTTCCTATTTCATTAATTAAGGTTTCATCATACTAGTTCTCATCTTTTTTAAGCTCTATTGTTCATCAATGACAACAGCCTCTTTAGCTATTATCAATTCATCCATGCGAGTTAAAGAAATCCTTTTAGGTTCGTATTATTTGCATGCTAATGAGAATCTCTTATTGGTTTTCATTTCTTTCATTTTTATTAGCCTTAATCACTTTTTATAGTGTTGTGTGACAAAGATGGTATTACTCTTAAAGAACAAGTTGAAGTTTACTGATGATAGTATCCTTACTAATCTTAGATATGATTCTCTTTATCCAATTTGGGAGTGTTTCAACCTGATGGTTTTATTCCGGCTTGTTCATTTTATATCTAGTTCAATTGCACCAAGTATTATATGGCTAAATTTTATGCCTGATGTATGGCAAGATTTATAGGCGTGCAAATGATTCTTTCAAATTTTCTAATTTGCATGAAGAAATATACAATTTCATTGAAGAATTTTATTTTTGACTAATTACTTTACAAGAATGAATATTTTAAGGGGTGAAGTCATGATTTTAAGACCTTTACTTACTTGTATTTATAAACCTCCATGTTTTTATGGTGCTTTAATAGTAATGAAAACTTATTAAGTAATATATCAAATCATATTGATGGATTCATTACCTCTCGTTAATAAAGTACTTGTTGATAATGTAATAAGAAAGGCAATTGCATTATAATTATGTTTGTAATGTTGTTCTTATGCATTTATTAATACAACATCTAGTTATATGAGTGAAAATGTTAATGGTAGTTCCAATATAAGCAAAAATTTTACTAATCAAAGGAGATCAAAGGGTGGAAACTTTTATGGTAATATTAATAAAAGGAATTTGTGTATGTTCTTTAGAAAAGAGGCATATAGTTGAAAGATGATATAAGAAGCACAACTTTCCCTTTGTCATAAATCATAGAGGAAGTCTTATTATATAGCAACTAATCAGGTAGAGAAGTTGATTGCCCTCAGTTTCTTTTTACTAAAAATCAATATGTAAAATTTCTAGGCACGATTTAGTAGTTTGTTTCAAACACTACTTTAGTTTCCCCAAATTACTTAGGAATCTAGTAGGATCCAATGGCTTAATTGAATACTTAGTCTACTGGTATTTTCTCACTCTTTCTATATAGTATATAGATATATTTCTTTTAGTTCTTTTATTAAGAGAATTATTGATTATACTTGAATAATTGATAATGAGCTATTGATCATATAGTATGGTTACTTATATTATTTGATTCAAAGATGCCTATGAAGAATATCTATATGAAATTACCAAATCAATCTCAATTTCTTGCTATATATATAGGAAATATTGTACTTTCTCCTTGATTGACATTGTTGAATGTGTTTTTGTTCCTCCCTTCAACATTAATCTCATATATGTACATAAATTTATAGGTCCTTCAATTTGTTTTTTGCTTTTTCAATCTAATTTATGTTTTATTCAGGACATTCAAATATGGAGGATGATTAGATTGGCTAAGAAGGTCAATGGTCTACATTTATTACTACTTTTTGATGAAGTTTCTTCTAATTTTAATCATTTTCATTGTAATTCCACTATTATTAATAAAATTGATCTTTGGCATGATAAATTAGGCCACCCATCATAGGTTAGATTGAAATTGCTTGTAAATTTTAATCTTACAATACAATATTCTATATCATATTCACTTTATAAAATTTATCATTTTGTTAAGCATAAAAGATTGCCTTTTCTTGTTAGCAATACTATTAATTAAGTTTGCTTTGGTTTAATTCAAGTTAAGATTTAGGGGACAATTCCTATGGTAAAATTTACGTGTCAATATTATTTTCTCACAATTTTAATGACTTTAGCAAGAGTACATAGATTTTATTTCATAAAATTTAAGTATGAAGCAAAGAGTCTTTTATGATAATTTGTTACATTTTTTAGGACACATTTTAATAAGAAGGCTGCTTGTGTAAAGAATGGTAAGGCAAGAAGTTTAACATGCCAAAATTTTACACCTCAAAGGATATTATTCATCAAACTTCTTGTGTAAAAACACCATTGCAAAACAAATGTAGTTAAAAGGGAGCATTAATATATCTTGGTTGTAGCAAAGATTTTACAAATTTACACTAATATTTATATTCAATTTTGAGGTGAATGTGTTGGGCCCCGAAAAGTTTTTCTTTTATTTTTATTTTATTTGTATTAATTATTTATTGATTTATGGATTTATTCGTTAATTATTTCTTTTTATTTTATTTTGCCTTAATTGATT
>JANIJH010000008.1:17702693-17714310 GCA_024520975.1 Erythroxylum areolatum
TCGACTTATCGGTGCTGAATGCGTGTAAGTCGACTTACTCATTGTACAAGTCGACTTGTATACGACTTACACTTACAAATTAATACTGCTTTTCTTCATGATAATTCAGATGAAGAGATATAAATGAAGCAACCAGAAGGTTTTAGAATCAAAAGGAAAGAGGATTAGCTTTGTAGATTAAGGAAGAACTTGTATGATTTGAAACAAGCTCCAAAGAAGCGGTACAGGAAGTTTGATTTAGATATGAAACAACAAGGCTTCAAGAAGACTTCCTCTTATCATTGTGTTTATGTGCATAAATTCTCTGATGATGACTTTATCATTTTATTGTTATATGTTGATGATATTCTTATTATTGGTTATAATACTTGTAGGATTACTAAGTTGAAGCAGGATTTGAGTAAAGTTTTTTGCTATGAAAAACTTATTATCAGCAAGGCAGATTCTTGGCATAGGGGTCATTCGTGATAAAAAAAGGGCAACAAGTTATGTACATTGAAAAGTACTTTAGAGATTCAACATGGACAAAGCTAAAACTGTAAGTACACCTCTTGGTATACACTTTAAGTTGAGTAAGAATTAATGCCCTTCAAATGAGAAGGAAAAGGAAAATATGCAAAGAGTTTCTTATGCTTTAGTTGTGGGTAGTTTAATATGTGCTATGTCTTACACTAAGCCAGATATTGCTCATATTGTTGGTACATTTAACACGTTTCTTTCTAATCCGAGGATAGACTATTGATATGTTGTAAAATAGATTATGAGATATCTCCGTGGGACATCTACTGTGAGTTTTTGTTTTGGAACAGGGAAGCTTATTCTTTCAGGTTACACTGTTATGATTTGGTAGAAAATGTTGATACAAGAAAGTTTACCTCAAGCTATTTGATTACCTTTGCAAAGGGAACACTAAGTTGGCAATTTAGATTGCAAAAATGTGTTGTTTTATCTGCCACAGAAGCAGAGGTTATAGCTGTTGTTAAAGCATGTAAAGAATTGTTATGAATAAAGAGATTTACGAGGGAGCTTGGATTTACTTAAGAGAGATGATAATTGCTCTGATATGATGACCAAGTCTTTGCCAAGAGGGAAGTTTTAGACATGTTGTTTGATTGTCGGGATGGCAACCATTTTCATATATTCGGGAGGGGGCGATTTGTTGGGCTTTGAGTTCCTTTTTACGTGAAAACCCATGTTTTATCCCATTATGTTAATTAATTAGGCTTATTTGGTGTTTATTTTTAAGACCCAATAGGCCCATCTTTTGTTGGTTTATAATAGCCAGCTTTTTCTTCAACAAATGGTGTCGATAGAAAGCAAAAAAGGGAACAAAGAGCAAAGAAGTGGCGAGGGCGCTTTTTAGACGAATTGCTTCACTTTTCTCCTCGATTTGCATTCATTTACAGTTGGATTGAGCTGAAAATTTAAGAGTATGTTCTCGAGGCATTCATCTACATTCTAAATGATTAGTTTTTCTTTTGAAGTTTTGGACGTTGAGATCGAAGTCTCATAATAGTAACATAATTTTGGGTTATTTTTCTGCTTTTATGTTCCTAATAATATTATCTTGTTTAGGTGCTTATGCCTCTTCTTGATGTTGATTTGTGTCTTTAAGAGCTGATATTTGTACACAATTTGATTTAGTGGAATTAATTTTTGAACCGAAGGTCCCGCAATTTTTACCCTTGATTTAAAGGAGTTTTTCACATTAAAAATTGTGATGTATTTATTTGCGTTTGATTTGCTATTATTGTTGGTGAATTGTTGCTAATATTTATTTATTCCTATTATTTACATAGATTTAAAAATTTTTGATACTATGTTTACACTTCTGTAGAATTTTGCAATACCAAGTTTTTATCAACAATTAACTCAAAGTTTTGTACAATATATGGGTTATGTGTTTTATTAATTTTAGATTATCTAATAATATTTTGTCATATGAAAATTTCCAGAAAGAGATCTTAATATTTATCTCTAATTATTTTAATAAAATTCGTTATTAAAATTAATCTCAACAAAAATACAGTTATTATATTAGTAAAATAATAATTTATATATAAATAATTTAGCTGATGTTAAAGATTACCTAAACAAAATTTTAATAATTTGAAAGTATTTCTAAATAATAAACAAGATTTACTTAAAAATCTCAAACTTTACCTAATTTTGTAACTATAATCTAAATTTTAAAAATTAACAATTGAATATTCAAACTTCTAATTTTTTACAATTATAGCTCGATGTTATTAACATTGCTTGCCACATAAGAGAGATACCCTTAACATTTATGTACGTCATACTTAATTAAATTGATTGATTAAATTGTTTAACTAAACTACGTAGTTTCATATTTTAGGAATATTTAAACTTTTTAGGAAATGATATACTTTACCACAATTACGCAAGTAATAATGTAAAGTCACTAACTAATAACATCAAAATAACGAAATGCATGTTTTAATATGACTAGACCAATCTTCTTGAAAACAACTTCGCGTATGACATTTTACTATGACATATTATAGCAAAAATTGAATGCTTAAAAATGCGTACATACCAAAAAAATATTGACAATATGTATTTTGTTTATTTAAGGTGATCAATTAATTATTCTTTTTAGGTACAGATTAAATACGAATTCATATGGTTGAAGTTGGATAGTTCTCTAATTTTGTTGAATTACAAAGTTGAAGGGTTTTCACCATGGGCTCTACTTTGCAATTATGAAATCTTACACTTGAACTTATTTTCATTTTGTAATATTTATTTAGATTGCACTTACAACTCAATCTTTAGAGAAAAAGAATTCTTAATATGTAAAATAAGTTGAAACTAGATACTAGAGCATATTTATTATCAGGTGTAGTCTGGACGGTGATTCAAGTGGTGCCAGAATCCTAAGATGATCTTCTGCAGGGAAATTTGAGTTGGAATCTCCTCAATCTCTCAAGTAATATCACTATTCATGACTTTTTATTACTGTATTTCAGTAACCGAAATCTTGAATAAAAGGAAGAAACAGAACAGAACAGAATAAATTATATTTAAATTTCCATTTTTCAAGTTTCAAGAAAGCAAGAAGCGAGGTTCAACTAGCTTGGTCTCGCTTTACTATCAGAAATAAAAACTCAATGCTGTACCAATTTTAACTTCGGTTGAAATTTGAAAAATAAAAGGTGGAAAAGTGGTCAATGGCTTAGGTCAATCCCTAGGAATTGTAATCCTCTTGTGCCAAATATCAATGTTACAAAATAACCAAAACCAGTTCTAGCCTAGAATTCACTTCATCATCTATTTGCCAGATGATCTGTAAACATCGGGGAACAAATTATAGACAAAATCTGCACTTAAGGTACACGATAGAGTTTTCGAGGATGCAACATTACAAGCATCTCTGAATTCCTACATACCAGTCAAAAATGGCTGCCTTGTGAGTACTCTTCTTAAGAGTTGAGACCCAACAGAACAAATTGGGAAGCGCAATTCAAACCCCATGCATGACACTTCAACCTACTCTTCAAATTCACCCGACTTTAGACAAGTCACTTGGGAGTTGCAATTTCAAGCTCCTCCGAAGAAAATCAGACAACTTTGAACTTGCTGCACGCCCTCGGTCCAAACATTTGAAATAGTCCTCAACTATGAAACAAAATTTTTAAAAGAAAAATATCAGCCTGGAATAGAACTTTTGAATCCTTGAACCCTGAGAATAGCAGACATGGAATGTATTATAGTTTACTATTTTAACCATCCTGCAATGATTCCAAAACTTCCCACTGACTTGATCCAATAAGATGCCAATAGTAACCAATATCCTCCTAAAGGTCAGAAGAATTATAATCTGTAGTCGCCGTGGGAACCAAAATCTACACGTAAGCATTTGGCAATCAGTTTGATGTTTCTAGACGATTCAACAACTTACATTTTCAACCTTGCAAATCCAAAACCTTTTAGATGTTATTCAAGAAAAGAATATTCAAGAAATTTTCATGGAGTTAGCCAATTGGATTTACAATTACATACATGTAAACTAACAACTCTTCCAAACCTGTCTATTTGATTTAAGAGTGCTTATAATTGATGTAGATTAATGACTTCCTAGTACTTTATGGAAATGCTAAAATTTACATGCTTCATCAGAAAAGAGGAAGCAATAGAAGAGTTTTGGTTAAAAGCTCTTATAAATATATCATCAGCAATTCCAATATCATGTTAAAATCATTTATGGTAGAGCTCCATAGCTGAAAGTACTTCACTTCAAAGCAAGGGTTAATCAAATACACCCTTAAGAGGAACTTTTGCTCTTCGAAGAAATGATATAGGAATATTCATCAACCAAAGAATCCATACAAGAGGATATTAAAACTTGGTAAGAAAATGCAACCAAAAAAATAAAAAAATTCAATAAGGAATTGTCACACTACTCTCGTCTTCAAGTAGAAAAGGAATATATAGTAATGGGTAGGAGGAAGCAATTATCAGTTGCATAAATCATGCATTGAAAAGGATCAGAATGCCCATTTCACTAACTCCATAAAAGTTTACAAAACAGTGATCATAAAAAAGCACAGGGACATCCCATTCATTTTGATGATCTGCATAAATCGAACCTCATTATGTTTCATTTAAAAACAAGAGGGAAATCCTCAATGCGGCTTCTTTTAGGAGTTTGATTTCAGAATAGACAGCACTACTGGTGGGGAACTACGGTAAGCCCTCAATTCCAGGGTTCTACAATATATCCGAAGCAACATATAGCTCAGATGTTTGTACCTGATATTACTCCTTGGGTAACAGAGGTGATAATCCCATGTTCCATTAATTCACCTTTCGCAACTGATCCTTCTGTTAGAGCAGATAGGACTGAATTTGGGAAGACTAAATATGCAAATCCCTTCATCTTCTGTCAAAACAAGACATGATAGAAGTATGGTAACGAACAGGTGGTATAACTGACGAATTATAAACATAATTGATATATCTACAAAAGGATATCCAGATATAGATGCAGGATTAAGATATTATCATCGACAGTAATATAAACATCTGCAATTAACTTCACATGATAGATTATGAGTTCAAAAAAGAATTATGCTATAACCTGCTCTTCCGATTTGGTGGGATCCAGTATAACATGTCCATCTTTGGCCAAACAACAACAAATTGCAACTGCATGGGGCACATTCATATTAACAGAGTATCAAATAACTAGGTAGATAAGAGTAACTCTACATTACCAGCAAGATGCTTCAAAGGGATTCCAGCATCTACAAGGGCAGCACATGCTGCATTTATGGCACATACAAGAAGCTAAAGAAGTCCAGTCAAGAAAAGTTCTTATCAAACAAAATGGCCGAGGAAACATTTACAAAGGAATAGGCTTTGGCTGGCATAGAGTTCACTGCTTGAAGAGAAATTGGAAAAAAAAAAGCATGAATATATTCTTTTCAAATCGAGTGAAGGAAAATATACTTCGTCAAACCGTTCACAACAGTTAAAAGAATATACATTGTCATTAACAAGCGATAAGGCAAAAACTAAGGGTGACAGAATTGCATAAAACAAGAAGAGAGATGCCAAATAATTTTATAATCCTGAAAACCATAATGATGCTTTCATAGTTTCGAAGAGGTTATTTCATTTTTGAGTTGTGACTTCAGAAAATCATCAGATGGGAAATGACGATACATTCTGATAAAAATAATCAAAAGAAGAAGTCTGTTTATAACATGTCTCCTTTCAAGTAATGCTTCCTCAAGGGTAAAAAAAAAAAAGTCAAAGACAAGAAAACATGATCAAATGTGTAAAGATTAAAATAAAGGTCAGTAAATGCTTATCACACTGCATATTATTCTATCCTGACTTGTCTTATAAGCTACATTTCCACCAAATCTGTCCTGATAAAGAAATTGAGGGGAGTGTAGGTCCCACAGACAAAGACCACAAAGCAAATATGAAGCACTAGAGAGGGATATTATTCCCCACAAAAAGAAAAACAAACAAAAAAATTGAAAGAAGGCTAGTAATTATGAGCATTAGCTGATACTATTAAAGGCGTGCCTCATGGAGATCATAAACAATATAAAGGATACAGCACCATCGTCATTGACAACCTGCACAGCAAATAGAAACAGAACATAATTATGATGTCCAAATCCTACACTAAGACATTAATGAGACAAGAATCTAGTGCTACTAATTATGTGATACAATTCCGGACTACTTATGAAATTTAAACTTGATGCAAATGTTACATGCATGGTACCACGCTAGATATGTATTCTGGCAGTATCATCAGGACCATGTGAGATCAATCTTGATTTAGTTCTAAAAGAAAGCCAAAAATAGAAATTAGAATAAATGAAACTATTAGAAATGTTATTAACATTGTTATTCTCTTGGCATATGTATAAGCTTATATAACTATTGCAACTAGTTGCCTCACTGCAGCTCTTACTTGACCAATGCTGCAAAACTGAAGGCCAGGATGAAATGGTTCTGCCATTGGAAAGTGAATTTGTATACAACCATGAAATCACTGTTCATCTCTAAAATATACCCTCTTAATCTCATATAAAATTTTTTATTGTTGACACTCCAAGTTATAGAACAACATGCCACATATCAAATACTGCACATTCGAGGACATGGCAAATGATTACAAGTAATTATTTTGGGCGATACTGTTGAAAGCATTATCTCTGTGCTCTTTACAAATAGTATCGAACAAGCACACTGACCTGAATTATTACTGATGTTGTTGTATTTGGGTTGATAGTCAAAATGCAAATGCTTTGCAAAGTCCTCTTCAAAATCATTTCGTTCTCCTTTTCCGCTTTACCTAAACAGATAGGAAGTTGACGTAAAATTAAGAGGAAAATCTAGATAAGCAGGTAAATTTCCCTTACAAACTAAGGGCGGAAGATGAAGCCAAATCATCCCAAATCAAATCAACTGCAAACCAAAGGTTTAAATTGTGTATCATGTTTAGCGTAATACTCATTCAAATATTCTTTCCTTACAGCATATTTATCAAACTGCATGGACAAAATTTCTGCAACTTGAAAGCAACAATCAAAACAAAGACCAAAGGAGCACAAAAGTTTACCAATCTGTCCTGTTTCAGGCTTCCAAATGACTTCAATGCAAGCCTTCTCAGGATTTTCATTCTTCTTTGTTCCAGCTTTAGGCCCATAAACAGCAGCCAGCACTTTTGTGTCCCCTAAATCCAATTAACCAAATCACCACATAAATTGAAGGCATTCTCAGTCCTAATATGGTTATAGCAAATAAGATCAACAATAAAAAATGAGAGCAAAAATTAATAAATTTGAAACCAGAAACAAGAACAAAAGATAAATAAATATTACTTTAACAACAGATTGACAGAGAGAGTAACCTTGACACCAACTGGCAGAACCATGTGCACGGTGGAGGATACTGCGCGAGCAAGCAAGAGGTCTCAACTGATTTGGAGTACGGCCATCATCCCTATCATTCTCCATAACTTCACTCTATTAGATCCACGTGAGACACCAAATCCAGTTAGATTACAGTTTGAACTATATTTACGCTCCATGGATAGTAAGCATCAACTAAACAAAAAACCAAACAAAATAAAAAACTGCTTTGATAAGGACACTTTTCACAATTGCATATATTCTCTTTGTTAACGATAAAAATTTTATGTTAACCATTAAAGAAAAGATTATGTGACTGTTCACATGAGGAGACGTGATTTTTAAAGATCAAATGCCCAAAGTGTTGTGACGTGCTTTTGGGTCATCATATCCCAACAAGTGCACTACTACTCCTGCAGTGTTTTAAATGGCGGACTGCTACCGCTATAGCAGGCGCAATATAGCAGTAGCAGTCCGAGCCGTTACCCCTTTACCCCACAATTGTGGGGTAACTCTGTTTCACAGTTGTTGTGGCCGTAAATCTGTTTGCAGTCAAAATGATCCGCAGCTCTATTTTGTTGCAGTCTGTTTACATTCAAAATGGTCTGCAACTCCGTTTCGTGGCAGTAGAGATACAGATATAAGGGAGCTTTGAAATTGAAGGAAGAAACACAGGGGGTTCGGCGATTGAAGGAAGAAAAACAAGGAAACGAAAACTAACGCTTAATAATGTGAAGATTAAACAACTTCGCTTAGAAAAGAAGTCTGAATTTCGGTAAGATGATCAGCAAACTAAAGTAGTATTTGCTTTTGCAGAATTTTTATTTCCAGAGTCGAGCTAGAACACAAAAACAAGTGGAAAAAAACAGATATTTGAAAGGCGAAATCATAAACTCAAAACCAGTAACATACACAACACGGGGAACAAAGAAAGACGAGCTCATACATACTTGACTGAAAAATAAACACGAGCTCATCTATAACATTATCAGGCCAGAGAAACATCACGCACAAAGTAACGCAACAACCAATAACGAACCTTAGATTCTTTAACCTTTCTAATGGTCGAGACTCAACTATTTCCGGATCGAAAAGAAACTACAATGGGCCTTAAACTGGATACCGCAGGGAAGAAAGACGAAAAAGAAGTGTCGAAAGAAGCTAAGTAGAAAGTGAACCAGAGATGAGATGTGTATTTTTTAGGGCAATTTTTGACATTTTTATTTGGGCCTGGATTTCTGTTTAAACGAAAAAAAGTGGGCCGAATTTATCTATGCCAATTTTGTTTCTTTAAGGTCAAAAGCTAATTATAAGACGAGCTGACTAGGGATGGAAATAGGTTCGGTCAAATTTTGGCCAAATCCCAGGCTGTTAGGACTCGACCAGGCCTGAGATCCTATCGAGCCCGAGGTAGCAAACACGAGCCCGTCCAAACTAGGCCCACTCAAAATTTTTAAATTAAAATATAAAACAACGTCGCTTTCAGCAAAACGACTTCTTTTTGCTTATAAGGGTCATGTCACGGGTTCGAGTTAAGGCTTAGAAATTTTGAGCCCAAGGCCTGATTAACCTTGACCTGACCCGTTGACTTCAGACTAGGGTCAAGCCTAGTTGCCATTTATAGATATGAAAAACATAATTAGAAAATCGACAATTGAATCTTTTAGAATAGGATAAAAATAGTATTAATGAAAATCATCATCAATTTACTTAAAATTTATCCTTTAAATTCTTTTGAACTAAATATAAAAATTAAATTAAATTAAAACAAATTTAGGAACTATTGTTTCTCTTCATTTTTTATATTTCTTGTTTAATAATTTTTTAAAGAATCTTATTAATAAAACATGTTTGTTTTAATCTGTTGTATTTTCTTATTTTAAAAATAAAAAACAATAATTTTACAAAAACATGAACTTTGTATTTTTTTAAAATTTAAAGAAATTTGCATTACCAATAGTGAAAACTATTACAACATTGTAATGAGTTCAATTAGTAGGCTCTTGCCTAGCTACGAATACCAATTACAAACAATTGAGGAAAGAAGAAAACGGAAAGAGACCATAGAAGAATGGGGATCAATTCAAAGGTGCCATTTGCTTTTGATATCTGGGTGAGGAGGTGTTTCATTCTTTTAGCAATAATCACAACTCTTTTCTAGTTTATATTACGATCCATAACTTGATATTTATCTTCAGCAACACCCTTGTATAGCTTGTTGTTCCTTTCTTTCCACAATAAATAAATGGTGGTTACAAAAGCAGTTTTGATGAGAATAACATTTAGTTGACCCGGTCTACTTATAGAAACAAGTCTATCAAGAGTTTGCATCCAATATAATGTTTGCATAGCTATTCCTAGCAATTGTTGGATGCAGCCCCATATCACTTAGAGTAGTTGCAATTAAAGAATAGACGATTTTGATCTTCCTCAAGCACTTTACATAGTTCACAAATAGAGTCATGTTGGCCATAGCATTTGTCCTTCGATGCAGTCTATTTTTTACCACAAGCCATGTGATAATGGAAGCTTTTAGGTTGAGAGATTTTTCCAAAGGAGATTATACCAAGCAGCATCAGTAGAGACACTGTTTAAAAGTAAATAACAGGAAGCAGTAGTGAAGACCTTGCGGGTTTGGGGTCCAGATGAAGGTATCTACATTACTTAGGTCACAGAGAGTAGGAAGAAGTGGCTCTAAAGCATGAAATCCTCTAAAGTTTCCATGCCATGCTCCATTAAGAATGATATCAAAGACTTTAGAGCAGGCAGGTAGTCTATTTTGCAACCGATTGAGTTCAGATCTATGAAGAAGTGTACTAGCATTTGTCCAATCATCATTCCAAAGCAATATGTTTTCCTCATTACCAATCTTATGTTTGATGAAGGGGTAAATGAAGCTTTTGAGTTGCAATAAATAATTGAAGATCGAAGAGAATTGAGTGGAAGGTAAGAGCTGCCAAAAACTAGCATTTTTTATGTGAACTTCATGCATCCATTTATTCTATAAAGCTCCCCTATCTATAAAAAGTCTCTAGAATCTTTGTCATAACAACACCTTCTATATAATAGAGATGAATATAATGTCCAAGCCCCCTTGTTTCTTAGGTTTAGTGACCTCACTCCCCTTAACCTTCGCTTTCTTAACATTCTCTGAGTTACCCGACCAAAGAAATGTTTTAAAGATTCTGTCCATCTCCTTCATTACTCTTTTAGGCAAAATAATATGATCAAAGTTAGTCTAGCCGCATAAGAAAAGTCATGGTTTTTCCATGCATTAATCTTACCTTTGAGCTTTTGAAGAAGATGGATACAGTAAAAAAAATTGGGTTTAGAGGAGGTAATAGGTACCCCCAAGTATTTGAAAAAAGGAGGATGTAAGCATATACCAATCATTCTACTGATTAGCTCCTTGTCTCTAACATCTTTAGATAGGTATAGGTTACTCTTCTCAAAATTTATCCTTAAACCAAAACATTTGGAAAAGAGTTCTAAAATTTGCAGCAGTAGGTTGATAGATATCAGTTATGCTCCATAAAAAAAGAAGAAGAAGATTATTTGCAAATAAGAGGTGGGCGAGTCTGTTTTCTGCACATCTATGATGGAATTTGAATTTATCGTTGGAAGCAATAAGCTTTGTTAATAACCTGGACAGGCCTTCCATAACTATGGTGAATATGAAGGGGGAGTGGGATCCGCTTACTGCCTTATGCCTTTTGCATTCCAAAAGGGTGTGGAGGGCAGGCCATTGATTAAGACACTAAAGGAGGCATAAGAGATGCAGGTCATAATCCACTTCACAAACATATCAGGGAAGTCCATAGCTTCTAAACAGGCTTTTATGAATCTCCAACTGAGGGTGTCAAAAGCTTTATAAAAATAAATCTTCAGTAAGCAATAGTTGATTTTTTTATTAGACTCATATTCTCTAATCAGCTCTTGAATAAGTAGTATGTTGTCATCAATATGCCTCCCCAAGATGAAAGCTCCTTATGAGATTTTTATAACTTCCTTAAAAACTTTTTTCAATATTTCAGTAAATAGCTTAGTGATAACTTTATAAAGAGTGTTGCAATAGGAAATGGTCTTAAGTATGACATATACATAGGTTGAGCTTTCTTAGAAATTAGACAAATGTATGTGTGGTTAATCTCTTGAAGCAACTTAGAAGAAGAGAAGAATTCCTTCACAGCTTCAATGAATAGAGTCCTCGTAAT
>JANIJH010000008.1:17719180-17743217 GCA_024520975.1 Erythroxylum areolatum
GAGACAAGGAGGAGGAGCGACGGCTGTGACCGACGAGCGGCGATACGCGACCGGCGGCGACCAGCGAGGAAGATGAACGAGGAAGAAAACGCGCCGTAGAAGGAAGAGAAACGAGAGAGGTAGCTAGGTCTGCGTGCGTCCGTGTGAGGAGGAAGAAGGAGGCTGCCTCTGCACTTAAAATAAAACCAAAACGACGTCGTTTTGGTTTAAAACAAAACGACGTCGTTTACGTTTACTAGAAGGCGCGTAATGGACGTAGTCACCGACGCCTCTACCGACCGAAATGGACGTCGGTATATATTTTGACCAAATTTAGCGACCGAATTGTTTTCGGTTGCAAAAATTTTCACGTACAACCAATTTTGGCGACGGTCACGCTTTTTCGGTCGGTATTTTCAACGGTTTTAATACCGTCGGTATTTTTCCGTCGCTGTTTAACTTTTTCCTTGTAGCGACAGTTTGACTTGTGGCTATGACGCATGAGATGAATGCCAATGGAGTGGTGCTGCTAGTCTGCTACTTTAATTCTATAGCAAAATAATTGTATTTCTGATTTTTTTTTAACATCCAAAGTATTGTTTGGTATCATTATATATGCATACTTAGGAACATATATTATTTTCATTTAGATGTCACTTATATAACACCTTATTAGTTATTTAAGGAATCAATGTTTGAAGCTTGGTATTAAACATTTAAAAATATATTGATTCAACGATATTATTGCCTGCAAAAAGAGAAAGAACAAAAGTGCAAAAGTATGACTATAAAAGCGTATTTAATGCCTTCTAATGTGTCAAGTAAATTGCCTTAGAGAAAATGTCTATATGATGTTCTTATTTGTAACAATTTTGCATGCACATCCAGTTTTTGCATTTTAGTCAATCATTAAGTACTAAAAAGAACTAAATATGAATCAATTAGAATAAAACTGGCAATTTCTTTTTGTAATTTATAAGTGTTGCTTTTTTAATATAAAGTGCATGCTATCATATAGAAGTTGTAAATCACTGAAATAGTAACTTAGATGTTTTTTTTTAATGCAAAGCTATTGTTTTTGTCGAAAAAGGAAATTAGAAGTGTTTTTGCTTATGATTAAATGCACTATATGATTAGCTAATTTATTTAAATGCACTATATGATTAATTTATTTATTGTCATTTCTTTTTTCTTGTATATATAATTACAATTAATGAAGAAAGCTTTGAACAATATTAACGATTCAAATGATTGTATAGAAATAAATGAAAAGGATAGGTATGGAATGATATCATAAAGATGCATTTAATCTCATGGTTGAAAAATGAAGAAGGAAAATCGAACAACTACTATTTTCAAATCTGGTTGGAAGAATATTATGATGGATCTTTAAACAAAATTCAATAAAGAGTATATTCATGTTCAGTTGAAGAACAAAGTATAATACATTAAGTGCTAGGTTGAAGATTTTCAAGAACTTACTCAAAGAAATAAGAATTGGTTATAACTTCTTCACTAGTGAAGCTAATGTTGTGGATGAATGTTGGAAAAATCTATATAAGTTAAAATACATCTTTTTTTATTAATATATCATATTATTTTTATTCTCATATTTTCCTTTCACCATTATAAATGTATAAATTGCCTCACAAATTTAAGAAAAAATGATGCAACAGAGACTAGTTTGCATATACATCTATAAACTAAATCTCCATCAATAATATAGAATAGGAATATAAAATTGATGTTGATGAAGTTTGCTTTTATAATAGAAAAAGAGATCAAATTGCAAGTTCTCCTTCTTAAAAAAGAAATATCTTAAGAAAAAGACAACAAAGAAGACACACCTTAACATTTTAGAAATCTTGATTATAATTGGTGAACAATCAAAAAGAAACAATGCTTTACTTGAAAAAAACGTAGTCGCAACATCATTCATTGCAGTTAATAGATTTGGAGCTTCATCAGTTAATTAAGAGACTAATATAATGATGTACTATTGAATTCCTTAAATGATTTGTGTGTTGAAGGTGTGCAATATAGAAAAAATAGTAATGACTTTACATAGTTATCCATTTTATAGGGAGATTTTTGTGAAGATGCTAGATGCCAAGAAGTTGGATTGAATTGTGTCTCTTTAATTATATTTTTATGTTATTACATGTTGAAGTATTATTGGTTTAGACAATTTTATATTAAGAATTATTCCATGGTTTGAACATTTTAAGTGTATGTTTTATATGAATATTTGCTAAGAACCTTTTGACTAAATGTTTGATATAAACTTCTTAAATTAATGTTAAATGTTATCATGTCTTGTAATTATTTTATCATTTATGTTTAAATATTTTATTAATTATTTAATACTATTATTGTAGATATATGACCTCCTTATTAGATTTTGAGTCAAATTCTAATGATGAATTGATGAAAGTAGTTATTCTTTCTCAATCGGAAACAATCTCTCTACTAGTTAGGGATAAGATTGCGTATTACAAGACCTTCATAGATTCCACGTTCTAGGTTATTGTTATTGTTATTGTTGTTGTTGTTGTTCGTTCTCAAGTTGGAAAAGATATCGAATTTTGTTATTTACACAAGAAATAATATGGAATTTTTGCTTTTATGAGGTCATGCTGAGTGATAGGTGCTTAATTGACTATGAAATTATTCCATAACACTTAGCGATTATTGACATGAAATTGCTTAAGATAGTTACTTTGACTCATTTGTAATTTTAGGTACAATTCGGAAGCAACGAAGTTAAAGTAAGTAGAAGCTCTATATTTTGGCCATTTTTTGAAGATTAATTTTTACTTATCTTCATGGAGTAAGAAGAAGAAAATTAAAAGACAAGAAAAAAATTAAAAGAAAAAAATGCAAAGAACGTGAGTTGTATGGATTATGCATGCAATTACATTAATTAACAACTGCGAATTAAATGATACAAAATGGCAGTGCATAAGGTGGATTAAAACAAGAAGCATGAAACAACAGCGTGATGGATAGTGCAGTAGCCACAAATAAGCAGTAGGAGACGACAACATATAACAGCTGAAGGCAAGGAACGACTGCGTTTCACGCAAACATCTTGCAAAAATGCAGACATTTTAAAGACTTTGGATGCATTTTAAATGAAAATGCATAGAAGCAGCTGAGAGTAGCTAGGGTGAGATGTGTACAATAAGTTGGACCATAATGTTTATTTGTCACATCAACACAATAGTTGCGTGAAAGAGAATAATACAGAGAGCTTAGAAGCGGCAGAAGAGAGCTGCTATGGGATTCAGTTGACGATAATTTTCATGGGGCTGAAGCACTTTTTTGAGAGACTCATGAAAGGGCTAGACGTCTCAGCACCGGTTCGAAGGTGACATCGATGCCGATGACCCGGGATAAGTGTATTTCTTTGTTTTTTGTTGTTTCTTTCTCTTATTAGGAATTGATTATGTTATCTTGTGTTTATTGAATTGGGTATTTTAAAAAGATGATTTTGATGCATTCATTTAAACGTTTATTTGCAAACTCATTGTTAGAATTTCAATTAATCTGTAATTTTTATGTTAAAATTCATATGTAGCGACTAATGATTCGTAATTATTGGGAATAACATGACTCAGGTTAAATAACGCATCGTATGTGGTTGTTGTCTTGATTAATTGGTTTTCCTAATTCGTAATATTACTGCCTAATTAAATCTATGGATTGTATCCTAGGTTATTTGGTGGTTAGATTTAATTAACGATCGTATCTTGATTAAACAAAACCTAAAGAAAAACTCAGGTTAATTATTAACCCACGATTAATGGTTGCTAGGAGAGGTTTAATAATAACAAATCAATGAAATATGCTTAATTAAGGTGTAGGCCAAGATTGGATCAATGAATCGGGTCCTTACCGAATTCTCCAATTTTATTATTTTCACATGTTTTCTTTATTTTATTTTAGTTGGTCTAGTTTCATTTTATTTTCCTATTTCAAAATCCAAACCCCCCAAACCTAAATACCGATTAATTTTATGTCATAAACTTTGCACATATTCTTTGTGGGATTGACTTAGACTCACTACTACTATAATAGTAGTCTAGTTATTTTATTTTGACTAGCGTTACGACGCGCTGCCACTTGGACGTTAGAACTTTTGACTAGAAATCCTACAAGAATTTATGAGAATTTAAGAATGAGCAACACAATCTTCTTGAGCTTATGTGATTAATGGAAGAGTTTAGGAGGCTTAAAGCAAATAAGTCATTTGAATGTGGAGGAACAAATAGCAAGTTTCTTAATGATTATGGGGCATAGTAAGACAACTAGAGTCAATGCAGAGCATTTTTAATATTTCACTTGAACATATTTGAATTACTTTTGCAAAATCTTATATTTGAATTACTTTTGCAAAGTCTTACATGCAATTAATCGTTTTACAAAAAGGTCATTACCCTACCATCCTTTACTAATACATCTCCTAACTTCAACATAATTCAAGATTCTTTCCATATTTTTAAGTATATTTATATAATTCTTTCCATATTTTTAAGTATATTTATATACTTCATTACTATTTTCATCATGTCCTTATGATTGATTAATTAATAATTTTAATAATATAATTTTATTTTTGGATTGCATAAGAGCAATAGATGGTAGATATATTGATGCATGTGTTCCACGCGATGAGCAAATGCCATATAGAGGTTAAAAAAAATTGATCCAACTCAAAACATTACGTTTTGTTGCTCATTTGACATATGTTTCATATATGTAATAATTGGATGACAAGATATTGCAAATAATTCTTGAGTTCTAATAATAATAAGTTTAGTAAACCAATTTCTTATATCTCCATAAGGTATTATATTATTTTAAATAAGTATAGTAATCACAATTAATTTTAGTAACTTTTTATTAATATTATGTTCTTTATATGTTAGATAAGTTCCATTTGATTGATTTAGACTATATTAATATGTCTTAATTTTTTTACCATATTAAAGTGAGAGATATCATTTGTGGGATTATATAGGAAGAGGAAGATCCCAAGGTCTATATGAATTATATAACTACTTGCATTATCTATTAAGAAATGTTATTAGAAGATAATTTGACATTCTAGCTAAAAGCAAGATTTTTGATGCTTTTAAATATGTCGAGTCATGATATTAAGAAAAAATGCAATTGCTTTTTGTATTATACATAATTATGTTAGAATGTATGGATAAAGCGAAAAATTATTTTATGGTTGTGTTGAAAAATGAAGAGAAATTTAGAAAAGTGTAAATAAAGATAAAAGTTTTCAAACAGAATATAATTCACTCCAGCATAACATCGAAGTATGTCTCGAAATCGGGATCAAATTACTAAATAAATGTAGAATGATTATATTAGTTCTAACGGATTTATATTTCTTTTTGTAATTGATATTACTTTGACACATTATAGTATATCATTTTTATTAATTAGAATGATTTAATATAGTTTTTATATTTTATAGAATTTTACTATATAAAATGATGTGTAAATTTCTTTAATTATACAAATATTTGTATATTTTCATTTTTAATCATAATAAGAATTAATTAATTTAAAAATGTAATTTGATGTATAAAAAAATTAAATTAAAATTTAATTTAAACATATAATAGTATATTTAAAAATAAAAAATATGATTATAGAATTAAACATATTTTTATTTTTAGTTTTTTATTGTAAAATGATTTTTGTTTTCAGTTTTTTAATTATAAATTTCGATCACACAAGTTTTGTTTTTTTAACAGAAAAGTAGAAAATAAAAACCAAAAAATATGGTAAATTTTTTTTGAAGCGGAACAGTCAACGTCCATGGCTCCATGCCCTACCACTACCATGAGATGAGAGAAGGCCACCGCTGGCTCATCCCATATTCATATTAACTGTGATATTATTAAAAGTATTAGAGAAGCGGCTATCACATTCATGTCGCCGTTTCTTTTGCATGCTTATTCCAACCCCAAACCAAGACAAGTTTTTCAATCACAATTCAAGTTTCAAAGATGGTGAAGCAAAGTGACTTGGAAACATGAAGCTGTAAAGAAAAGAAAATACGAAAACTTGGCAAAACAACCACAAATTTCTCTATTTGGTTATAAGACTTGTAGTTTAGATTCTGTTTCCACATCCTCATTCTCCCTCACTTTCTCCTGAACCAAACAAAACCATGCAAAACAAAGTTTTAAAACAACAAGATCTGTCCCCTCTCTTTCTCTCTCTGTCTCTCTAATAAACAAGAAACTATCTTACAGCATCAACGTTGTCTGTAACTCTATTTGTGGATCCATAAAATTTGATCAATCTCTGCATAACAAAGATTTGGGTCCTCAACTGAACAATGTAATCCGCAGTTTCCTGGAACAACTGGTCGGCTTTCACATTATCTCCATACTGGGTCGGAATGAGGTTCTTGAGAGCCTCAAGCTTGTCTGAAACCTTGGAAAGACCCTTCCCATTCTTTCTCTGAGGCGTAACGGCAAGTGGATGGACCCTCCTTCTTGAAGCCGCCACCGAGGTTGTGCTTCTTCTTCTTGATGTCGTTGTCTTCACCAAACTTTTGGAGTTTTTTGGAATTAAGCTCATGGCAGAGACTAGGAGAAAGAGAGATGAAAGTGGTAATATAGACACAGCAGGAGGAGAGGCGCTTAAAGTGTATAAGTAATGGTGCGTTTGATTATTGCCACTTCCTTTGTTAGTCACTACGAAAATGCCACTGTCATTCTGTTTTTTTTTTTCCCTTTCTTTTTCTGCCCTTACGTAAGTTTTTCTTGATTTTTTGTGGGAGGTGTGTATATAGAAATTTAAGAGAAATTATATGGAATTATTATATATATTTATAATATTAAATTAGAATCATTATGTGAATTAGTGACACTAACATAATTAATATTACCTAAAGTTATATCCATATATCATAAATTATATAACAGTAAAGTGTAATTATGAATTAAGAAAGAGTGCTGAGTAACCAATTAAGATATGGGCTAGAAATCTTGATACGATATGGAAGTCCTTTTTATTTGTGGTGGGAATGGGATCATAGCAAGCTCCCAGTCATACTGATATTTTCGGAAGTGGTTATGTAAGCTTTTGCAGAAATTGCATTGAAGGCTCATGTTAAAAGACAAGTAGCAACATATGGGGCGAACTTTACCTTTCTTGAATCCTTCCTCCTATCTGTAGTAGCACATGTGACTAAGGAAGGTGGGGATGAGAGGAATGATCCTCTGTTCAATTTTATGATGTTTTAGTGTGTCCAGTAAATCTCAGCCATTTATTTCTACAGGACTCGCATTTCTTTATGCAGGATTTACGTGGTACCCACATAAATAAATGGTTAAGATTCACTGGACATAATAAGACACCATAAAACTGAACAGAGGATCTGAACTCGTGGGGATGGGTTCAATGATTCTTCTTCCCCTCACTCATTTCACTTCTTTGCTTTAAATACAGGAAAATCTTACATTAAAATAACCTTAATGATATATTACTGAATCTTAAAGCTTAACAAAGCCAACTGAACTAAATGAGGATGTGGGCAATCAAGTAAATGCGAAGGAGAAGGAGAGGGATCGAGGCAGCTTATTAGTTGTAAGTTGAAGGTGATATGGGGCCAGCGAAGCCTCAGTTTGAGCACATCACATGGGTAAGCACATGCACCAGCAGTGAGTGTGTGAGGAAAGGCCAGGATCCATCCTCCGGCTACTGGCAACACAGATGCATATATAATTTAAAAAGAAAAGATGTGTATGGAATTGGTTACCTTAAAAATGTAGGTAATCAATACTGAGTACAAATTGATCAGAAAGACAGGGAAAGAAGGGAAGATGGAGGGAAAGAGGTGAGGAGAGGAGACGTAGCTAGGGGCATGTGACAAAGAGGGAGACAGTGAAGCAGCATGGTATGTAGATTGTGCAGCATGTTCTGCGCATTCCCTACATGGAACTGATCAACTCGCATTAAAAAGTTTGATAGGGATATTACCAATTTATCACCGACCGCAGTACGCGGGTGTTCTGGCCTTGGCTTCCAAGCTGTGTCCATACATGTGTCTCATTTTGCATGTTTGACACGTGTAACAACCCACGTGATTGCACGTCTGTTAAATAAAGATTTTTTTTTACTATTTAGTAATTTACCCAACAGAGCACAAGTTGCGGGTTCAAATTTGTAATTCTCACACACTTCCAAGTTATTAATATCTTGATGATTTTACTTAATTTTATTTTTATTTATTAAATTAAGAAGAAAAAATTCTATCTAAAGGTTTTACTTTTACTTTAAGTACACTTTTATCCCTTTCTATAAAAAAATTCTAACTTATTTAATAATATCATTTACTCTCATGTTTTAATAAGATGACAAGTTGTAAAGAAGTAATCAATTTTTTGAGATTTTTTAAATTTAATGTTCAACTTTTTTAAACTTTTCAGTTAAGTAACTGAGTTTTATAGTCTTTAAGTTGAAAATGTTAATTTTGTTAATTTGACTAATGAATTTTTGCTTATCTACATAAAAAAATTAATTATTAACTAATCATCCACATATATTAAAACATTAACTTACAATCTCTTTCACATATTGGGTTGGATATTTCGGTCCATGTAGATGATTAGTAGACAATTAATTTTCTACATGGATGCTTACTTGTCCTGAGCAATGAAGACCAGTAACCCAAATTAGCATAATATTAAAAGAATTAATGTTTTGAATTGAATTCTTAAAGTTACAAAATATTATTCACTTAATTAAAATTTTTAATAGTTTGTACAATTAGCTTTCTAGAATCTAACATTTTAGATAAAAAACATCCTTTTAACAAATAAAAAATACATTTATCTAGCACGTGAAATATAGTAAAATTAAGAGTTAACTATAAAAAATTACAAACTTTGCTCAATTTTATAATTATAATTTGAACTAAAAAAAGTGACAATAGAATGTTCAAATTTTTAATTTTTTAAAATTTTAACCCAAACTTCAAAAAGTAACAATAAAATGTTCAAATTTTCAATTTTTTCAAATTTTGCATAACATTAGCGTTTAAGTTAAATTTGCTAACGTGATTTGTCACGTGTTCCAAAAATTCTAACTATTAATACATGTCAACCAAAATTAACATAACAAATAAAGACTAATAAAATAGCGTCGTTGTTAAAAATGAAATCTCTAAATTAGTTTGTAAAACCTCAATTTTTAGTTATCTGTTTGTTCTCCCTCAGTCATCAGCTCTTTATTTTTTGTTTGCTTTTTCGAAGCCTCAAATTATTCTTACATTGCAACATATTGCAACAGCAAGCTTTTCATTTTCAATTCATTCTCCCTAAACCCTTACCGTGAGGGTGTCAAGAGAACAAACTAAAAACGAAAATAAAAATTAAAATTAAAGCGTAAGGTCGTCGGGATTGTGTAATATGATTTAAGTCATTTTTATACAATAACGTTATTTTAATTATTTGATTAAACAATATTGTTTCATTAATCTTCATTTGTTATATTAATTTTGGCTGACGTGTATTAATAGTTAGGATTTCTGAAATGTATAGAAAGTTATGGCAATAAACTTCACGAAAACACAAATGTCAGGCTAAAATTGAAAAAAATTGAAAATTTAAACATTTTATTGACACATTTTAAAGTTTGAACTAGAATTAAAAAATTAAAAGTTTAAGCATTTTATTACTATTTTTTAACGTTTGAGCTATAATTGTAAAATTGAACAAAATTTAAGATTTTTTTTGTAATTAACCATAAAATTGACAATTGAAAATAATTTATAAAAATTTATTAAATTAAAAAGGATTTAATAAAAAATATTTATTTCTCTTCTTTGTAATTTTTAAACTACATAATTTAAATTCAGTTAATTTGATACCAAATATTCATATAGTTTATATAAAATAAAAATATGTAATAATTCAATTTAATTTGTAAAAATACATTCAAATAATATCTATTTAATGCAATGAGATATAATGAATTAGCCGTTGCATATATATTTATTGTTATTCTGACATTTAATTACTAACCCATAATTTAGAAACTTATCTATTAATTATAATTTTACTATGACTAATAATTTTAAAATATTAATATTAAAAGTTTATCCATTAACTAATATTGTTTACTATATTTTGATATGTAAATTTTGATTAGATTATTGTTTCTTATAAATAAAATTTTAATATATATACAAAATATTGCTAATCCCAACATCACTATTGGATAAACTATTTTAATAAAAAATTTCGATATCAGTACTACAGATAATTACAAAAATAGTATTACGTATGTAACATTTAATTACATAATATTTCATGTTAAGACAAATTTGATTCACTTATATGATAATTTATATTAAATAAATACATAAAAGGTATTCTTAAATTAAATTTAATTGGCAGGTTTTCTACTTAGATCGTTTGCCAAGATTTATTTCTATAGTTTGAGTCGTTTTAGCCCATTAAGGAACTTGCTGCTTCATATAGAAACAACTTGTTGCTGCCACTTTCCATTCAATTCAAAGTTATATTGCAGCAAAAAGTTCATTTTCTAAGGCTAAAGAGTCTTAATTCAGTAACTGCATTTGATTTTCCATAGGAATTCTAACACAGTTTGGCATCAAAGCTGAAAGGATTCACGTTACATGTCGAACGATAGGTGATTTGATGAGGTAAGAATGTACCTATGCCATCTTTATCCAATCAACCAAGTTTAGGAAATTTTGGTGAGAGCTCCCACCTTCTTTCACACAATTCATGACCTTTTCCTTAAGATCCAAAGCCCTTGCTGCAAATTCCTTAGTTTCCAATATCTGTTCAATCTTGTTCTTGATTTCTTCTCTTGTAACCTTGTCATTTTCGTCTTTGTCTAGTCCCAAACCAACCTTCCAGACGTCACAGATATAGCTCTTGTTTATGAACTGGTCAGCGAAACAAGGCCAGCATAGCAAAGGAACCCCATTGCTGACACTTTCTATGCTGGAATTCCAACCACAGTGACTTAGAAAACAACCTACAACAGAATGTCCTAACACTTCTTGTTGTGGTGCCCACGAAACGATCTTGCCCCTGTTGCCTACTCTGTCTTTGAATTCTTCAACAAACTCACCATTTGTTCCATTGGTTAGCAACATGTCTGACCTTGCTACCAAAAGGAATGGTCTGCTTGTGAGTTCTAGTCCTACACACAATTCCTTGAATTGAGATGGTTCCAAAGATGCAATACTTCCGAAGGCAACATAAATAACTGATCGTGGGGCCTGCTGGTCCAACCATTCCAAGCAAGTTGTATCCTTTGCCCAGAAGTTCCCTGTTGAGTCTCCTCCCAGTTTGTTGCTTGCCAGAAGTGGTCCTATAGGAAGTATGTGAGGAGCCATGTGAAAAGCTGAAGGTTCAAGATCATAAGCTGAGTTGCATAGCAGCCATTTAGTCAACTTCGTGGACCTGTTGTTTCTGACCATTAATCCAAAAATGGTTTTCTGTGCTTCCATGTTGCCAAGGCAGTTCCAGACGAAATTCGCGGAGTCCATAAGTGGCATCGAAGCTGAAAGCTCGATCTTCTGCCTTTTTGTTGGGGTTCCTGCAAAGAAAATATGGACTCACTTAGTCCATTTTCGCAAGTTCCAAACTTTTTTTCTTTTTTTGGGTGTGAAAGAGTACATCAATATTGTTCTGTCGATGAACAAAGAAAATATGAACAGTAAAGCTTTTTGTGTTATAAAACTATGACAGCATAATTTGATGGACTTTGAGAAAATTAGAGCTTGGAAGACAGAATTCTCACCATTTTCATCTATAATGCCATCTTCAATCAGCTTTGGGATGCTGAACCCCAGGACCAACAGAGCAGCTGCAGCAGGACAGAAGGCAGCACGTCGAATTCCCTTCTTTTCTGCAAGCTCCAGAGCCCATCCTATGCTCTGATCAGCTATGATGCAACTGATTTTATCAGAATCTGATTCGTTAGTTCGTTCAATGAGCTCCTCCACTTTGCCTGGCATCACTCGAAGGATTGATCCAGACACCCTCCCTGCCTGGTTCCCATCCTCCATTGATTGAAGTCCGTCTGAAATCGAAACGAGACGAATTCGATCCCCGATATTAGCAGCCTGCAAGGCAGATTCATTCTTAAGTAGCTCGTGATTGTACTCTGAGTTTACAAATGTGATTCTGATCCCATATTTGGCTAAGCATTGTGCAAGTTCCATTAGGGGAATTACATGGCCTTGAACTGGATAAGGCACTACTAGGACATGGGGATTGCCCATTTCTGATGGTATCTGCAATTCAGTCTACTAAGAAACTATGTATATGGCACCCTGATAAAGATTTGTTTTTTCTTGTTTTGCTTCAATAGGAATGCACCAATTCCTGATAGAGTGGTTTACAATTATGAGTTTAGGATTAATTATTTCGTGTCCGTACTTCATTTCAACTTCATCTGACCTCACCCGCACATTATTGAGTTGGTGAAACTTTTGTTCTAATGATAGATTGTCCTATATGATCTAGCAGTAATATTAAAATCATTTCATGTTACGGACCACAAATAGCATCATACTATCTAACAGAGGAATCAACTAACCCCTTTCAGGATTACCATCCTAAACTTTCCACAACTATTTTCCAATGTTCAAAACACCTTTTTTCAGAGATATTAATCCCAACTGCTCAATATAGACGACAGGAACCCATGGATGAGAAGTTTTATTCCGACACGAAAATCCTCCGGGCGTCAATCGCTAAATGTTGCAAGTTACTGTTTATTGGCTTGCTTGTTGGATTTTGTTGGTTTTTGCGCTCGAGGGCCTACCTCAGTTACTGTGATTACTATAATCACTCGTTTATAATAATTTTTTTTTATAATCTTATATCATCATTAACGAATCAGTAGCTTAATTATTGCATGATCATTTATATATAGTGTATATTATATATACTTTTATCATAATTAAGAAGTAATCTAGAATGATTTTAAAGAGAGCACTTTTTATCTTTGGAGAACTTTTTAAATGATTTCAAATCAAGGCTTTATCAAAGAAGAGAAAATTTTAAAAATCTTTACAATAACTTTGCAAGATTAGATATTAAGTTGGAATGAGTATGTGAATAAGCACTGCTTAAAACTATACATTTGTTTCATCAATCGAAGCATTATTCATCGGCTAGTCGACAGTGGGTCTAAAAATTTACTGACAGAGAAACTTCTATCCAGCCGACACTAGGTCTTAAAAGTCACAACAACTAATTACTAAAAGGATTTTATATAAATATCACGCAGTTTTGAACCAATCCTTGCTCTTATACAGCTGGTTATTATGTTTATTTATCATTACAGGCTATTTAAATGAATTCAGTGATTACACAATAAGAATCATACTAAGGATTATTTATCAGGAAATAGTTAAAAAGATGTTAATGGTTTGGCAGCAAAACCTTCGTAACTTCAGGATCATACCTTAAGCATACAGACATAAAAAGAGAGTCGGCAGCTCTTCACTTAACCTCCGTTTGACTTCTCTTGTCTAAACAGAAACAACGTAAAGAACACCAGACCAGTAATTAGAGATTAAATGCAAATTCAATTCTGCCAAGTTCAAAATCCCAACTGATGATTTGATTATAACGTACTACATTCTAAGCATGGTCACTTCTAGAATGTCCAGAGTCAACTTAATTATAGTTATTTGCAATCACAGAACTACACAATTCAACAAGCACTGAATCACTAACAGAGAAACAGAAACAGTCAACATAACCTGTTGGTCAGAAACATTTCTGACAGTTAAATCAATTTTCTTTTCTTCCTTTATCCCTTGAACTTAACTGTGTTGACAACATCCATTGCTTTGCATTGGTATAAAGAGCAAACAACACAAAGTGAAAGAAACAGAGTAGCATAATTATGGCTTCGAAAAGGAAGGGATACTTCTCAGGAGGAGAAACGGTTAGGTAAATAATATGCAGAACAAAGGAGAAAAGATAAAGAAAAGTCAATGCAATTGACAGAGCAGTAAGTGGGGCGGATGGATACTTCTCAGAATTCTTCCTTCCGCTGGGGCCAAGGTAAAGAAGGATGAAGACACCATAAAGGGCAGCATACGGAAGAATCAAGTTGTCACGGTAGATAAGTGGAAACATAGAGAATAATGCATAATGCATGAAAAACTTGAAAGAGCGATCCAATTCAGTAGCAAGTAGAGCAGCAGGGAGAAGCGGCAGAAGTATAGACTTCTCATGTACTGCAGATCGTTTACAGACGTTAATAGTGGCTAGAGAAGAATGCTGAACTATAATTTACAATGGAATACGTAAAAGAAAACAGCATACCTTGGAATGAAAATAAGTAGAAAGAGAAAGCACTGTTCAGAAGTCCATACAGGAAACCTTTGCGGCTGGGATGCATTACTTGTTGGACCATTGAAGGTAAACAAGACAGTAAAGTAGCCGCCAAGCTTAGAAGCTTTAGTGAAGGTGTTGAAAATAATCTCTTCCACTTGATGAAAACTGAAGTAGTACACCAAAAATTGGCCACATAATCCTCATATATCCCTCTATCAAAAGGTGCAAGACGCAAGAGTACCTGTTCCAGACACCGACAATTGCAGTAAACAAGAAAACTTGTCAAGCGTAGTATTCAATTTCTAAAGGAATAGAAGCTTTCACTGTCACCATTTTTGTTTCATTAGAAACATAATTTTCCAGCCTCTAATGACATTTCAATAACAATTTACAATGCCACGGTATGGGGGAGCTCAATAGCACAGCCCTCACAAAGAAGTGGAGGCGTGTCCCTTTGAACTACAAGTCAGGAAAGACTCCTGCTCTAATCAAAACACCTGACAGGCATTTCTAAATGGAAGAAAAAAGGATGACCAGTGGAATACTTATCAAATCGACATGTCAAACAATTACATTTTCCACCTCAGGGTGCACTAAATAAGGGTAGCATGATTCTTTCTTTTAAATATGTAAGCTTCTGAAGTAAAGAAGAGAGAAGATTGTAGTTCTACTCCCAGCAAAGTTATTCACCTTCCATGCTAGTAATATAAGATGTATTACAGGGGGAAGTCATATGCTTTACAACTTTCTTCAGAAACAAGGGGGTTACAAAAAGATGAAATTATTTCCTTTTCAGTGCCTAAAATAACAATATATCAGTCTTGTATTCTTGCAAAATGAGGGCCAAAATAGCGTATCTGATCAGATAGAAAATTTTTCTGCAAGAATATATCCAAGAATTATATAATTAAAACACTCGTTATTTTCCTTGTCGATATTACTTTTTATCCCACCTCCAAAATGGCATCCTTTGAGTGAAGATATGGCCACCAAACAACAGCAAATGTTCCCAACACCATCAGCCCAAGTTTTGACACCTCAATTAAAGGTTTGTTACGCCTTAGGCATTTACCCAAAAGATGGCTGAAAAATGCGGGAGCAAAATATGCGCTCATCTGAAAGAAAACACAAATAAACTCCAAATCAAACTTTGCACGCAGAAATATGATTAACCAGCACAACTGGCAGGTGTCACAGCAAGTAAGACATCGGAGAGCCACATTTTGCAACATAGCTAATCTCAGGGAAAAAGACAAAAGTGTAATCTGAGAGGCTAAAAGGTAAACTCAAACTTACCTGTTTATGATTAAGAGAAAGGCAGAAAAGGACACAAGATACAAGATCATTTTTTGAAAGAACAGCAGCAGCCGCCCCTATGACAAGGCCCAAACTGATACAGTTATACTACATGATAAGCATAAAGTGGGGATAAGCACGTTTTCACAAATAACTAATAATGAAAAATCTCAAGATGAGAAAAGACAGCAAAGCTTTTGTACCTGAAAATGACCATGATCTATTAAGATCAAACATGGATTGATCAGAATGATTGTTATATGCCATAGGATATTGCTTTTATGGCCAATGGAAACAGGATGATTGCCATAATACACAAGAACAAAATAGAGAGCAGCAGGGAAAAATATTAGGGCATCAGAAGACAAAACTGTCCACCTAAGCAGTAGTTTCCTGCAAGAAATCACATGGTTCAGTGTTCACAAAAGTCTTATATTAAGTTCCAGTAGTTTGAGTTTCATTCAGGAAGCAATTGGAAGGTTATTGAGCGCACCCAAAATAAGACTCGTGGCCCCTCGAAGAAGAAAGAGCAACTGATTCAGGATGAAAATATTTGAGGAAAAGACCATGTATGTAACTCTGATAAGCAGTGAGGGGAGGGTAATCTAGTCCCCAATAACTGAGATCATTCATGGTGCTGTTGTGGTACCATTCCTTAACCGGAAGATTAATAGTAATCTCCATCCAATGTCGTTGTGCCTCATAGTCACCAAATTTAGGGGGGTTGCCTGCACCAGAGTAAAGATGAAGCGAGACAGCAGCGCGAACTAATAGCCCAAACATAGAAACACATACAAATGAAGCCATAACTCCTCTGTGTACAAGCACTGAGCATAGCTCATCGTCATTGTCAACAACTTCTGCATTATACTTCCTCCCCTTCTTTTCCATATATATTCCTCACTATAGTCTCACTTCCTTCAAATTCACAAAAAAAAAGGTATTGAAATCAATCTATATACTCAATGAACTTGTCAATCTACTCATTCACCAATATTTTATTTACATAAAGCCAACCTAAAAGCTGATCTAATGATATGCAAAATGAGAACAGTAGTCGTGTTGGTGAAACATCAAAATTTCTTTTATTTACAGTGTTACAAACATATTTAGTGGAAAAGAAGAAAAAAAATATTCTATTTATATAAAGTTTGGCACGAGGTGCAATTTCAATCCAAAGGTTTTTACAAAAAATTAACTGAAGATATTTTTATAACATTAAAATGGAACAATTTTGTAACGTTAAGATATTCTTTGAACACTACCAAATTTAATATTTAAGATGAATCTCCGTGAAAATATTTGGGATGAAAATGTCCCTTTTGCCTAATTCTTATTCACGAAACTAATCCTTACATGTTATACACTCAAAACTGTTATATGAAGAAAGTAATAACTTTTTATTTATTTAAAATAATTTAATTAGACCAATCTATCTTATAACTAATAATAATTTAGAATAAATAAAAACTTCCTCAGCTATACAAAAGCCGCTGCAATCTTTACTTTGCACCTAATAATAATATACAGAAAGCAGGGTTATTATTATTTTTCTTGAAAAAGAAAAGCAGGGGTATTGTTGATTCAGCTAAGATTGGACAAAAGAAAAAAGATCTCGTTATATTCTTTTATTCAGGAGCATTAAACATCAGTTCGGATTACAATAGCCTAATCATACTTCTAGGTAATAACTAAAAAACTCCCAAATCGCTGCACCTTATTGATGCCTGGTCAAGAACTGCATCAAAGTTTACAGGGAGAAAAGGATAAAACAAACAAGATGAAGGTGACAAATAAATAATTATTAGCACAACAACAATACCTAAAACATCTTCCCAAATCTATACCAATATCCAAAGTCGAACGCATTGTCAAACTTGTATTTTTGACCACCCACCCCCAAATCCAAATCTCTAATACGTTAAATTCTGGAAATTAAGGAGTAATCCTAAAAAAATTTTCGACTACAAAATCACAAAACGATGCTCCATTTGATAAGCACTACTAAACAAAAAGTCAAAACAGTAAGAAAAGTATCATCATGCCAATTTATTAGGACTATCAATTTTCTAATCTTACAAGCCAATCACCGAGAAACAGGGAAACAGAGTAAACCCACCATCCAGGAGAAGACAAGACAGAAACTTTGAAGATAACTAATGAAATTGAAATCGAGAACAGAAAATGAGAGAAGATCGAATGAGTATTGGAGAAAAGATTAAAAGGAAGCCGAATTTTCTTCGGTGTGGAACAAAAAAGAATCCTTCTTAGAGACCTTCGCTGGTTTTGGTATTTGCACAGTGATCGGGAACTAGTGATAATAAAGCCCATTTAGATAGCTACGGAAAAAAGATATCCATTTTGTTATGATGGTTGAATTAAAATCTGTTTCCAAATTAAAAGAGTAAACATGTTGAGAGGAAACTTGTGCCCATGTAAAGATTAAACAACAACTTCGATTAGAAAAGAGGCATGAATTCCAGTAATATGATCAGCATACTAAAAAAGCATTTACTTTTACGGAATTTTTACTTTCAGACTGGAGTTAGAACAGACAAATGAGTAAAAAAATAAGAAAAGAAAAGGTGTTTGAAAGATGAAATCATAAACTCAAAACCAGTAACATACACGATATACGGAACAAAGAAAGACGAGCTCATACATACTTGACTAAAAAAGAAACACGAGCTCATCGACATCTATAACATTATCAGGCCAGAGAAATATCATCACGCAACAACCAATAACGAACCTTGGATTCTTTAACCTTTCAAATGGTCGAGACTCGACTATTTCCGGATCAAAAAGAAACTACAATGGGCCTTTAAAATGGATACGGCAGAGAAGAAAGACGAAAAAGAAGTGTCAAAAGAAGAATGAAGGCTCTCTTCTCTCGTTTTCTTTTTCGGCTTTCAAGAGTAGAAAGTAAGAAGTGTAGCAGATACTACACTGTCTTTCACTTAGGGCAATATTTACATTTGGGCCTGAATTTCTGTTTAGCTGAAAAAAGAATGGCCCGAATTGAAAAAATGCGCCCCCCATGAGATGAGACCAATGGGGCTTCGAGCGATCGAGCCTCAGAATCTAGATCTGAGATTGAGTTCTTGTTGGCCAGGTTTTTAATTAAATAATAATAATTTTAATTTTGAAAAGATTGTTTAAAAATTTTATAACATATTTTATTATTAAAAAATCATTTTTATTAAAATTGTTAAGTCCAAAGAGGCTTAATTTTTTAAATAATTAATGTCACTTTAAATTATTATTATTTTTACCAATCATTATTCTCTTATCTAAGTGTAACAATAAAATAGTGTTTGTTTCATTTTATGTAACAAATATATGGGGAAAAGATTATGAAAGTTATTTTATTATCAAAACAGAAGATTTTCATATGCTAATGGTATAAAGATATGAGTCTACTTATGCACCAAATATCACAGTAAAGTCATTTTATTAAAAAAAAGAGTAATGTAGTCAATGTTATGAATATTGCATTGGACTCAGTATCGGATTGAGTTCTGGTACGATACTAGATCGATACTAGTCAGTACCGGATACCGTTTCGAGTAATTTTTTAAATTTATAAAATGGTCCTTAAAATTTTTAAAATTTGCAAAACATCCAATATTACATCAAAATTTTCATCATTTTAATAGATAATATTACATCAAAAGATTCAAAACATCCAATAAAAGAATAATAAATATCCTTAAACAATTTACAAAAAGAGTTGATGACGAAAATAAAGTCTTGTAGAAATTAAACCTGAAACAAAAACATTACAGTTACATTATATATATAAAATTTAACATAAACATCAAATACAAGTAAAGTTAAAAGAAGAAGAAAAACAAAAACCTGGAATTCAATTGTCAATGGGAGGATACCCGCTAAAACTGTACTGGCTCCAATGATCATTTGGTACAAAATCTTCATCATTAAGAGAAGCTTCATCATCATTATCAATCAAATTTAATGCACCAAATGATATGTCAATGTTTTTCCATTCAAGATTATCTTCTAAATCGGAATCATTCACATCAACTAAATTGGGTTCTTTAGAAACCCAATATACCAAAAGATCATTATTATCAATGACATTTGGATCAGTTGAACTACTTGTGTTATTATTAAAAAATTATAAGAAATTATATTGAAATTAATAATGATAATAATGAAAATAATATACCTTTCCCAAAGGTTTAAATTGTAAAGAATAAAAACTAAGTCATTCAACTTCTTATGCTCCAATCTATTCCTTTTCTTTGAGTGGATAAATTCAAATGTGCTACAGTTTCGTTTACAGCCTATTGCACTCATACATCGACTTAAAATCAGAATCGCAAACTTTTTCAATTCTGAAACACTATTTCTGAATTGATCCCACCAAGAAATTGTAAGTTATAAGATAACAAAAGTAGTGTTATAAACAAAATAAAGTGATAGTTAATTTTCAATAAATAAAAAAGAAATAACTAATACTTGGAAAAAGTTTTTCTCTTTGTCAAATAGCAATTGACATTCCAAAATTTCCATAAGACAACTTGTAAAGCTTCATTTGTGAGCTTAAAAGATCTTGTAGCACGTCAACTCTAACAATTGTTGTAATTGTTAAAGGCATTCCTTTATTAACTTCAGCTTGCTTTGTAAGATCCAGTCTAAATTACACACTAGGATTTAAAAATGCCCCAGCTGCAAACAATGAAGAAGAAAGCTGTCTTTCCCTTCTCTCATTAAAGATTGAAAGAAATGGTGTGTATAAAGAAGGCCTATTTTTCAGATTGACCTTGATTGCTTCCGTCACTCTCTTCATAGCATCAAAAATATAACCTATTGTCGGCTTTTCTTCACTATCAGCCAAGCGAAACACCCTCACCAAAAACTCACAAACTTGGATAACAAATTGACATTGAGACCAAAATTCTCTATCTTCTAGTATAATATTACAAACCTCCACTCCAACATTAGACTTAGCATGTTGAGATGCAACCCACTTATCACTTGTAAACATTTGTCTTAACTCATTCTTCATTGAAACAAAAGACAGAAGTGATAAGAAATTTGTGACAAATCTTGTCACAACAGGACGACACAAATTCTTACCATTGGTAAGTTCTTTTCTCATCAAATTCAATACCCATGCATGCTTATAAATAAACTTTGTCACCTTTTTAGGTTTTTGTATAGTCTCATCAATAAAGGAAAATACCTAAGATCTCTTGTATTCTCCAGCATTAATTCAATGTAATATGCAACATAAGGAGTCCAAGAAATGAATTATACGTATTCTACAACCTTTTTTCTTTTGCTTTATAAGCGGAATTATTGTCAGTAATAAACTGAACAATGTTTTCAGCCTTACTTCATTCACAACTTCATCAAATATCACTAACAAAGTCTCAGTATTTCTAATAAGGCTATATGCATCAATAGATTTCAAAAATATAGAGCCATTTGAAGAACAAACCAAAAAATTTATAATAGGCTCTTGTCTCCTATGTCCAACTATCACACATAATTGAACATCCATAAGTACCCAATTCACTCTTCTTTCAACCAAATAATTTCTAATTTCAAAAACATCACAACTCAAAAGTTTACCTTTTAAGTCATCAATCGAAGGACTTTTATATTCTGGACCATAAGAAGCTATTGCATCCATCATAGGTTGATAATAATAAGACTAAGAAGCATTGAATGATGAACTTGAATCATACTACCATCTAGCTACTGCCATATCGACATTGTGAGCCACATCTCTTGATTGCATTGCACTATGAATTGAAGGTTGGGCTCCAGGAGTTGTTCGTGGTGCAAAGAAACTAGTTACCTGCTTTCTTCTCTTCCTCACATTAGATTCTTTATGAGCTTGAGATGGAACACTATCAGTACTAATACCAGTATCACTTTCACCTTCAATATTTTCATAATCATCGCTAAAACTACGAAATGAACTTCCACTATCAATTTCAAAATTCAATCTTTTCTTTTTATCTCTCTCAAATTGATGTTCGTCAAGCATTGTTTTCATCTGCCACTTCACATCATGACTTACTTTTTTACAGGCTTTCACATCTCCTTTAATCCTAACTAAATGCTTATATAATTGGGTGATTGTTCCACCTTTCAAATGCTTGTTACAAAACAAGAAAATGGTATGGTTCTTCATACCGGGAACCATACCAGCATGAGCATAAGCTGGATCATTGTATCTTCTTGAAGTGGAATGATTGGGAGTACTTGAACTTTCTTTCATTTATCTATACACATAAAAATAAATAACACATAGTTTCAATACACAATATACATATCTATCTTATATAAAATAACTCATTTCCAATTTCAACAATTTCTAATTCCAATAATCACAAAACAATCATAATTCCATTTCCATTTCCTTTCATTTACAACAATTTCCAATTCCAGCAATCATAAAACATGCATAATTTCATTTCTATTTCTAACAATTCTAACAATCACAAAATAACCATAATTTCATTTCCATTTCCTTCCATTTACAACAATTTTCAATTCCAACAATCACAAAACAATCATAATTTCATTTCCATTTACAACAATTTTCATTTCCAAAAATCACAAAAAAATCATAATTCCATTTCCATTTTCTTCCATTTACAACTATTTCCAATTTCAACAATCATAAAACAATCATAATTCTATTTCCATTTATAACAATTTTCAATTCCAACAATCATAAAACAACCATAATTCCATTTCCTTCAATTTACAACAATTTTCAATTCCAACAATCACAAAATAATCATAATTCTATTTCTATTTACAACAATTTTCTGTAACATCCCGTCACCGATAGGATGGGTACAGTTCATTTCTTACATTTTTGGCATGTGCATACATGATTTAGTTATGTATAATTGGCAATTATTGTACTGGCATTCGTACGTATATACATGTATGACATATTTCCGGTTTGATTTGGATATCTTGGATTTGGAGATGATTAGGGCAATGGAACTGTGAGAAATTTAATTGGTGATAATTAGGTCAAATTAGGCTCGAGAATTGAATTTAAGTTAGAAATGAGATTTAGGAAATTGAATTATAAAATTGGAGTATACGATCATGAGTTTTCTATTTTTGAGGATTTATAAAAAGTTTTCTGGAATTTTTGGAGTAATAGGTCCGGACCGAAAAATTGACCAATGACTGATAAATTAGATTTCCGGTTCTGAAATTTGATTAACCGATGGCAATGGAGATTAGAAATTGGATTTGAGGAATTAGGGTCTGAACCATTGGAATTCGGGAGAAATTAGAATAAGAATTGGATTGTTAGACCTTAAGATTTGGACTTGTGGCAATTCATTGCCAAACAAGGCCTTAAACCCTTAATATATAAACTCCCTTTCTTTGAAATTGATTCTCCACGATGCTTGTCCCTTTTCTCTTGAAAGAAAGCTTGATCTTCTTCTCTTTGTGGATGTTTTGATTCCTTCCTTTTACTTTCTTCCTGATTAATTGCTTCCTTCTTCACCTATACCTATCCTTGAGCTTGGGTTGGAAGAAGATGATGAGTGTTGAGGAATTGGGTAAATGCCGTGGGTGGTGATTGAGTTGGGAGTTGGAGATTTGAAGTGATCTTCGAAGGTCTAAGGCTTAAATCAAGTAAGTTCCTACTTGTTTATGTTTAAAATAGTTTGATTTGAGCATTGAATTAAGGTATAAATTGTTTGAGAATTTAGAAGTTTTCGGATGATATAGGTTTTAGGGAAAATGTTGATTTTGATTTGGGTATTTGTGGAATAATGGTTATTTGGTGGATTTAAGGTTAGGAATGAGTTGTGTTAAGTATAGGAAGTTGTTTTGGAGTGTTTAGAAGGGATTTGAATGGAATTATATCAGAAAATTTGAGAAATTTCTGGATATCGGAGGCTTTTCTGGGTTCGCACGTCGCGACGTGTGATGAACACGCCGTGGCGAGCCACCCCTTCCTGCACGTCGCGACGAATATTAATTCGTACGCCGCGACGAGCGGATTTCGCCTGTACGTCGCGACGAACGACAACGCATGTCGCGATGAGCAGAAGATTTCACGTCGCGGCGAGGAAGCCAAATTTCTGAAATTGATTTTTGAGGTTTTTGAATTGGGGATTTAGGAATTGGTGGATTTAATTGATTATTGAGTAAATTCAATTGAGAGCTTATGACTTCGGATTCTAGGAATTGATATCGGAAAAATATCGGATTAGCGTCAGAAAATGTCATAACATGTATAGTACGTAAATTATTCGATACATATGCATCATTGATTATTGAAATTGTACAATTAGTAATATTTGGATATTATGATTGTTATAGAGGCTCAAGGGGATCGTCGACCATCCGACGTAGGTGAGACTTCCCGG
>JANIJH010000008.1:17756569-17767214 GCA_024520975.1 Erythroxylum areolatum
TCCAGATTTACAACCTAACTCACATTCTACATCTTCCATACCATTTCTAAACCACTACTCACTCAATTCACTTCATATATCCACCCTAACTAACTCACAACCTATCCTTGAATATTAGTCCACAAAATTGCAACACACACACTCAATCATCTTCCTTTCATAAAAACTCCTCTAACATCATTACAATCCATCCAAAATAACTCAATTCACCTATACTACATGACATCTCATTTATTAACTTCTAACTCATCAATAATTAAGTAAGCAAATTTCATATGTATATGTGAATGCATGAACACACCAAGACAATCATAAACACTCAGAACCCGTTCCAAATGACTATTCTACCCTTCCCCTCGGGGATGGGATGTTACACAAAGGGTCGAGAAACTTAACACCACTATATATATATATAGGTTAGTATTTTGGTAACATATTTTATTAGGGGGCACACTTATACAATCATTATCCCTATTCCTTCACCATACACATCCACTTCTAAGATATTTATTCGCTATATTGTTCATATATACCTTTTAAACCATACGTTTGCAATGAATTAGTTGGTTGATGGAATTGTTATGAATATGTTAAGCATCATGTGTTGTGTTATGCTTCAATTTCTCACTTTGACTTCAATGTTTCCTTTCATCATTCTGACTTTGTTTCCTTCTTTTCATGGGGTTGGTCATTTGTGTTTGGCAGAATGACATTTGATGAGGTAACTATGAGGTTTCACCATGCGGGATGTTTTGTTAATGTGACTGATAATGTTAGGTATGAGGGTGGTTTTCTTGATGAAATTCAATTTGATCCTGACTTAATAAGCTACTTTGAACAACTTGTTGTATGTAAGAGAAGTGGGTATAACAATGTGAAAAAGATATTTTATCTTATGCTTGATTTTGAATTGTTTAACGGTTTGAGGATTGTACAAGATGATGCTAGTGTGTTAGATATGGTTAGTCAGATGATGAGTACATAAGGTATTAATATTTATATTGAACATGGTGTAGATACCCCTATTGAAATAATAACATGGTGTAGATACCACTGTTGAAATGATTGAGGATGAATGTAATGAGCTTAATCAGGATAATGAAGTTGAAGATAATAGTGAGGATGTTAATAATGTCTCAACTATGGACGATGAAGATGATGTAGATATAGAAAATGAAGATTATGCAAATGATGAAGATGAGGTAGCTTTGTCTGAATATTATGACAGTGATGAATATGGAGAACTTGTTAGTGATATAGATGATATGGTTGATGATGCTACTAGAAGGAAAGGAAAATGCCACGTTTATGATGAAAATACATCCAAGCCTTACATTAAATTAGGGATTATTTTTCTTAGTAATTTGCAATTTAAGCATGCAGTTAGTTTGTTGTCCATCAAAACAAAGAAGGCTGTAATGTTTATAAAAAATAAGCCCAAATTTGTCCAAAGTAAATGTAGGACAAAGAATTTCCCTTGGTATATATATGGAGCATTTGATAGGAAGTTGTACTCATTTTAAGTTAGGAAATTTAGGGACACTCATGACTGTGATAGGGTATATACAAATACTAGGATGAACACCAACATCTTATCTGACTTATTGAAGGATAAGTTGAAAAGGGAGCCATTTTTTAAGAATGATATATCAAATTTTACGTGAAGGATTATTTTTGGTCTTGAAATGTCCATGAGTATGGTGAGAAGAGCAAATAAAAAAAAAAGTAGACAGTATTGTGATCAACAATAAAGAGGAGTTTGGGAAGCTTTGGTTTTATACTGAAGTGATTAGGCAGACCAACTCAGAAAACACTGTTACATTGATAGTGTGTTGGCCAATTCCAACATCTCCACCTGTATTTGAAAGAATGTACATATGTTTAGAAGCTATTAAACATGGGTTTAGGCATGAGTGCAGGCATTATCTTGGCCTAGATGGATGTTAGCTAAAAACCATAACTAAGGGTGAACTTCTATATGCTATGGAAAGAGATGGAAACAATCAAATGTTTCCTATTGCTTAGGCTATTGTTGAAGTTGAGTCGATTGTCACTTGGAAGTGGTTCATTGAAAGGCTACAAAAGGATTTACCTCACGTAGGCTCTGAAATTTGTTGGACTACAATGACTGATCAACACAAGGTAAAAGTTTCAAATCAATCTTATTTTAACTTTTATTTATCTAGTATTTATGTGCATACTATAACTGTTATGAAATATATAGATTTGTGTCCATATGCCTATTGAAATGGTTATGTTTTTCTTTGCAAGGACTTGATAAAGCCATTACAAATTTGTGTTTAGATGTTGAGCACAGTTTTTATGCTTGACATGTATATGTGAATTGGCATGTAAAAGGGCATAAAGGGGAAGAGATAAAGGAGCACTTTTGGAAAATTGCAAAATCCTTCACAATAAGGGAATATCAAGAAATCTAGATAAGTTAAGAGCACAGAAAGAAAGGGCAGCCGAAGATATTAAAAGTTATGCACCAATTCAGCAATGGTGCAGGGCATTCCAAAGGGAAGATTCTATAATTGAGTTGGTTGATAATAACTTGTGTGGGAAATTCAATAAGAATCTAGTTGATGTAATGGAAAAGTCAATTTTAAGGTTATTTAAGCATATAAGAAGAGAAATAATGAAAAGAATTGTGAGAAAAAGAAAAGAGGTTGCTAAGTAGAAAGGAAATTTAGGACTAAGAATATGGGAAGTTATTGATAAGAGTGCCATGTTTGCTTAACATTATTCAGTACATTATAATGGAGAATGAGTGTATGAGATTGATCATGGTGAGAACAAATATGTGGAGAGGCTTCATAACAAAATATGCTCTTGTAGAAGATATACCCTTTCTGACATTCCTTATACATATGTCATACATGTTACTAGAAACAAGAGGGCCAATTTTGAAGAATACACTTCAAGTTGGTTAAGGAAGAGTGAATATATCAAAGCATATGGGAAGGCTATTCAGCAAATGCCTAATGTGAAGGACTGGCCTATTATTAATGAAGAAACTAATAGGCCACCTGACTTCAAATAAGGACCTGGTAGGCCTAAAATAACTTTAAAAAGGGTGTTGATGAGCATTAAAAGAATACAAAAGTGACCAAAAAGTAAAATGTTGACCACTTGTCTAGGAGAGGATGATCATGACATGTAGCCACTGGCATACAGAAGGACATAATAAAAGAGATCATCTTTAAAAGGACAAAGAGGTAATTTTTAAGTTGTTTTTATCTTTTCTGTTAATACAACTAAGATTCTTTTCCATAGTAGTGGAAATTTGAGGTTTTTTGTTCCATTTTTACTGTTATCAATACCAGGTTCAAACACAATTTCAAAATCCTCACCAAGACCAATCAACTCATTTCTATATGGAGCCAAACACAATCAACTCACAGTCAACCCTAGAAAACATATCCACAGTTCAAACCAGCATTGATACCCTAGTAAATGCCTCTGTCTTTTCATTTAACAATGGTGAAAGGGGAAAGAAAGGTAAAAGAAGAGCAAATGCCTTTACTTTTGCCTTTGCCTCTACTACAGTGTTTGTATTTACTGGTGTCATAACTGCTTTTGGTATTGCCAACACCTCAAGTAATGCTCATGTATGTGGAAGTGTGAATGGAACAACCTCAGTTGTTCTCCTAACACCTGGAGGTTCTTGATAAACAACAAATATTTTTACATCTTCAAAGGCCACCACCAAAAAGAGCACCAAAGGGAGAAGACAGCTTGGTTATAGTGTTGCAGCTGATGGAAGTAGAATGAGGATGTTTGGTGTTGACAGATATAGCCCAAATTCTCAAGCGAAAATTTTAAGAAAAAGGCCTGTCACATACTCTTCTCTTCAATAAGAAGCAAATAGGAAGTTCAAGAAACGGATGGAATGGATGAGGATATACACAAATGAAACCATAAGGTTACAAATGTTAAATGTAAGTGTTAAATATTTGCATTCTTGTTAAACATTAAGTGATACAACTTAAGTTAAGAATGTTTGCATTTTATCTACAGCCTGGAAGTCCAAATCAGAGACTACTAAACCTTAGGCAAAAATCAATAAAGAGCAAGTAAACTGTTACTAGGCATGTGAATCCAATTTAAGAAAGTTAAATAACAACTTTAAAGGGGAAGGAGAAGATGTAAACTTAACTGTGTTTATTAGTGAATTGAAAAATTTTGTGATATTTATGTACTGATGAATAGTTGAGAGGTTGGATATCTATTGAGAGGTTAGATATGTATTAGTTGTAAGGATTTTGTTGGCATTTACATGCTATTATATTAATGAATGCAATGATTGACAATTTTAATATGAATTGCTTTTCTTTTAGTTTTTTTTTCGTTTTCTTAAAGTTCAACACTTTGCTAAATGTGTTTCATTACTAATCCTTATGGCAACTAACTGATTCTTCAACCTTTATTTTTTTTGCAATCATTTCAGTTTTTAAAACATCTGCTACATTCTCTTTTAACTCTGCTACTTCAACCTTCAATAAACTACTTTGATGATATAACATCTTCTATCTATTTTTCAACTCTAAAATAATCTTTCTTGCTCTTGGAGAAAATCCTTGATCATGTCATTCATGAAATCCACAAACATTTTCACTCTACCATAATAAAAAAAAACAACAATTTGTTAATGAAAAATGTAAACATATTTATGTAAAACAACATAAAATATAACAAAATTACCAAAAAAGTTGACAACTATAAAACCTTTTTCCTGGATTTTCATATATCCATAAAGTCCATCTAATTTCTTTCAAGTTACAGTAACAATATTTACCCTCTTCGTCATAGTCTCATTCAACTAGGTAAGTTGAAGAAATTAGCTTTTATGACCTCGAATCAAGCTTAGAACGGGTTCCTCTATTGCCAAAGATGAGAATTTAAAAAGTTTATACTAAATAAAAAATTACAACTAGGAAATCAATAAACTGAATCCTCTAATCAACCTCATTACCTTGAACAACTACTAATTGAGCTCATTCTCAAGTATTCCCAGCTAATGTCTTCGAAAATGTAGTTCAATCCTCTAATCCATCTTTTCATCTAATACGTAAATTACAATGTTGTAATGTTGTTTGTGCACCTACTAATAGCTAAATGATGTCTACAGAACTAAAGCTATATATTACTAAGAATCTGCATCTCTTCCATCAGTTTCATACTTTATCTTAAACTCAGCGGATAGATATAAACAAAATATGGATAACTACCAAGGAAGTTAAACCAAGTGACATAATTTACCTTGGTTTCTACACGCTATTAATCCTTATAATCAAAACCCATTTAAAGAAGATAAAACAATTTACCTAAATTACATTGTTAATGAAACTTTCCATAACAAGGGAAAAAGGGCAGAGGAATAAAGTGACATTCAAACACCATAAATTATATATAAAAATTAGAAGGAAGCATAGTCATTACCTACTTGGGTTTTCAATTAGAGCATATGTATATTTTGAATCTACAAATCACATTACTAGAACGTAGATCTGCGATTATGTGTGAAGTCCTGATGTATGCGGAGATTAGAGTGAAGGCACAAACGATAGAAATAGGGTGAAATTTTTGGGGATTAAATGTTGATTTAGGGTTGAAGAGTAAAAATTCAAATGAATTTTTATTTTGAAAATCTACCTAGCCTGACCTTTACATGTGTTCTTAATGTGACATCTAAAGACTAACTGGCCTGCATGTAATGGTGCGTGTATGACACGCCCTAATTTCTCTCCAAAAAAGTCTTCAATTGAGCAGACTCATGGACATTTAGACCTTCATTAAGCAAGTTACAAGTTTAAGTCCTAAACTAATCAAACTAAAAAACATTAGGCCCTAATTTTTGCTTTTATCCCTTTAGGTAACCTACAACATCCCATTCCCACACTAAGGCTTAGAACCCTAGATTTTTGTAATTGAGAAAATAGCAATGAGAGATTAGGAAAATGCATCTTATGCTCATGCATAATGTTAACAAACACACATGTGAATTTGATTATTGCACATATTAAAATGATTGTACGTGCATTCATTGATATTCCGGGTATAATTGATTATAAATATGCTTATATTGAGAATTTTGAATTATTTGTATTGAAAACTGAATGGGAGAAGTATAAATAGTTAGATTAGAATTTTGGTGAATTTTAGGAAAATATCTAAAAATTTAGGAATTTTCTAGAATTTAAGGATATTTTGGACTAGGAAAAATACCAAGAGGCAAAACAATTGATGAATAGTAGTAGAAATAAGAGTAAAATGGTAGTGGAAATTTTTATGAATGACATTGGGATTTAATGACAAATGTCATTGAAAATTGAGAGAAAATTGGATTTAAAATTGGAGACAAATGGATTAGTGGTTTAAAAGACCAAAATGGAACTCTAGGAAAGTGACAAATGTCACTACCACTCATCACTTGCTATTATTTAACCTAAATTAAAGACCAATGTGTGGTCTTTTATTTGTCATTCATGACACCCATATGAAAGACCATCTTTCATATTAGTCTTTCATTTTCCCTACTACTTGTTTTCTTCTTTTTGTCTTCTCTTCTTCTCACTCACAATATTCTCCCAACCCAACCATCAACGTTGAACTTTGCTAGCACCCTTCATCTAGCCACTCCAAATAATTGCTTGTCTTCAATTTGGTGATGAAAACCTAACCTAGTCCACCTTGAAAGTTGATTTTTGTGTATGTTGAAGGAGCTATGGTTCTTGGAGACTCCTGAAAAAGCCATGGATAAACAAGTAAGTATAAGCATCACTCTTCTTGATTAGATGAATGAAACATGTTTTGATGTTAGTTAAGAGTTAAATGTTCGCAAATTCTTGACGAATGGTATATGCATATGTTTTATTTCTGGGTTAATGATCAAAGATAGATCAGGATTTATTGGTGAATGATATTGAGTTGAAATAATGTTGAGAATGAAGAGGAAATGAAGTAGAAAAGATGGTTTAGGTACAAGATGGGTTATATGTGAAATGTTAGAAGTTAAAAGCTGAAAAATATAACAGTAACGTGTTCACTATGTATGTTTCTATGAAAGTTCACCGCGACCAATTCCCGGCTTCGCTGCGGCGAAGTTTCCTACACAACTTGAACATGCTTTGATATTTTAAGTATAACTTGTTCTATAGTTATCCAAATGGAATGATTTTTAATTTGGAGTAAACTAGAGACATAGGGCTACAAACTGTCTGATAAAATTGAGTTTTAATTTAGCCTCTAAGAATTTTAATTTCTTGATGGAAATTGAGCACAAAATACTATTTTAGTATAAAAACAATCCGAAAATGTTTGGAGTATAACATTTAGATTACTGAACTAAATTGAATGATTTTAGTGTCATTAGAAACTTAATACAATGGATAAAATTTTTCTAGAAGAAAGTGTTATCAAATTCCTTCATTTACTGATCAGAATGATCATGAAAAATTGACCCAAAGGTTTGGTTTTTTAGAAGAGTTTTGGCATGAAGCTTAGGAAATGCATGGGTTCAAGTATTCTAGAATCAATCTTAGTGAATATGCTTTGTGGATTCTCAATTTATATTCCTATTGAGTCGTATTTTTGTCAATGTTAAAGGGAATCAAGAAAGGCAAGAGGAGCAAGAGGAGAGACATCTTTAAGCAAGTTTTTAAGCAAGGAATCCAGGTGGATTACATGTTTATAGTTGAGTTAATGAGCCATAAACATTGTTCCAAATCAATTGAGTTAAATGATTTTAAATCGTTTTATAAATGTTGCATTTATTGCTTCTTAAATGATTTAAGAAATTGTTACATATTTGATACATGAATTTTGTAGATAATTTATGAAACGGAGATGGAAATAGTATCTGAAATATTTCATGTTTATGAAAATCATGTTTCTAAAATGTGCCATTTAGGCATTATGTTATGTCATGAAATGCATGTTTTTGTGGGTTTGTGGTAGTCCATTCTGTTCTGTCAACTGCACATTGACTCTGTTAAAGGCTTCTCCCACCTGCCCGTTAGTAACATGGAGCTCCTTTATGGACTCCCCTCTGTTTACAAACTACGCAAAACTACTATGTGGGATTGTGTTAGTCTGTTTTGTTATTCCTGGAGATTCGCAAGAACTCCATTATGAACCTATCTAAACCATTCTAATAATGTTCTTATGTGTTTATAAATTGTTGGCAAGTTTGATGAATACATGATTTGATATCATGATTTATATTGTTTATGAATTGTTTGACAAGTTGAGAATTTGAGAAATATGTGTTTATGAATTAAATGCAAAGTTATAATGACAATGAATACTTTTAAATGGTTTTGCTTATTCTCCGTTATAAACTTGTTACTCACGAGCTTTTAAGCTCACCCCCATTCCTCCTCATCTCCAGATGATGAGCAAGATATTGAGTAATCGAGAGTTAAGGCATCATTTCAACTTTGCATATTTGTATTTTGAGTTAGTTTATGTAAAATGCAAGGCTTTAGTTGCATTTCAAGTATTTCTCATTCATATGTATTTTATATTTTGGATTTTAATTCCAATGATGTATTGTGGCTTGAAATGTCCTTTAAAGCTTTGGAAAACATTTTTTTGATGTCAATGAAGTGTATTTGTGTTTTTCCTATGAGTTTCAAACGATATAGAATATGAACTTTTTGGATATTGGAAGTTGTAGGTTAAGGGGTGTTAAAGGTTGTAAGTATATATGTATTTTTGCATTGTTTGATGTTGGGGTCTGGTTTATAGTTCCAAAGGTTTTGCCGTGGTGAAGCCATAGTTTGCCACGGTGAATTTTTCCCGAGAGCGACTCTCGCTTGTCCTTGAAAACTTCTTCATGGTGAAGGAAAAACTTTCTTCCCGACGTATTTTGCTCGAAAGGGATTGTAATAAATCAGGAACTTCGCCGTGATGAAGTCTCGGACTTTTGCTGTAGCGTATTTTTCCTGAAGGGTCCTTGTGAGTGCTCCGATCATTTCGCCATAACGAAACTCTCCGTTTTTTATGAAGAACCTATCTGGAGCCCAACATTTATGGTATCATAGCATTTTATGATTCCTGAGATGGACATCGAAAACGGGGTCCAACATAACCTAAAGCCCAATTAAACCACCATTGCCATTGGCTTCTACCAACACCACCGTGGAGTCTTACCAACAACTCTAATATCATTAATTCCTTAATCTCCCTATATGTTGAATGTAAAACCACTGCCAATAATAACAATAACAATGAAATTATTCTAGTAACAAACTAGCCAATACATCAAATATGAAGCAAAATCCTACAAGTAAATGGGGGTTTAACCTTTTAACACTTTGTAGAAAAAACAAAACCATATCAATAATGTAATTAAAGTGAAAGATAGATTCTCACAATAACTAATAAGACTAAAATTAAGAGGAGATAAGATAACTCACTGGTTCATTAATTGAATACGTGATGATTCTCTACTTTATTGAGAGATGTCAATGAATAGACGAGGATGATTGGCTTCACTAGTCCTATTTTGATATGATGGGAAAGCATCTTCTCTAAGATTGCTTTATTAGATTGTGCATTGTCTTCTTTTTTCATAGTCAAAATGATATTATTTTATTACAAAAATATAAGAGAAGGTTAGACTTTGAATCAAACTCAGGCTCCACCTGCTAACTTCAAGTTGACCCATGCATTTTTTCCATGTCCAAAAGAAATCAATGAGTTTTAAGAGAACCCTCTATTATTTCGTTAGTAGTTAGAATTAGTAATGGGCTAGGTTAAGTATATGTCACATATAACCTAGGCACATCCCAAGGCTTGATCAGACTTAGATCATATAACTTGAGTCAGCTCAATTAGGCTTTACCTAGCCTAAAGCTTGATTAAGTCAGGTCATATCTAGAAATCTCGATCAATAAAAACTCCCACCCTTTAATGATGTCGTAAATGTACATGTTAAATTGGTAGATTATTAAAAATAATTAGAGGAACCAAATTAGAAAGATTTTTAGATGTAATAACTGAAATAACCTTCACTGAATGCATATTTCACTCCAAATTCATACTTACTTGTAAAGTAAACTAAACAAACAATAATTTCATAGAAGCCAAAACATATAACAAAGCCTTATAAAAATGCTTGAAAGGATCAATATATAAAACGAAAACAACAGTCAATAGAAGTGTTGATTAATAAATTTCATAGTTTTATTGTCCAATTCTTTTATGACATCAAATTACAAATATCAAAAGAAACAAAGTGATTTACAAACAAAAGTTTGTCTATAATAATTCCATCTCAAATTTTAGGTATCAACTACCAATACCATAATAACATGAATAAGTAAAATGATTTACAATAAATGAAGATTTTTTATGCTCAAATAAATGATTACCATCACAAAAGAGAAAAAGAAAGAGAGAGATTCTCTTGTGAAAGGAGTGTTTAATCAATAGAGGTAGGTGTTAGGAATAAGACTAAGTTTGAAAGAAGATGAGAGATGATGACTCATACTGTAACATCCCAACTCCCATAGGAAGGGTTATTTTGGTAAATTGGGATGGGTTAGGAGTATTGACTCAGGTCTCGGCATGAACATGCAATATATAGCTTTTATGAGTATTGATTTGGTTGCACATGCACAGAGTATACATGCGT
>JANIJH010000008.1:17781343-17807471 GCA_024520975.1 Erythroxylum areolatum
ACTGTGAAAGCCTAAAAATATACATACCCAGTTAAGATGTGATATGATTGCATAATCTAAAAATATGGTCATTAATGACAATTAATCATTAGATGCATTAAAACATGAAAAAAAAAGATAATGTCCTTAATGGTTTATTATCCAAATTCACTAAAGGGATGAAAACTAGAAAGCATGTTTGGAGTTCAAAATAATTCCAATATAGGCATGGAATTGGGTATACTTATGAGAATGCACCCAACATTAAGACTACATTTGCATAGTGAAGAAACATTACCTAAAGTGAAAAATAAGCATAGAGCATCCACATTTAAGCGTACACATAAATTATATGTACAGGCCATATATATATTAGGACTTATTATAAGAGAATGCCTCATGATTTTATGTATGGATCATAATCTAAGCCCAGAACTCAACACTCTCAAGGGAAGAATAACCATAGCTTCTATGTTATCATGTAAACATACCCCTTTAGGCCTCAAATAAGCACACTTCAAGCTTTTATTCATAGTAGGCATCATATATATAATTATAGTAAGAACTTTCACTACCCTAGAAAAGCATTCAATGCCTTTAATATCCAAAAAAAGATTGTTTATTATGTGTATAAATATAAAAGGCTAAACAATACAATTATGCATCATCATTACTTCTATAATATAGTACGACATTTATGTGATGAAGATGGACATACTGAAAGATTTTGTTTCCTCAAGTAAAAATGAACTAGTAAACTTGTGAAAGTGTAGGTTAAAAAGAAAAAGGAGACTAACAATCAAGGACTCAAGTTCATTTAAATACCTAAAAAAAAAGTGATGACTTTATTATATAGAAAAGGAATAAAAAACATGAACGATTAAGTCACAATTTTTTCAAAGCATCTAAAGTGATTAATAGGAAGATTTTTATTGTTGAAAAGTTTATATATATTATTTTTATTCTAACTTCCCTACCTTAAAGAAAATCTTGAAGGTATTATTATAAGATGTGGAGAAATTACTCATTAAAAAAATAAGAATGATCACCAAAGAGTCTTTAAAATAGTGAATTATTGATCCAATTGAAGGAAATAAGAACGATGAGATGCTTCCAATTGGAAAGTTAAGAAGAATCATCATATGAATCATATCATTAGTGATATCCAACAAGGGGTAGTTATTAGTTTATATTTTAGAAATTGTCTTATTTTGCATTTATTTTTCAAAATGAGTTTAAATCCTTAATGATAAATATTGTGTTTGCACTATGAATAAGTAATTGGACATTTTTAAAGTATAATATAGACTTTAGTATTTAGACTTTGAGATTATATGTAAAATGGGGATATTGAATTAGAATTTATCGATGCACTACATCAATTAGGAAATAGTCTCACTAAACTAATGAATAAGGATAGATTTTACATAATTAAAAGAGAATTGATTATGATTGATATATTTTCTATATAATAAGGAACCCCTTATGTGTTTTAACTTATTTTTATTAGTATTTAGTTTATTGATTAAGTGTTCTGATGTTTTAATTTGAGTATTCAATCTATTTCCTAACTTTTCAGAACACAATGATTAACCTATATTAGAATGCGGTTGACTAGTGTCCTTAAAATTCACCTTTTTTCTTGCCTTTTTAATGAGTTTGTAAAGAGTTTCGTTATAAGATGGTCTTATATATGGTCTTACTAATCCATCAATATAGCTTTATGGTTGAACAATGTCCCTTATGAATAACAAAATTTTAGCTTTAATGAATTTGTAATGAGTTTTACTTCTATTGTTGTTGACTACACACAAACACCAGTCGACATTTTGAGCTTTGTAGTTGACTAGTCTTCACATTTTAAGCTCTCCTCCTTATCTTTTCTTCTATTTCTCATTTTTGTTGTTTATGTCTTCCAGAATCCTATACAACTAACTTTTTTCTTTAAAACACCATCCCTTGTTTCATAAGAATCTCCCTATATTGCATTAAATTGAAAATTTGTCATTATTGGGTTTCAAATTTAAGGATTTTCAAAAGTTTTCAAAATATGGAGTTATCTTTTCAAATTGATCCTTTGAAAGTCAAATTGAAAAAGAAGTCAAGATCATATTCAAATTTGACATTTTGGGAACTTTGATACATCTTTTTTTGTTTAAATTTTTGTGACCTACAAAATTATAATCTTATGAAATTAATGGTTAGATTTTGCAATTATGCGTTTGTTTCCAACATCTAACTTTGTCAAAACTTTCTTTTGTTGCTTAAAGTAATTTTCAACTAAGAAGCAATGCCAAAATTGGGATTTATATCAAAATTAGGCACAATTATGGATGCTTATATTAAAATTGAAATTTTAAACAATTATTTTGACACTTTAATATTGAATATCATTCTTTCTTAAGAAATATTGTCAATTTCAATCAAATTTACTTTGAGCTTTTAATCAACTTAGCTTGATGCATGAAACTTTACTTTTTGTATCTTTTGGATAGTTATTTCCTTTTCATGATTCCAAAAAGTTGGAGAAAGGTTAATGAAATTAGATTATGGGGAATTAAGACATTTGTGGGGAGTGATTTGTACTTTATTTGATATTTTATAATTGTGTAAATTTATGCTATGTTTATTTTAATTTATCTACATGTATGGATATTATTTTACCTTTCATGTTAAATATTTATTTTTATTCTTGATATTGAATTATGACTTATGCATGAATTAAGACGAATCTAATCTTTATCTTGATTGTGTGCTAAATTTTATTATTACTCTCTAATATCATAAATGTACTGTTGTCATCAAAATAGAGGATATTGTTGAAGGAAGTTTCAATTAATATTTTGATAATAAAAAACATAATTACTACTAATAAGTTTATTATTTTATGAGAAGCAATATAAGAACAGGATGTACTTATAAACTCAAGAAGATAGTTCATAAAATTGTTAAAGAAAAGTTAAAGTTTGCAACTGCCAAAGTGAAGATATAGTCAAGAATAAAAGAAGATCAAGACACTTAAAGGTCATTCTATATATTTTGGAATGTTAATTGTCATATCATTTTATTCCTTTATTAATTTTAAAAGTTGATCATGCACGTACATTTCATCTTACGTCATTACATTAGTCCTTTAATTCATTAAGAGGTATTACAGCTTTTAATTTTAAAAGAAAAGCCGTTTATCTTTCAAATACTCTTTAGGAGAATTTTAAATTTTGTTTTAATTATAATTGCATTAAACAAAACCAGTATGAGTATTTAAAGTTGTTAAAATCATATTTTTAAGGGATTGGTTGACTAATAGGTTGGTGGTTGGCCAATGTAACTTAAATGTGTAATAGGTAAGTTATTGACACATTGGTCGGCCAATATGTTGATATGATTGACCAATGTCTCTCTAGGGGACATATTGCAATATCCTGTCTCCTAAATTGTTGACAGTTGGAGGGTTTAAAATATTAAACTCATGCATATTGCATTAAATAAAATAAGTTATATCAATAGATGATTAATTTGGTGCATTAGGATACAAAATTTGTTATTCTATGTACATGCATGAGATTGACATACACACAGATAGAGTATTGTTTATAAATATGAGAAATAAGTGAAATGTTTTGTGTGTACTTAATTGACATTTTCCAGAATGCTTAGATATGATTTTGATGAATTATAATTAAATTAGAGATTGATGTATTTAAGTTAGTGATTTGGAGTTCATTGTTAAAAATTAGAAGTTTGAGGAGTAAATGTATAAATTTTCCAAGTAGAATTCCTAAATGGTAAAAAATTGGATACAAGTGGTACTTTATATTTACGACAAGTGGCCCTTCAAATTTGTGACAAATATCACTTTAGAGTTATGATATCTTGAGCTTTAGAATAGTGAAATGTGTAGCTTTACAAATGGTGACATATGTGGTCTTACAATTGGTGACATTTGTAGCCTTATAATTAGTAACATGTGGAGCTTTAGAATGGTGAAATGTGTAGCTTTACAAATGGTGACATATGTAGTCTTACAATTGGTGACATGTGTAGCCTTACGAGTAGTGACATATGGAGGCTTAAATGAGTGGCATGTGGAGCCTAAAGTTAGTAACACATAGACGAATAGAATAGTAACATATGGACCAATAGAAGGATAACATATGGATCAATAGAATAGTAATACATGAACTAATGAAATGGCGACACATGTATTAGTTTGACTTTCTTTGAACTTTCTAAAGAAAATAGATGTAAAAGACAACATAAGGGAGAGTGAAGGTCTGCCATGAGGTTAGAAGAGGGAGAAAAACAAAAACAAGAAGAGAAGGAAAGAAAAAGGGGAAGAGAAGAGGAGAACGAAAGAAGTTACCAAGGTAAGTCGAAATTCTGGTTTCAATTTCATCTTCCTGTTTTGATCTATTTTTCATATCTTTAGAGCATGAATTTGAAGAAAATCAAAAAAAAATTTGTAGATATGGGTCTTAGCTTGACCTCTGTGAAAGTTTTTTGATAAAATAGTGACTAAATCTTGATTTATGTTTGTTTCCCTAATACTATCCGTAGCAGACCCCTGTGCAGGAATCTTATATTATTTCCTGATTTTTTAGGGCTTTAAATCCTGAATTAGTCAAAGTATAAAACAAGAAAAATGATTATTGATGTCTTATTAATGCTTTTGTGAAACAGCTTGGCTAGAAGATGTCTTGATAATGATTTATTGTTATTTGAGCATTGGTTGCAAGCCTATTTCTTATCAAAAAAATAGGACATAATTTGAATGCGGATTGTATTCTAAGGGGAGATGTTGTTTGTGTAACTTTTGGATATATTAAGATTAATGGAATTCTAGTTTCAGGGGGCATAAGAATCATAGTATTTGGATTGTTTTAGAGAGAGTTATGATGGCACAAGAATCATGGTATTTGGATTTTTTTAGAGAGTTATGATTAAAAGAAGACAACTTGTTCATAAAGAAGCATTAGGAAGAAAAGGATATAAACATTGCACTTAAGGATGCATACATATTCTCGCTATTCATTATCAATGATAAATTTTTATATGCATGTCGAATAGATTTTCAGAATGATTGTCAATACCCAGATATTGTCGGGACATCGAGGCAATAGCTCGTTAGAGTATTCTATGAGTTAACCTAGATGTTTCTCACTATGATTGATTTATTTTTGGTTAAATTCAGTCAATGAATTGTTATTTATATGATTGTTATAATTCTGGACATTGTTGGTCCGAAGATTTTGATATTTCAAGACTGTATATAGAAGTGTTTTCAATTTGAATGTCAATTACTAATTTTGTGATTATCCATGAAATGCTTATTTGATTCAAATTGAGTGTGAATTTTGGATAACCAGTTACACTGATGAAAACAAATGATGTGTGAGATGATTCATATCATTGTATTTGACATTCATGATGATTTAATGGGAGTTATGATTAAAATGACCAATACGCGGACATTCAGGGCAAAATGCTCGTAATCAGGGCCTAAGGCTCGTAATATGAAATTAGGGCTTAATGCTCATAATTTGAAATCAAGGTTTAAAGCTCGTAATGTGATCAGGGCTATAATGCTCGTTAAGTTGGCTAGCAGAAAATTGTTTGAAACTCGGGGCGTGAATTGGCATATTTGATCACAACAAAAAGAAGGAACAAATAAAGCTCATGTGCATTTGCATTTTTGCATATATGATAATTGAATCAAAATATTGCAATACATATAGATATCATTGATAATGTGATATGGTGATTAAAACTGTTCTATGTGATATGATTGTTGATGTGCAATAATATGTTGCTGGAACTGTCCTCTATGATATGGCTTACGTGAGTGCATCGATGATGGTTCACTCACTGAGTTCGCAAACTTATCAAAATTGCAATGTGGTTTTCAGGTCCAGGAGAGATCTATCTAGTCTAGTTGGAGTATAACTTCTGACTTGGACATGATTTAGTGGTCAGGATCAGCTATAGCTGTAGAAGTCTACAGTTATTTTGCATGAAGAATAACATTGTCACATTATCTTATTGATATCAGACTTTCTTTATGTCTTTTGAATATTACGCAAATTGTGATATACCGCTGGTTACTATTTAGTGTATGTTTTGAGTATTAAATATAATGTTAAGATTTATGAAATGTTTTGATATATTTTTTTTGTTGAGGCAATTTAAAAGAAAGTTGAACTTTCCTTTATATGGTTTACACAGGTTAAATATGAAAGGTATTTTTGAAAGTAAGGTCAAACTTTGGAAATTTATTGATTAAAATGCCTCTATGCTATATAATATTATGTGTAAGATGGAAAATTCTTTTTGAGTTGTTTTTCTAACATATTATTTCAGTAGAGTAAAGCCTCGAATATCCTCTAATATGCTCGGGAATATGCTCTATTAGAGTGGTATATTACACATATTAGTTGAATAATATGGTTTAATGGTCAAGCAATACCTAACGACTAGCATATTTTATACACTAAATGCATATTGGTTGACCAGTATGACTTTATGGTCGACTGATATAGATTAAACTTATAACAGGGTTGTTTATTAACATGATGATTAACTAATTCAGTAGAAGGGAAAAGTGAGGAAAAAAATCAATTAAATCAATTAAATAATCAATAAATACAAAAAAATAAGCAAAATAGAGTGTATATTTAATTCAAGGGAAGAATCGATAATAAGAAGGAATCAAGTATGGTTTAAGCAAATCATTTTAATATTTTATCATAGTCATCAATTGAATTAAGGGCTTTATCATTACATGGTCATTTTGCACTTGGGGCATATTACATTTACTTTACCATAATCAAGAGAAATTTTGGAAGGGTTTTAAAGAACCCTTTTGATGCATCAGATGACTTTTAAGGAAGTCTTTCAACAATTTTGAGTCAAGTTTTTATCAAATGAATATGTTCTAATCTTTAAAGGAACTTTAAAAGTTTTGAAAACCATGTTTTATAAAGATTTATTGACCCATATGGTGATTTTGGTGATCGATGTTAGGGTTTTGGATTGACTAGTTAACTAGTGTTATAGTATTATTGACTGAACTCTTTTGAAAGCATATATTGTGAGTTTGTGACAATATTAGTCACACTGGTTGATCAATATACCATAATGGTTGAGCAATCGTTGTAATGATTAGTTTTATTTTTAGTCATTATTTTAGGTTGTTTTGATTACTAATAGACCATATATGAGTTACAGGAAGAATATTGGATATACTAGAGAATTGTTAAGATCCTTGAGAGGTTAGAATATGCATATGTACATCACATAACATATATTGAACCTTTATTCATTAGTGTGAACAAAATGAGTCTTTAAGTTGTATAATTATGGCAATTGAGAAAATTTATTAGGGATATTTCATGAAGGTCCCTTTTGAACTTGAACAAGATCTGTAAAGTGTTACTACTTACATATAATAAAGAAAGATGATTGTAAGGGTTCCTATTCACCTGTGCCAAAGAAAATGATGTATAGAGGTTTGCTCTTCAAGTATTAAAGGAAGAATATAGGAATTCTTAAGTGGAACCTGAGGAGTGGATGTAAGCTAATGGTTTATTTGGTTGAACTACTATAAATTGATTTTGTTTCTCTTTCCTTACTCTCTTTTATTTATTGTGATTGCTTTGTGATTATCGTATGTGAAATTTTCATAACCATTTATTAGTTTAGAGATAGTAAAAAATGAACAAGTACAATCCATCCTTCCTCTAATGTGCCATATGGGGACCAAAAATTGATATTAGAATAAGTCTTATTTATTGCATTTAGATTTGTAGAAAATTTTAATCAAAGATCTTTATAGTATAATAATTTTAAGCCAAAATAGTCAATATATAAATAGACCCCCTTTTTGTGAAGGTAGCAATTAACTAAGGTTAAACATTTCCATTTAACTAAAATGATTTATCATTAAATAAATGTACACAATAGTCCATATGTTCCAACAAGAACTATAATTATCAATAAAGTACTAAAAGATAAAAGTGAGTGTAGCGATGTTGATAATAGACTCATTTAAGTCAAATAGCAAAGTGATGCATATTATTTTGTACTCTTAGTATAAATAAATTCAATGAGGTGTTATATATAAAACTACCTATGAGATATGGCACACACTTAAAATCTCATATGAAAACATTACTCAAGTAAAAGAGAGTAAAGGGAGCTTACTAGTGCATTAATATGAACTATTTCACATGAAGAAAAAATAATCAATTTCTACTATGTATACTTGCCTCATTTATATCACTAATACTGTCAAATGTCTTCATAAAACTTACACTAATCTTAAATTAGTGAAAATTTTTATTAGGACTTTAACAAGGTTTGAGAGGCAAAGGCGATGATCATATAAGAAATCAAAGATTTGAGTATCTTACTATTGACAAAGTTAGTTAGATTAGTCCTTACTTGTGAAATGTAGATAAATAAATTTTATGAAGAAGAAGTGGCTTTAACAACATGAGGAGTGATATTTAACGTCTCCAAAGATAAGAAAATTAATAATGAGAATAACTCCACAAATAAGAGTGATGAGGATGATATAAAACTCATTAAAAATAAATTCAAGATGTTTTTAAAGGAGAAGAGGGAGAAATAATTGAAGAGAAAAAAAAAACTAAACAACCATATGAGATGATACGACTAGTTTGGAGAGTGAAGAATCTAAAATAATTGTTGCATGTATATATTTTATGGTCAATAATAGCAAAGTATAATTTTCCTTAAATTCTTATAATAATAATAATGATTGTGATATTGATCCTTCATATAATGAGTTAGTTAAATGCCTAGAGATCATAAGTTTAAAAAGAAATAGTTTATCTTCCAAACATGAAGAGACTTCAAAACTCTTAAATGCATATATGATTAAGGATAAAAAATTAAAATATGATACGCATGAAATACTACAATTTAAGAGTGTGGTTATTACTAATGCTAATGAACATAATTTTTTGCATAAGAATGAGATATTGATAAAAGAGATCAATATTCTCTAAAAATTATTATTTGAGTTCACTTTACTGAGTGAAAAATTGATAAAACACTTGGAGCCTAAAAGACCTCAAATGATAGGCATGATAATGGGTACATTTATAGCAACGTATCGACCTCAAATACTTGAAGGAAAAATTATGTTTGTAATGATAAGCCATTGATTAAGTCCTCACATAATCTTATAGTACTAAATTTTAGACATGAAAATTCCAATCTCCACACATCATATTTTAGCTCTCAAGGTAAAAAGAAATTTCATGCATTTATTTAAAATTCATATTCTAAACCTAAAGAGTTTAGCGTTCAAGGAAAAATATGAATAATTTTTATCCAAGATCATCCCAAAAGAATATGAAACAAGTTTTTCATTCATATAGGCCTCTTTATCATCAAAATAACATGAGTTCATAATTATCATAGGTCTCATTATAAATATAAAGACAAAATATATGCTCTTATTTAGCATAGTTCATAACCATTATAGGTCTTATAAAGTCATAATCATTACGGAAACAATCTCTCTACTAATTAGGGGTAAGGTTGTGTACTACTAAAGCTTTTTAAACTTCGTGCATCAGTGGAATTTCTATTGGGTATTGTTGTTGTTGTAAATATAGACATAATAGATGCTTCCATTTAATATAAGTCACATTTCTATTAAAGAAATATGTTATTTACCAATTAATATGCAATACCTTTTCATTACATAAGGAGTTTCTAACCTCACACATATCTAAAAAAGAGAATTATACCACCAACATCATCCATCAAGACCTACAAATACATATATGTCACAATCTTATAAGTCACAATGATACAAATTTGTATACTTCATCTTATGTGAGATATCACTTTTTTAGCGATTATAGACATATTCATAGAAATTTTTCTTTCAAATATTTTTTTCAAGTAAACCTAAAAAATGTAAAAAGATATAAGTTGAAAAAGCTTTAAACATGAATCCTCAATTTCCTAATTATGTGTAGGTGCCTAAAATATATTAATTTCTTTACATTGTAGGTCAACATCAAGTGACATCAAATGAATATCAGCGACTAGTATCCCTTTTTATTGATATCAAATAAGGAACAATAATTTTATCTTAAACAATCAATTTTAAAAGAAAAATCACTAAGAGCTCTCACATATGCTGAGATTATTATCAAAATACCAATCGTTGAACAAAGTGCAAAAGAAAAGGAAGTAAGCATTATTGGTACATAAAAAGAAGGTATTTACTCCTAATTTCATATTGATAACATTTGAGCATATAGACTTGGAATATATATATAGGGGAAGGAAGAATTGTTATATGTACCTAAAAGGAAAAGAGGCATATTGAACTTTAAATTGGTACATATTTAAAAATTATGCTTATATGATACGAGTTTTTGAATAGAGAAAGAGAGAAGTTATTTATTTTTACCTTTTGATGCCTATAAAGTTATGTATCATGTATCTTTTTTAATGTTGATAGACAATGGAGATATTAAAACTTAATCATTCATAATGCATGAAATAAGAGGGAGCATGCATTACATATTGCTTTACATAAAGGAAGCTTACTCAATATCATTTTTTTAATATCACTAAATATTTTATCATTATAAAAAAAGATAAGATTGTTCACTAAATGACACCTTAACCTAACAATTTGATGATGATAAAATATATTATACTAATGAATTTAATTTTAGTGATACTAATAGCTCTATTATAATAAAATAAAGTACTATGAGAATGAAAATTTTCAACAGAAGGGAAAAAAAAGCAAAAAGTTAATTGACTAATTAAAAAAATAATAGATGGAGCAAAATGAGTAAAGTGGAGCACACATATTCAATTCAATTAAAGAACCAAGAATAAGAAAGAATCATAATGATTTAATTGAGCCATTTTAATTCTTTATATAAACTAATCTTTATCATTTCAATGAATTAGGGATCCAATGATTGCATGATCATTTTGCTCTTAGGGCATATTGCTTATACTTTATCATAATCAAGAGAAAGTTTGGAAGTTTTGAAGAAAATATTCTTAATGGCAGAATCCTTTGTTGGTATAATTCTAACAAAATTGAAGTCCATGTGATCCAGATGGGAGACCAGTATATGCACTTGCAATGTAAGGAACTTGGAAAGGACCTTTTTATGGTTACTTTAATCTATGCTTCAAACTTTGCATTCCAACAGGTTGATCTGTGGAAGGAGTTGCTGGAGTTCCATGCTGGGATGGGGGGATCGTGGGTGGTAGTTGGAGATTTTAACTGTTGTCACCCTTCTTTCGAAGTTAAGGGCGGAGTGAGATTTCATGGAGGAGCTGGTGGAGAGTTACAAAAACTATTTGGTAATTTTAACTTTGTTGATCTTAGAGGGAGTAGTAGATGGTTCACATGGGAGAACAAACAAAAAAGTCACATGTATATTCGGAAGAAGCTTGATAGAGCATTGGTTAATCAACAATGGCTCCTATCTTTTCCTTTTGATTCAGCGGAGTTCGGTGACCCAGTTTTTTCGGATCACACACCCATTATCATTCATCACCAGTTTGATAATACTAGACCTGGAGCCCCTTTTCAATTCTTTAATGGTTTGCTTTGAGTTGAGGGATTTATGGACATGATTGCGCAGATTTAGAGGATGGAGAAACAGGGCTATAAAGGGTTTTAGTTGATGCAGAAGCTGAAGCTTGCTAAACAAGCGATCAAAATATTTAGCAAGAAGCGAACCCGCAACCTCCAAGAGCTGAGCACACACTTGGCATATCTACAGCAGCAGTGTTATAGGGAGTCACTAAATGAAAGACATGTACTTGAGTTCGATGCCATGCAAAAGTACCAGGAGGCATTGAAGATGAATGACTCCATTCTTAGACAAAAAGCAAAATAAAATTGGCTGAAGGAGGGTGATCGAACTACCAAGTACTTTCACACAGTTATACTTGCACGACATAACATTAACACTATTTTTGAACTGACGGATTCGGAGGGAACCATAAGAAAAGGTCAAGCAGCGGTGTCAGCCCATGTTAGAGATTTTTTTGTTCAACTTATAGGTCGTAATGTAGCGTTGAGATGGGATGGCTTTGGGGTTAGAAATGTGTTGGACTTCACTCCAAGTCAAGAAAGATTGGACTTGCTTAACGCCCCTGAATAGCTCTAAAGCTCCCGGTCTTGATGGGTTTTAGATTGGGTTTTTCCAACAGACGTGGGACATTACAGGTCAACTGTTAACGAAGGCAGCACTTGAGTTCTCTCATCTGGGAAACTCCTGCAAGAGATAAATCATACCTACATTTCCTTAATTCCCAAGAAAGAAAGACCTGATAAGATTATGGATTATAGACCGCTATCGTGTTGCAATGCAGTTTACAAAATCATTGATTCTCTTTTAGCAGAGCATTTGAAAGGGGTATTGGCGGAGGTAGTCAGCAATGCTCAGGGGGCCTTTCTCCCTTCAAGGAGTATAGGAGACAATATATTGTTGCTACAAGAATTGATGGGCGAATATCATACTGGGAAAAAGGTTAACAATTGCACCTTAAAAATTGATCTTTATAAATCTTTCGATACTATTGACTGGGAATACTTGAAGGAATGCATGCTGGGAATTGGATTGCCTCCGAGGTTTCGTCATTAGATATCTCAATGCATACAAACGACCTCTCTGAGTGTTCTTATTAATGGTATTCTGACGATGCCATTTAAGAATCAAAGAGGGATAAGGCAAGGGGACTCCCTTTCCCCTTACTTATTCACACTGGCGATAGAGGGCTTATCAAGTTTACTATCCAAATTGGTGCGATGCAATGGGCTACTTCAGTACCATTACAAATGCAAAGAATTGAACTTATCTCATCTTATGTATGCGGATGACATGATACTTCTGTGCAAGGCTGAGCCGCAGGTGTTAGTGATGATGGTGAACTTGATGAACACTTTTTCTTAGTGGTCGGGATTGCAAATGAACATTCAAAAGAGTGTCATTTATATATCCTCAGATGAAAGCAATCGGGAAGACTTTAGCAATCTGGTCAAGTTATCTCTTCAAGGCACACCGTTCAGGTATTTGGGTGTTCCAATCACCTCAGTTAAGCCTCAATTTTCTGACTTCATGCCTTTGTTGGGAAATTTAAAGCGTAGAATCAATGCGTGACAGAATCAATTTCTCTTCTTTGCAGCCAGAGTTAGCCTTATTGTATCTGTCTTGAATAGCATGAATGTGCACTGGACAGCTCATGTCATAATTCCGAAGAAAGTGACTAAAGAAATGGAGCAGATTCTCAAAGCATTCTTAAAGACTGGTAATCATGAAAAGTGTAAGGGTGTGAAAGTTAAGTGACGTGAGATTGTCATCTCAAAGAAGCATAGGAGATTGGGCATAATTTCGTTCAACTTAATGCAAAGATGTCTACTTATGAAGAGAATTTGGCATTTATTTGTGGATAAAGAGGCGATGTGGGTTAAATGGGTGTAGGTCTACCGCCTTAGCAAGCAAAGTTTCTGGAAACTTCAATTAAGGCACAATTACTCCTGGATTTAACAGTCTCCTGCAGTTGAGGGAATTGATTTATCCTGTAATTAGGAATAGAATTGGGAGTGGTGAGGATACATTTTTCTAGTTTGATAATTGGCATGTGAGAAGTCCTCTCTAGATACAAAATGAACTAAAGGGGGCCAGGAACTGAATTCCTAAGGCAACCTCACTTGCGTGGGTTGTAGGAGAGGGAGATCGCCTGTTTAGGAGCAGATTCGGACATACTATCGTTAGCTATATGAATGAAATAATACTGAGTAATACTCCAGACAAGATGATTTGGGCAGCAACCTAAGATGGCGTTTTCACAACCTTTTCAGCACGTGGCATTGGGATGGAGCTGAGGGAGCAAGTGCCTTGGGTTGAATTGGTTTGGAAACAGGTATTATGCCCTAAATCTACTTTCTTCTTGTGGCTAGCTATTAAAAATAGATTGAGAACTAAGGACAGGTGATTTGGTACATTCGATCCTATTTGTGTGTTGTGTAAGCTAGTAAATGAAAGTAGAAACCACTTGTTTTTTGAATGTGAGTATACCAAAGTAGTGTGAAGTCAAATTTTGCATTTGATAGGCACTCTGAATTTTGTATATGATTGCAAGAGGCTATACAAAAAACCAAACAAGAGAGGCCGAACGGTTTTATTATTAAGGCCTCGTTTCAGATGGTACTTTATCACATATGGAAGGAGAGGAACAGACGGCTTTATAAATAAGTTGAACAAAGTAAATATGAGCTTGCGGACTGCATAGTTAATTTGATGAGGGAGGCCATCATTGTGAATGGGAAGCAGGATTCTATGCGGCTAGCAATGAGGAGGCATTGGTTTTTGTAGTTGTAAGTGGTTTGTTTTGATTGCGCAAATGGGAAAGTAAGGGCTATTCTCTCCCGTTTTTATATCCTTTGTAGGTTGTAATATAATGTACATTGTAGACTTTACCTTTTTTTGGTAATACAATTTCTTAAATTTTAAAAAAAATTAATTACTTTTGAGAAACTTTCAAGACAATTTTAGATCAATATTTTGTCAAAGTAATGTGTTTTGATATTTGAAAGAAATTGAAAAGAATGGACAAACTTGTTTTAGGAAGTTTGATCGATCAATATGGTAATTTAGGTGACCGATATTAAAATTTTGGATAAACTGATTGACTAATGTGGCATTGTGGTAGACCAGTCTATTTTGAAAATTTCTATAATGAGTTTATGTCCACATTGTTTTTTTGGTTAAATAATGTCCACATTGTTCGATCAATATTCCATAATAATTGACCAATGCTAATGTTAAAAGCCATCAGCTAATTTTATTTCTAATGATTATTTTAAGTTATTTTATATATAAATAAATCATATATGAGTCATAAGAAGAATACTGGAGGACATATTAAAGAATTGTTAAGAGCCTTAAAAGGCTAGAGAGAACACGTATGCATCATATAACACATATTGATGTATTATTGCAATTGCAGTTTTTGAGTTATATAATTATTACAATTGGAGATATTGCTTAGTAATACTTTGTTAGGATTCTTCTTGACTTACAAAAGAAGTTATTCTTTATTTGTAGCAAAGTAAGATAGTGTAGAAATTTCTCTTCACCCATGAGAGAACAGGTGTTGCATGGCATGTTAATCTTTACCCATTTAAAGAAGATGTGAATTATCAAATGAAGCTATATGATTGTATGCAAGTTAAAGATTGGACGTAAGTCAAAGATTATTTAGCCGAATTATTATAAATCGATTTTTCTCTCTTTTCTCACTCTATTTTATTTATTATGATGATTTTTTTGTGATTATCATATATGAATTTCTCATAATTATTCATTAATTTATAAATGAAAAACAGAAAAAGAAACGCATACAATTCACCTCCAATCTTTTTTGTGTGTCATTTAATGTATACATAACAAACTTAGAACGTATTCTTGTTAACACTTAAATAACAAAACTTTAATTTTGTTATATATAGAATAGCACCTCGTGGCTTGATAAACCAATTGATTTTGATTTTGCTATTCTTCCTGCCACTTGCAAAAACTTAATAACATTAACTAATCAAACATTGGTTTCTTAGTTCATTAAATATTGTAAAATAATACTATTGAACTTATGCAACATGAATATTGTGGACCACATATGATTGAAAGAAATAAAAAAGCAAGATGATGCTGTTTCAAAGTCTGAATTCTTAAAATATACATATTATTCAGACTAGTAAATTATGTTGCAATTTTTGATTCCACCAATTTTCGTTCCACGTCAAGCCTCTTATCTTTTAACCACAATATCTCTGGTGAATCCGCCTGCAGATGATAGATATATAGCTAGGTAACTATAAGTGAACAAATTAGAATAATATCAGTCCATTATTATAATTAATAGCATTTGTTATACGATTTAAAAAAATTTATATCAGGGTGAGCCTTGAAACAATTGATAATATTACTCCAAAACATCACAGGTTCAAGTCACGAATAGATAAACATTTTGTTTAATGTTTGTGAAAATATATTTTTGTGCATGTGCACCTGGATAATGATTCATGACATAAATATAACAACATACTGCTATTGGCATAAAGCGCAACTAAAGATAACAACTGATTAGGAACTGATGAAAAACGGCACTAAGGACAGGACAGCGATGGGGTAGAGATTGTAATAATAGCACTCCACCGCCAAAATAAATGAATTTATATGTTGTGCTTTTAAAATTTTTATATGGAAATATTTTCTAATTATCAAAAGGACCCAACTTAATTTATAAAATTTTGTTCTTTGGTTTGTGTCGAAATGACTAGCAGCTCATGGTACATGAGAGTTTATCGGATAATTAATGAAACCAATACGCCATTTAATTTTCAGGGTTTGGTGGCTTTTTGTGTGTTGCTTTCCTGTTCAGAATTCTGTAGCACCAAATGGCTACTCTGACACGCGCTTATGAAAGCCCTGAGAGACAAACAAACGTATATTCGGACTCAAAACCAAATACTGGTCAGGTACAGGACAGGACCACGCAAAGTTTACATTTAGAACTAGGAAACAATGACGTTTGATTGTGGCAATGGCAGTGACATGTGGTGACTTCTGGGTCCCATCTCAGACTTGATGAGATCAGATTGAGGGCTGAATCCGATTTAGTTTTAAAGGAATGTTCGAATGTTGGAAATCAACGAACCCACCAAACCTTGTCAGCACAGCAAAAGACCAATTGGAATGATTGTCACTTGCCAGCATTGACTTGTTTTTGATTTATTTGATCCAGTGGAAAAGGATGTCCCTGTCCCCTACCCAATGCATGGGGATCAGATATTGATACTGACAACCTGGATACAAGGTACTTATTAATGATCGTATCATAAACCACTGACGTGTCATTGCCGGTTTCAGTGAAGAAAGTACTACCAGGGAATTCACAAAACAATATGCATTCTTAGTCATAAAAAGCTTTTCCTTGTCCTTTACTCAAATTATATTCATATGAAAAGAAAGGCAACCTTTATCTTTCAGACAATGAGGGTCAACAGAATCAACATCCAATACTTACTTTTCAATGAAAGTTATAATAGAAGCTTCTGTGCTCTCTTCCTGTGTCCAACGCCTAGTTACCTATTTTTTAAGGAATCTCAAGTCGTAGAGAAGCTTTTGTTTATTATTCTTTAAAAGCCAATTAAACCAATGTAAAGTCTACAATTGTGCATGCTCCTGTTTTAACTCCAGAACCTGAAACAAATGTATTATCCGAAGTGTTTCATTGTCCTGAAGTGCTTTGTCTTCAACAACTCAGGTTGCATGTTTCCCGGGCTAATAACAGGAAGCCCTGAAAAGGATAAGAATAATATAGTAGATAGAACAAGAGGGCGAAAAAAAAAAGAAGCTTCCATAGATTACACTAGATTTGCCTACTTTAACGTCACAAGAACCAGATGACATTCAAACTACTGATCCTCTTTTCCTATAAGTTAGTTTGGATACTTCTTGTCCCTTGGAAATCCATTAAAATATACATGGGAAAAATATATACTTTCTCAAAAATGACAAAGACAGGCCTCAATTGAAAACCTAAAAAAGCCCCCTTATGTTACTTGGTGTTGACCAATGCTGCATTCCATTTCACATCACTTCTTTCTTGCACACCAGCCAGCGTGTTAATATAATAAAGGACGTCACAGGCCGGGATGTGCAGTATTCCCTGGAATGCAGGATCTTGATCTACATAGTATTCAGTTGGACATATATAGTTCATAATCATAGTGAAAGACATTGTGCCTCATCAGGTAGATTCTTAGGGCTTGGTAGCGCTGCAAAATATCTCTGAGGAATTGGTCTAAGAATGCCAGATGCATCCATGTGTCCCCGGACATGAAACTTGGCAAACCGGTTGATCACAGAAAATTTTTCTAATTCCTTAAGTTCCAACCTGACGTCTACAACAGATGTCTTGTCCAATCTACATTTTTGAAAGGAAAGCATTCAGAAAACATTATCAGTTGAAGAAGCCACTAGTAATTCATCTTGTGATGATTAAAAGATTCAAGACTAGTAATAGTACAATACTTATCCCACACCTTTGGAAGTCTTTTTCCAGCTTCTTTGCCTTACCAATGAAGTTGTCCAGAACCTCCAGGAATTGTTGATCACTTCTCTCCGAAACTTTCAGCTTTTCTGCATAACTGAGTAAAATTTGTAGGCAATGGTAAGCTTTGAAGGAAAAGAAGTTCAATAAGCAATCGAATGAGTAATCTGTCATGATTTGCAAAACACTATGTGCTTATGAAGAGTGACACTCACATGTTGCTGTAATCCACTGCCTCAAACAAGTCACCTGTTTTGCTGTAAGCGATGCTACATGCATCACCCAATGATAATCTGGAGACCAAGTATGATATGGGATCATAATTTGAGGCTGCGTCAGCAGAGAGAAACGATGCTGGTGCAGGACAAAACAGTTGTTGCATTAGCTGTGTTGTGAACACTAGCCTTCTCTTTACTCGAACTACTGGTTGCACTTCTTCAATCAATTCATCCTCTACCTGTAACAGATAAGGAAATAAGAACCCAATTTTAATGTATCTAAGAAAACAAACTCTTAAACCATTAACATAGTTCACCTTCTCGATCAGTCGATTTGTTGCTTGTGCCCAGTCTTCTTCAGAGGTGCTGCAAGAGAAAAAGTAATGCATCATTTACATGGCAAAGAATAAAGGGCAAGAACAACACAGAAAATGCCAACCAACTAAAGCTAGATTAAAACTTCCAGTTGGCGGAACTTTAAGTTAGCTTTTGTCAAATAGGGATTGTTCCAAAAAGGGGGAAAAATAAAAAACCAAGCACATTAATGAAAACCGTTATTCTCCTAGATAAAAGTGAAACAGAAAATAAATGGGATGATGAGAGTAAAAAGAAAGGAGGCATTAATAATATAGATACCTGATATTTCTAACCCTTTTGGAATCTTGAGTAACTTCTTTGTGCCATGGTAAAGGTTCAATGGAAATAGTTTTCCGTTTTTTTGGCTTAATTATAGCTAGCTGTTCCCTTGTTTCTTCAGGTAATATGTAAGGCACTGAAAGTTGTTGATTTGCAATTGAGGCAGTATTTGCATTTGGCCAAACCCTCCCACCTTGATCAGCATCAGCAGCTGAAAGTTGCTCGGCAGAAGTCTGAATATGCAAATCCTGAGATGGTTTTCCAAGAGAGAACGGTGAATCAGCTGTTTTTGCTAGTCCAGAGTCAAACATTGGGACCATTTGTTCATTCTGAAGAGATTCATATTGTTTAAACCAAGATGGGGCCACCCTCAAATTAACCTGGCTATAGTTTGTGTGGTTAGACTGCAGACCTCTGCTACTAGATTGAGTCTGTGAGTCATTGTGGCCAAATGTCACCATGTCCTGACAAGATCCCACTAAAAGAGCTGACTTAGAAGAAGCTCTTGCAATTTGACTATCTTTTACTTCTAAGAAGCTTAGGATTCTGGTATCCACGACTCCAGATTGATTAGGCTGTAATGCTGCATTTAGTCCACTATCCAAAGTTTGTCTGGAACTTGAACCATTGTTATCCAACTGATTCCCAGTAGCATGCTGAAGTTCTCTAACATTGTTTGTTGCCTACACTTGGTTAACAAAGGCATAATTATAAATGTGATCGGGTAACCGAAGGAAACCATCGAGATGTTTTATAATGAAAGTTGAAGCACATTTGTTATTATGACTTACCCTATAAAGGTCATGGGGTTGGGAATGAAACATCAACGAGGCTGAGGTAGGAACAATTGCATCTGAAACATGGTCTTGATCTTGAGATATACCACCTGACTGAGAATTGTCAAATATATCTGGTGTTGTTCCCTGCTGTAACATTTCTTTGCCAGGACCAAATCCGAAACTTTGAAAATTAGAAGATCCACCAAATTCTAATGATTTATGTCCACTTCTTACACATTCTTGGTCATTCGACAGATGATGAGCCTCGGAAGAGCTTGTCAAAGAATTATTTGACAGATCCAGAGATGAAGATAGAGTAGAAGGAAACTTGACAGTTAGTGCACCAGACGGTTGTCGCTGACTTGGAACATTTCTCCATACATTATGAGGCTTTGTTAAAATTTCACTCTGTTGAGGCGAGCCTGATATTGCATTCAGTTGAGGCATAGGTGAAGCCTCCAAAACTGGAAACCTTTCTCCAAAAGGCTTGGTTGGAATCTGATCATGTGCATAATGAGTGGAGGATTGGGTTAAAGCTGAATATTTACCAACAGGACTAGATAACTTCACCTGCCAGGACTGAGACTTTTCCGGTACTTCAGATATGGACTGTGTTTGAAACTGATTTCTTGTCTGAAGCGAATCCAATGTCATGGAAGTCAGGGAATTTCCTTGCACATTTAAATTTGAAGAGAAGCCAGTTTGTAAAGAGGTAGGGGATCTATTAACAGCAAGCATTCTTCGAGACAATTCATGTGAAGAAGACAAAGATTGGATAGAAGATGACGGTCCCAAATATGTCTGATTTTTCTCCAATGATTCGGGATTAATTGGACTATAATTTAAATTGCCAACATTCTGTAACAAAGCCTGAGGAGAAATTAAATTGTTTGAGTTTGGCAGTCTTTGAGATGGAGGACCCAACCTTAAACCAAAGCCTTGGGAAGCAGAAGATTGAGGGTACAGTTGAGTAACAGATGTATCACAGGAATCTCCTCCAGGCATCTTGGGCAATGCATTAGATACCATAGATCCAAATGGTTGCATAGAGCCATCATCCCTTGATTGATCAACTTTTTGAAGAAGCTCAAGAATGTGTTCACTGCCACATCATTTCATTTAAAGATTACTTGAGATCAATCCGAAATGGAAGTACTAAATCTAACAAGCTAATGTTCTAGACTCAAACATGACAACTTAGAACTTGAAGCTGTAAAACATGAGAAGAAAACTTTAGAATCAACAAGAGGCATTTAGCATTAACAGTCTGTAAAACCAACTGGACATTTGCATAACAGTCTTAAAACTAGGTACCCTGTCTGTGCAGTGACATTTGAGCCATCGTGGAGAGTTGATTCCTCAAAGATATTTGAACACTGATTATGATTGGTGGGTGCTCCCTCTGGTGCTCTATTGTTTTCTTGAAAATCAGGTAAATAACCCTGTAAAAAAACTTGAAATACTTGTTATTGACAGAAGTAGTAGCAGTTAGACGAAGCAAAATTGACAACGGTTAAGTAAAATCTGCACCTTGTCTATAGTCATGGAACTGCCAACGACATCGTCAAAAACTTTGAACTGCCCCGCACTTCCTTGTTGATGGGAGCTCAATCTTTTGGAGATATAGAAGTCACTAGAATTCTCCCTTTGGGAGCTACTCGGCTGCTCTATATTTGTTTCATTGGTTCTTCCATGAGAATTATGCTCACTATCAATTTGCTGCTGACTTTTCCCCAACCTCTCATGGCCCTTGTTGTCAGTGGAAAAATCACTTAAGGCGACTCTCTGCAGCTGCTCACCACTACGGTTGTGTCCGAATATCTGCCCACCCCACACATTTTCAGAATTCATAAACAATTGAACCTTTTGCACTTCGTCGACTGATGGCTTATGATGATTGTTGTAATTCACTATTGATACATGTGATCCACCAAGGGATACATCTTCTCTGTTTTCAATTGACAACTGGATATTAGGTTGTTCAAAACCAGGGAAACTGGAGCTCATATTGGAATCAGTAATCAACGGAACACGTTTCGAACTAAAGGAGGTACTCTGCAAATTGTTAACAACCCAGCCTGTCTGATGCTTCTCACTATCCACAAAACTTGAGATCTGATTGTCAGCTGAATGATCTGTGTTTTGGAAAGTCAGGCCACTCCATTCCTCCTGAATGCCAGTGTCACTACTAGAAGCTTCTGCCACAGCAGACTGCATTAGAGCGCTCCAGCTTCCACTCTGAACAGAAGGGAAAGCATTTAATGAGTCTGCGTGTTCCAGAACATTGCCAAAGCCTCCAATGCTCATATCATGGTGACTTCCAAAAGCATCCCGGATGTTGTCATCCATATTGTATAAAATCTTTGCTTCCATAGGGTCCAGGGGAACCAAACCTTGAGAAGGACCAATTTGTTTTGCTGTTTTCTGGATAGCAGGCCAACTGGTTTGTTCGTGTCTCGCATCAAATTCTTCAGGGGAGGCATTTGCTTGTTGAGAATTACCTTCTTGGAGGTTTCCAGGGAAAACTCCACCATTCAGACTCTGAACTGGAATTTGCCCAGAGTCTTTATCCTGAAATCCCTGCTTTGCCATCAATGATCCTTGTGATAAGCCTATTAGGTCAATGGGAACAGAAGAAGGATCTCCTACAAAGGAATTAACAATTGAAGAATGAATTGCAGATTTTGGGACTTGACAACCGGCCAAATTGACAGAATTATGTGACCTTCCTAGGAGAGGGATATGCTGGCCTATGCTATCTGTTGTGTTGGCAATGGGCATGCCATACAAATCAAGTTGCTGAGAAGCCATACCCATGGACCGATGAGCCAGAAATTGCTCCTGAGGAAACATAATTTTATTAGGCATTCCTGGTGCAAGAGGACGTGCTCCTTGCTGCATCCAGTTCTGAAGCATTTGTGATGCATCAGTAACAGGTTTTCCATTGATGAGCGGCGAAAAGTGACCTCCACCAGCTTGCTTGCCTACAGCGCAAACCTGGTTCAAGGAATTGTGTTGCTTCACATCACCTAACTTCTCAAGTTGTTGCTGTCTCTGGAATTCTTGAAGTTGTTTGAACATCATGTGCTGCTGCAACAATTGCATATCCTTATAACTAGACTGCTGCATTGGGTGAGCCACTGAAGTAGCCTTCTGTTGGTCCCTCAGAAGTTGCTGCTGTCCTCTGTAGAAGTGAAAATCACTAGAGGCTTCAGTAATCTCTGATCTTTCTGAATTTGCTGTTAAGGTGGGACTGTCAGCACACTCATATTCCTGTTGAAATTTAAAGCCAGATAAGCTTCTTGAAGTCAAAACTTGTTGATCGTAGCAGGTAATATCACCAAATACTCCTGGTTGGCTCCTCTTTGACAGGGAATTCTGGCTTCCAACCAGCAAGTCATTTGAATTCAATGGAGTGTTTATGGCAGGGATACTGGAATATTTGTGTTGTGAATTTAATTGAATACTCTCATGATACAGTGCAGCACTTGACTTACCACCGCATCTTGCCACGCAATCTATAAATATCAAAGTATTTACACCATGAGTTTGGGAGAGAATTAAATAAGAGATTCAAACTGCCGTAAAATTATGCAATTCCAATTTTTCTAATTTCGAGATAAGAGGAAAGCCAATCATACAAAGACCATAAAACAGTGTAAGCAATTAAGTTATTACAATAAGCCAAGAGTGTACCCAATTCTGGCAAGATGTAATTTCTCAGATTTAAATTCGGTGATGACGCAATCCTTGTTGATTTTCCAACCCACTGACTGTAATCAAGAGATGGTTTATTGCCAACAGCTTGAGATGGATACTGTCCCTGGGAAGAGATTCCTAGCTCATGCAGACTGCTGATACTGTCTTCAGCTTCGTTAGCAGGCATTAAATATCAGCAAACCAAGCTCTTTCCAGTTAATTGTTCAAGAAGAAAGCATGTCTATCCATATGTAAGATCCTTAAACCAAATAACCCCAAACAAAACCGAAACTTCTATGACCACACTATGACAACTCCTCAAATCACCATCACCTGCAGAAAATCAGTTCAAGTAAATAAGCTTCATTCAAAAGGTCTTATGTAGTAATCTGTAGTGGAAAAATAAAAGAAACTTACATTTTTAACAAATCAGAATCGCCAAATAAAATGCGAAAGCATGACATTAGACCACAAAAGTTTAATGCTATAAATCTCTTTGAAAATGAAAAGAACCTTGGATACTAAAAGAAAAAAGTAAACTAAGAACACTCGCTACATTGAACTAAAACACGATATAATGAACCACATTATTGGAAATAAGTTGAATGCCAGCACCAAAGGTGGACCCTACCACTCTTGCATCAAAAAGTCGTAATCCTAAATAATATCAGAGCCATAATTCCCTCTTTGGCATCGTAAGAAGTTAGTAGCTGCCTATAAAATATGAAATCTCAGCTGTGAATCTTCTTCAAAACCAGTAGACCAGAACTAAAACGTCTTAGCCACCTCACTTGCTTTTCCATACATAAACCAAGTAAGTTTCAGGATATTTTATAAATTTAATACCTGAAAGTAACGAAAACCAAACTATTAAGAAAGGTTACTCGAAAGCGGAACAAGAGTGGAAAACAAAAGGTAGAACTAAGAAGCATTTATTCCCTCCAAGCTATGGAAATTACGACAACTAAGATATAAAGTTAACCAAAATATATTAAGCAATAATATTTCAGACCTAGATAAGAATAAAAAGATACAAAACCAAAACCCCTCGCAGAAAAAGCCCCAAACAAAAAGCAAAGGAAATGAAAATCACGACACCCATGTAGAGAAAACCACCAAATACCATAAACAACAGACCTTGAGCAACAATTTACGACTCAATTCCCCTAAAACTCACAGCAGAGTGCACAAAATCAACATAAGAAAAAAAAAGACTCATTCCAGCTAGAACAGAAACAGAAGCAAGAAAAGGCCATAGGAGACAAAAGATTCATTACCAAAAGCCGAGTGCACCAAGAAAGAATCAAGGACACGCCCTCAAAGTGATAGTGTGATCTGGGCAAGCCAGAATATTTAGGGTTCTAACTGAGGAAGAGTGTAATCAAGTGAACCCCAAATGGAGTCATTTTCTATTAAAATTCAGGACACCAAAAAGGAAGAAAAAAAAAAGGAGCAAGAAAACAATAAAAACTGCAAGCAGATTTCCTAGATGGTTCTTGACTCTTGACTTCCAAGCTCTCAATTTCAGTCCCTTCCTTTTACTGCAGAAAATACCACACTATAACTGCATCTCTTTAGAGCTCCGTGTGTGTGTAAAAGCTGAAGACTCTTTCTCTCTCCAACTTTCTAACTCTAAAGACAATGGGAATTCGGACCAGAGTCGAGGATATAGGGATCGAAACTGTAACAGTGGCTTTGTCCGAAAACCATAAATAATTTCAACTCCAAAATATATAACTTATTGAAAACAGCTAGAGGAGAGAAAATGGAACTGCTCTACATCTACTCCACTCCAGCTTCGGACCCGAAGCTGAGGTTGGAACCTAGGCTCTGTAAGTGATAATTTTAGAGTGTATTTTACTCGTACGTAAATGGCTGCTCCTGTGGCGTCTGATAAAGATAGATAGATGATCAACAGTTACGATTTGGGGTGGATGACTGGATGGTCTATTGAATTGGTGGATAAGGGTGTGAACTGAGGAAAAAGTGGGTAAAGAGGATATGCGGATTCCACGCGCTCTTTGGCCACGCGTGGTGGTATCAGAAGTCTACTTCTTGCCCATGTCACCTTTGATTTCGGTTGGGAGCTTTCTGTTTTTTTTTTTTTAATTCAGTATTCAAGATTTCAAGTATTAATTTTGTTATTTTTTATGGAGGAGTCAGATTTTCATTTTAAAAAAGGAAAAGTAAATCATAATTGCAACCCCATCGTTGGTTTGGATTTTGGACTAGGCTTTAGGTTCCAATTTCATGTGAAGCCCAATGGTTGCTTCTTATCCAACACAATGCATGATGTGACCATGTTTCTTGTATTGAGTATTACCAAGTTTATGAATACCAAGACATCGTCATATCTTATGATAACCAAAATAATATATGATAAAAGGAAGGGCACGTAAAGAACAACATTGACTCAGGAGTCGAATTCTCAGTTGCCAATAGAAAACCAAACCATTTTCTTACAGGACAATGAACACATAAAATTGTCCATTTCACTCGTAAGGGTATGAAATTGAAATTAAACCATAGACACATACAAATCATAAGGAGTTTGATAGAATCAAGTGTTCTGGAAATGTAAACAAACGATTAGCAACGAGTAGAGAATGTTTTTGTATTGAAATGTAAATGTCTCCAGTAGGTTTTCAAGAGCCTACCTTACTCTCAGTCAATAATACA
>JANIJH010000008.1:17807571-17818540 GCA_024520975.1 Erythroxylum areolatum
AGTAGCAACGAGTAGAGAATGTTTTTGTATTGAAATGTAAATGTCTCCAGTAGGTTTTCAAGAGCCTACCTTACTCTTAGTCAATAATACATATAATTCTCTGCTTTTTCCTCACTACTGCCTCTGGTTTATATACTACTATTGGTTAACAAACAAGAAACAACTTTTGTAACAAACTTGCTACGTTGGCCTATCACACGTAATAACCCAGCAGACATTTCCTGCGTAAATCATCACACTTGTTGCCTTTATTCTTCCAGTAGCAGATTCCTTCTAGTCTCCCATAATAGATCCAGCTCTCGGAAACCCCTATCCTTTCTCCTTTGATAAATATAACGAACTGCTAGCCTTGGCCCATCAGAGTTGTTTGAGTTTCCCTTTCAATGCTTTTAGTTTTCTTCAGTTACCCAAGCAATGAGCGAAATGAAACAGAACAAGGTAAGTAATGCTTACTCCACTGCCATATTTCTTACTTTCATGTAGTAGTAAATTCTATCACTGTTCTGTAAATTTGCCTTTCACTAAAATGCTTACATGCTTAGCTTCCAAACGAGTTATGTTTCAAACCAAAGATCTGAACTAGACCAAAACACCCTTCACTCAGTTTCTAGTAGAGAACATAAAGCTTTTTAAACTCATTAAGATTGTTCTCTAATAAACCCAAGGATCAGAAATGGTGTGAAGGTTGCCTCGAGTGGAACATCAATCAAGTGAAACTCTTACAATGTGGAAATATATAAAATATCAAACAAAGGCTTATGCTGATTTATGAGAACTTTTACACATTCAGCTTATTGTTCAGAAGACCCTCTGGCATGTGGCATCCACTTTTCTCTATGCTGATGTAAATAATTCTGGAGAGGAAAGCTTTCCAATTTCCTCTTTTCAAAATTAAATACGTCAGGCAGATGTAAAAGTGCAGCAAGAAAAATGGTCACCTTACTGATTGAATCAGGCTACTGTCTTAACCACAGTTGGTAATCTGATCCTTTATCGACAAACTTTTGCCAGCTACCATCCAGGTTATTTTCCTTCGAAGGGTTCCAATCAAAATGACCAAGCTTTACTGTTAGATTATCACCAACGTGTGCAACATAGCCTTCATTGTTGGCATGATATATCTTGACGGAGCTGCGGCAATGGATTCCAGCCCTCCTTCGAGCCTCAATCAACTCAGTAATGATATCACGAAGACCAAAATCATAAAAATGATCATAGAAGACAACAGGCTGGAAATGAACCCAAAATAAATTTGGTTAGAAAGCAGAAATGACAACTTCCTTTCCATAAATATCCACATATTCGAATATCTCAAAAGGGCAATTCTATGGAAAAGTAACACCATGTCAAAAGGCTAGCTTTAAGACAAACCTGGAACTATTACATGCCAGCCAATTATCATTTTTTAGTCTCCTTCTAGGAACTCATGTTAATAACTGGAAGTTTTCTTGAGTGTGAAAAGATTGCTTTCATTACTAAAGTAGAAGAAAATGATGAATTTGTATAATCCAGATGTTAACTGCAGAAAACTATGTTCTGATATAAAAATCCACACAAATGAAAGTCAATATTTATGTTCTGCCATAAGCCAGCAATTTCAGCATCTAAACTAACCGTTCCTGGATGAGTTAAAATGTATGCATAGCCTTGAGTCAGCTTATCACGAGGAAATGGCCAATGACCCTGAAACAACAAAGAGAAGCAAAATTTCAGTTTTACTCCTCAACCTTGATTAACAATTTATTTATATATGATAGGCATGAAGATATAAATTCAAACAAACTCATTAAGGGCACACAAAAGGAGAAACTGGACCAAAAAGGTTGCCAACTATATGTACTAGAAAAGATAATTAAGGTCAGGCATCTACCCTCAGTAAGCACATATGAGATATGTGCTATTGAAACTTTCAACTAATCAAGGATTTCAATTAATAATAATACTGTCAAATTGGTGGTTGGAGCACACAACCACTACAGAAACATCATTGGAGAATGCTACCAGTTTTGATATATGGAATGAAAGATTCATATTAGATTTTGTAGTAAACATGTGGCATATAATCTGTGCCGTTCACTTTGACAGACAAATATAAAGCAGTTATCTTGAGATTCCCACCCTCAAAAAATTTTGAGGTCCAGAGCTTGGATATCCTTATGAATGAAGGTGATCGTTTCCTTACATACAACTACATTATTCCAGTTTTTAGGCAACACTTTTCTCCCCACTTTTTGTAAGGATCCGAGGAATTTACACATACAAAAATGAACTGGATGCAGGTGTTTAAGAATGCTGATAATGCCTGCCCATGACTGCATATTACCAAATCTAAGAGCCATTATGAAATGAAAAAGAATATCACCTATCTTAAATCGACACACAACACTACACCCTTGTGGGAATGAGAATAGACAGCCATACAAAATTACATTTCCATAAGAGGAATTGTTCCTCTGTATTCACAAGAGAAAGACAGAGAAAGGGGAACCTGAGTTGATCCTGTATCATGGTTCTCTAAGAATGTAACTGCACGGGATGGCCACCATCCCATCACTCCTGTAGGTTTCCCCTGTGGATCTATTAATCTCCAGTACTGGTTGAGTAAAGCAGAGTGAAGTATTCCCTGTATAAAATGCGAGGACCATCATTGTGGAATAATGAAAGAGATGCATCATAACAATACGAGTTATGAGGTAGAATTTGAGGTTTTTTTAAAGCAGGGGAAAGCTTAAAGGTTGATCATATCATAAATCAGAAAAGAATTGCAAATTTACCACTTTGTGAAAATAAACTTAAATGATGTTGGAACATTTTTTTATCAAACATGGAACACACATTAAAGGTTTCAGGATTACGAAATATCCTAGAAATGAGAGTTAATGCCAAAGAGAACCTTAGTTGTGACGTCAAATGCCGAGGAAGTGCCGCCTGTTGCGTTGATCCAGTTGACAATCCTTTGCCGATGAGCATCTAGGTATTTAGCAGGTCCAGATTATTAACCAACAAAATGATTTTTGCTGTTTACTTATCAATCAGAAGGGGGGAAAAATGACTAAAACTAAAGACTTGAGCTCTGAGTTTCCGAAGATGACCTTGATTATAACACAAGTTACCATGTTCATAAGCTAAACTGTCCCAGTATTCTCCTATAGCAAAAGCAGGATTTGAGGCTTCGACATATTCTTTGACATATGTACCAGAGAAGCCCCTGCAAACAAATGGCGCTGTAATGATGCCAAAAAAATACCAGAAAAGAAAGAGTTAACTCCAAATTACTTTTAATGGTTTCCAGTACCTGACAAAGTCAAGGCGCCAACCATCAAACCCAAAATCACTTCGAAGCCAGTTTAGCCACTCCTTTATATCTCTCCTGACAAATTCCTGGGAATGGTCAACGTTTGGAGCTGCATGGAAGATGTCTCCTGCACAGGATATTGACAGATGTCTAATCAGAAAGAGAAAGAACCTCAATAAGAATTTGTCAATCAAATCCTCCACTTGCAGGGCTGGTTTTGATACTAGCTGATTCAGAGCAGCACTCAGTATCACATGTGGTGTATTTTAAGAAAAGTGCAACATGGATGGACAGCTGAATTATGCGAGTCACTGTGAGGAAATGGCCTCACAAGAACAATTCCTATCTCGGTTAATTTTTAGCTTACACAATGGAATGCGGAGTGCAATGCTCACAACATTAAATGTTAGTCAAAAATATGCCCTAAAAGTTTCAGCATACACATCAAGTTTAATCTTAAAGCAGATCAAATCAGGAGATATGTAAGACATTTTGATGAGGACCATGGGTTGTGAAACATACATCTCAACCCTGTTACTAATAGGTTGAACTTTGAAACAGATCCTGCAAGGAATCAAAAACCTGGGGCATCTCTTTGTGATCCAACAATAAATTATTTCTACAGTTTACATACCACTTGAAGGATTTCCACGGCCCTCAAAATTTGGATCGTCGCAGACAATTGCTTCAGGGCCCCATGCGAGTTTTCCACCATAGATGTTCCAAACACCATTCGGACTCTGAAATCAAAGAGAACATCAATTTATCAAGAGATGCGGCAATAAAATTTTTGTGAGCTCCACAACAGTCCTGCACTTTGGAAGACCTTGCACATAGAGGTAAAAATCCAAAAAGTCCACTGATAACCAGAAAAAAAGTTATTAAATGAAGAAAGAGAATAAGAACAAGTTCAGTTTGAAACTAAGGAAATAGGAAGTTCACTAGGAAGGATAAGACTGTGAAAAGAATTTCACTAGGAAGGATAAGACTCTGAAAAGAATTTTCAAGAAAGAAAAAAGAGATTTAAGCTGTTGTCATACATTTGTAGCTTTAGCTCAATGGTGAAGATTTGGACACAGCAATATATAAACCCTGAGGAAGAGTCAACTCATTCTCTAAGATGTTCACTCAATTTATATGTCATTGAAAACACATTTACCAAAGAGATTGAAATTACCTATGAATATGCAACATATCCTTATATGTAGCAGAAAAATGAAAGTTAATACATTCTAAATCGTTACTGTTATTATATTAAGACTTGGGAGATATTTAACATCTAAAATGCACTCTTATGGCCTGAGAGCACACAAGAGGAGAGAAAAGCATGCTTCTATCTAGTATTGTTCTTGAGCAAAAAAAACCAAGAAAGGAACAGAGCCAATATATGTGTTATTACAACACATCAATAGTAACAGCAGTGCTACCGGAAGAAAAGAAGAAAAAGGGCATCCCAGAAGCAATTCAATCCCATTACTGCCAGTACATTTGGGGTCTCATCTCCTTTCCAACTTGAACAGAGCAACAGATGAGCACTAGACCACAGAATTAAAGACTAGAAATTCAAAAAACAGCTTGCTTGGTTAAATAGAATCAAGTGGACATGTTTACTTTTCTTTGGCCAGTCACAAAAACATTAGCTCAGCACATGTTTAGCAAGCAAATTATTAAGCCAAGAATTCAACAATCAAGGACCATGCATTGTGCCCAGTACATGTTTAGCAAGCAAATTATTAAGCCAAGAATTCAATGATCAAGGAGCATGCATTGTGCCCAAGGGCACTTGGATGTTTTAACACTGATAAAATATTATAACAATAAATATCAATAGACAAAAACAGATATTTCAAAGTCCTAGCAGTAGCAAAAATCACACCTGTTTCTGTGCACATCGATGATTTAGTACAACATCTCCCAAGGCCTATAACAAGAGACAACATAATTTTTCAATCCAAAGATGCCATATATGATTCTAAAGAAACATGCATCGCCTATATTTCTGTTCAGTAAGAAAAGAGATATTGCATACTCCATTGTTCTTTAGATTCAGTAATAGACAACATAACAATCAGAAATTATGGGTGGACAAAAAAACATCAGTTTGGTCAATTAACATAAAAGGTTATTCAGGTAAAACTGCATAAAGGCAAGTTCTTTTGAGAAACATATAGATTTGTTGTACAAGATGGCAATGTTAACTTTCTCACAGAAATGAACAGTAAGAATCAAACCAAACAACCAAAATTCCTTCTGATTAAAGAAAGGTTAATTTATTACACAAATAGATCTCCTTACTAGTAACTAAACCCATATAGAAAGTGATAACATCAAAACCACAACTTTTCTAGGACAAGAGGAGGATCTAACAGGAACTATTCAACTATACAATCACCAAGTTTTAGTAAGTTGATCAATGACTAGCATATTTACTCATGCACATTCACTTGATTTTTCTCTCTTACCAATGGACAGGCACCTTTGGAAGTGCCAAGTAATCCATTGTATTTACTGTATAAGAATACATGTTAAAACTGCTGTATTAGGAACTGCTGCTGAAAATTGTTTATGTTTGCAATTCAAATGCCTAGGACTTATCCTCTAAAGTTTAGAATCAAACGATACCAAAATTTCTTGGGAATGCATTTCTTCTATACAATGCTTCAGTTCTTCCTCAGAACCATAAGCTGAGTTCAAGTTGTAGAGGTCAGAAGGCATATAACCTGCATGTTAATCAGAACCTAGTTCAGAAAAACAATGTACAAAAACTTCAAGGCAGAGACAATTGAAGATAGAGAAGATGGAGGCATACCTTGAGGAGCAACAGATTGTGTTGGAGGTGGGAACCAGACAGCTGTTATCCCACTTTGAGATAGATCAGCAGCTTTAGGAGCTAATTCCAGGTACCATTTTCTTCTCCAACTTTCCCAGTTGAAACCTTGAAACTTGAATAAGAAACTAAGTTTTACTATAAGAAAAAGTTAAATGTGATGTTCAAAGTGAAATAAACACTAGAAAGACAGGGAAAGGGGAGGAGATATTCCTACATTTTCTGCAACTGGGTTTCACTACAGGCAAAGCTAAATTTTTGACATTAAAATGTGAAATCAACTCTAAGAATTACTGGGAAAGGAGAAGAGATTTTAAATCTCTAACTCGGTTTCATCAACTACATATCTAGTAACAGAAATTTATGATGCATTTGCTCTCAAGCCTTGTATACAAACATGACGAGGTCACCTTCCAGGGCCCTAGAAATTTGAGACTTTTATTAGTCAACCCATTCCAACTTGCACCATTTCTTTTGACTTGAAAAGCCTATCCTTATTCTCACCAATATGCCAAAAGAAGATGATAACATGACAAAAGCATCCTTAGGACGAGATGTAAGGAAAATGATCCAACAATTGCTGTCAACTCCATATATAACAAAATAAGATGAAGAAATTGCATGTGTCACAAACCAAAATCAAGGTTCATGAGGATCATCTGGAATGCACAAAGTTCTTTCATTTGGTGCAGTGTAGGTCTACATGAAGTAAATGTTTGAAAATGTACAAGATGCCAGCCCAGCATTTTCCATGATGAAGTTGACATGTAAAAGCTAGCAGAAAATGAGGATGCATGTCTAACTGAAGCATAAAACTAAATGCTTCAACTTTTGAGCAGCCTGGAAAAATCAAAGATATCTGGCTTGTTGTAGCCCTGGGACGCAGAAATTAAATCTTACAAATTGCAGTTTGATCCCAAAAGATCCAGATTATGATTGGAACTTGACAAAGATTTGACACATATCACTTAAATAATTTGTTTAAAGATAAATAAAGCAATTGTACATTGTTTTGTATCCTTGAACAAATCTATTAGAAAGAAGAACCATAAACAAATCTGAAGTAGATGTATGCATTTTCAACGAACTTAATCATCCCACCTAAATTCCAACAAACCCAAAATACAATTCTCAAGAATTTTGTTGGAAAAATAACTTTGAATTTCCTCTAGAGTTTCAAAGTCTTTAAAGGAATTCCTCAAGATACTAAATTAATTAAAGTCATCAGACTTCAAGAGTGGAGATAAACAAATGTAATTTTCCTTGTTGTAGATGCTCAAGTAAATTTGGCATTGACTACAAATGGGATTGAAGGTAGGAAGGGATGAAGTTTGACAATATATAGGTCAATTTAAATATAGACCAACAATCTTCATAAATGATGAATCACACAAGACATGATGTAACCAATTCATTAGATTTAATCAAAGGAATAACAAAAAAGATGGGCTCACGGGTTGTGTTTTTTGGCAGGTTTAGCAAATGACATTGAGAAACAATAAGACATGTCCATGGAACTCAAAATTACCCTAGGCCAGATCCTAGTAATATATTAGAGCGTTTAGGATATAATTACATGGAAAAAGGACAAAGATAACAAACAGAATGCAGTATAACAAGAAACCAATCAAATTTTTTTGCTGTGACAGTTTTTCTTTGTACTAACCACAATCTCACGTCCCGTTCCAGTTCCAGGCTCTGCAGTAAAAGCCCAAGACACTTTCATCAGATAAAGACCATACTTCAAAAAAGCTACATCACTATATAAAACTGCGATGATGGGAAAAGAAAACCAACCTAGTTTTGTCTCTTCTGGGGTCCTCTGCCATTTTATAGTCTTCCTCTGAAGAACCCGTTCTAGAGCCTTGCGCTTCTTTTCTATTGTCTCTTTCTCAAACACATGTTCAATGAGTGTATCACCTTCCTTTGGTTTTGCTTGAGCAATTGACCACACTTCATCAGGTTTGAGCGACTCCATTGGACAGAATTGTGAAGTTAATGCTTCAGATACATCAATCTTTCTTGGAGGGAACTTGGGACGGATGGTCCCTATTCTCCTTGCCATCCATAGTGGTATTTCTCTACGAGGGCCATCACTTAAAAGTTTCCACTTCTGTGAATCATCATCTGTCAAAAGGTCTATACGCCCACCATTTGCGATAAGAATCGCATCTTCATCACCTTCATTCTTTAACAATAATGATCCCACAGTTTCTGCTCTCTGTCTCCACATTGCTGAAGCAGCTTCAGCTGCCCTTAATGATCTTTGCAATGCCTCACATCGCCTAATGTAAGCATGGTCTCTTGAACATGAGGTTTCTTTGGCAGCATCGATGGCAGCCTTGATGCTCTCCAGTTCAGCCTTAAATGCCTTAGAAGCAGCCTTCTTTCTTTCTGCGACATCTTTCTTCATTTTATCAACCAAATTCTTAATATCTTCTTCCTGTTTGACAGTTTTTAGTCTGCTCGACTCCTGAAGTTCAAGCAATGCTTTCTCAGCATCATCTGCTCGGATTTCAGAGGCTTTGACTTGTGCATGGACTTGTTCCAGTTTCACCTTTAACTTATTGAGATCATCTCGTGTGATCAATAATTGAGATTCTAAATCATTTACAATATTTTGCAGTCTAACATTCTCGGATTGGACCGAAACAATTTCATCAACTGGACTACTACCATCAGTAAAGAGGGTTGCAGATTTGGCAGCATGGTCACTAGCTTTCTCTGCAACATCCAGGGCCTTTTCTATAGCATCTTTTGATTGTTCAACAATTGACATTATGGTGCCTTCTGCTGCATTCCTAATTTGTTCTTCAATATGAAAAGCTGCTTCAGCAGCAGAAGTTTCAGCAGCTGAGATCCTCAGTTGAGCATCTTCCAGTATGTGAGCTGTTGCCTGTTGGAATGCAATCTCAGCTAACTTTTCTACTTGCACAGCAAGTTCCACAGCATCTTCCTTTGCGAGAACTAGCTTAGATTCCAGGTTAAACTTCTCATCCACTGTTTCCTGAAGCTTCTGATTGAACAGTGATTTGGCTGCCTCAAGTTCTGCAATAGCCAAGTCTTTGTCTAGCGCTATGTTGGCCATGTTTTCCTGCTGTTTAACGTCAGAATCAGCCAACTCTTCAAGCAACTGATCCCTTTCTTTTTCAGTTACTTCCAGTCGAGATCGGACCTCAGAAAGAGCTCTTTTAGCTGCCATTAGTTCATTTTCCTCACTTTTCGATGGTTGATTTCTCTGTGATGGAATATCATCCCCATTACCATCCACATCCATGAAGATGTCATTAGAATCATCCTGCTTTGCAGATCATGCAACCATAAGTTTCTTTTCTAAAATTTGGCATCTACTGTTTCAGTTTTGAATCAAAGAGATAAATCACATTCATCCATAAAGTAAAGTCATCATGATTTCTTAGTATTTGGAAGTAACATTTTTTTCCCAAGATCTGCTTATTCTTTTTAAAAACAGACAAATATTAAATGAAGCACTGTCTTCTTTGTAAACTCGTACTTCAGCATCCTGATTACCTTTAGAATATTCATGAACTACTTCATAGATGAACTCTCACAATCAAAATATCGTGTGTAACCTTGGAATTTAAGCAGCGACAAAATTGGCATTTAAGCTTACCATACTCGACAAAACAATAGTTCTCGATTTGCACAGCCAGTTTTCATTATACGACAGTTTCCTGCACGAATTCCATAGAAACCATGATATATGAAGCTTTAAATACCATATGATCAACGTTTCCACGGAGCTAAGCTTATATTAACCAATAAAAATTATTAAACTTCAATTTAATAACTAAAAAGCAAACCTTTTTCCTCTGCGTGTAATGGGAAAGATCAATGGGCGCTGCACAAGACACAAATTTGAAGCATTCTTGTTACAACTGCTTGAACAAGTAAGGTATTGGCTGGGAAGGATCCTTAACGTTGGTCTATGCAGTAAGACGGTCTCCATCTATTCATTCCTGTGCAGAAGTCAGCGAAAAGGCTCAATACAAATTTCCTGATGGCCAAAAGATCAAAACAGAAAAGAAAAGGACAGACACAAATAGGGAGAGTGGGGTCAAAATCAGCCAAACGTGATCGATGAACAAGAACACCGAAGAAGATAACAGAATTAAACATATGTGTGATGAATCATACTAGATAAATGGATCAAAGACGTTAAGAGAAATCAAAACTTAGCTAACAAGTTTGACATGTACAGCAGAACACAAAAACTAGGTAATGGATCAGATAAAAATGATAAGTTTGGAATCCCAAGGGAAGGAACATCAGAAGACAAGGAGCAGAAAATGTGGGAAGCCAAAAGGAGAAATGGAAATGAAGCTAACAAGTTGGATAACACAGCAACAATGCAGAGAAACTAGTGAAGGGAACGCGAACAATGAGAACGTGAGAGACCTGAAGGAGGAGGATCAGTGCAAGTGGAAAGAGGGATGTCACGGAAGGAGTTGCTGCATTACAGTTAATGGTGACAGAGACATAGGATCGGGTAATGTGTGGAAATGCCAATTTACTATTTAATATTTATTGGAAGTCAAGTCGTAGCAAAAGGCATAGAAAGCGAAAAAGCGAAAAAGTGGGTGTGGTTGAGTGCGGCCTTTTGGGATTTGCCCAAAAACAGCACGTTGACCACTAACCTCTTTATTGTTATAAATCTAGAATTACAATTTCAGAGTATTTGGGAGAGAAGATTTATTCTTATAAGTTCATTTCTAATCTCTCTTACATCAAACTTTCTATTTATAGTATATTTCAAACACCTAATACACATGTGACCACCTACTCCATATGTGTTATTGTGTTAGGTAAAACCAAACCAATAACCA
>JANIJH010000008.1:17823856-17848918 GCA_024520975.1 Erythroxylum areolatum
TCTTAACCAATTCTATATATTTTATTATTATCAAAACATAAGTGGGATTTAATTTGTCAACCACCATTGGTCCAACATAAATAAATGGCCATTATTAAAGTTAAATTCTATCCACATCGTCAAGACCTAATATTATAAGGCATAAATTTCATGCACATGTATGGAGAGGTAAGACCATTAATCATATACTAGTATATAAATATGGACCTTCAATTATTCATCATGTGCATTCGTATCCATCCAAACAACCCAAAAACTTCTTGCATAAGTTGTAATCCACTATTGGGGCATTGCCCACATTCATCACCAACGCTTGATATAAATGCATCACTAACCAGTATGTTTCCACTGCATACTAAATACTTTCCCATATGAACCATTTTTCATCCTTATTCTCCACAAGATTGGTAGAATCCTTTTCTATTTAAAATGAGGGCCATCATTTGTAATAACAGATAAAGGAACCCTATAAAGGCTAATTATATAGACTTTCATGAGTTATTCCATGGTTATAATAATTATCATGGCATAAAATTTAGCTTTCATCAATTTTATGAGTTAATCAACTGCTACCAGGATAAATCTAATTTACTTCTTTATAGGAGATTAGGAGGAGAGGGTTATAGGATATCCATTCCATACTAATTCAATGGTATTTGATTGAAAATGGGCACATGATCGACAACATACTTGTGATATAGGTCTGATTATCATTATCCTCTATCATACTTTTTTTAATAGTCTCAAGTCCTTTTTGAGCATCAACTAGTAATATCCCTATCTAAACAACTTACGAGCCAACGTAAAAACCTTTTGATGGGCTCAACACTCTCCCTCATAACACTCCCTCATGATATAAGTTAATATGTCAGATGAGGTTACACAACATAGATAAGGCAAAGATAAGGATATGTGGTATCATTTATCAAGGTGTATCTCACAACCCTGCATCTTATTCTCCTTACTTCTCTAGCATCACCTAGGAATGTTCCATATTGCACATACTCTTTGATCTATCTTATCCAATCGTCATCTAATTTCTCAATACTTTTTAACTTGGATTTTGATGTACAAAAATTTAAACCTTTCTTCTCATAAGATCCCAAGTTTTTGACTCCCCACATTGACAATTAATCTGCTATATCATTCTCCTCGCTAACGATCAACTACAAACTCAAAATTTATAGCTTGGGTCATCTGAAGTTATCTATCCTTGTACTTCCACATGCTTTTATCCTTAGCTTTAAAGGACCCTACAACTTGGTTTACCATTAATTAATAGATTGACTTCACTTAAAAGGCCTTCAATTTTAGGTGAAATCTATTCTAACTGCATGCAACAAAGCCTTGTACTCTGACTTACTATTCAAGGCCTAGAAATTGTGCTTAACATATATTTAAAATTTACTTCGATATACCCTTTAAGCACACTATACCTTTTCCTCTATTTGACTTATCAATAGATGTCATTTACATTGCAACAGGCTCTACAGCCACTATCTGTTATAATGGCCTACCTATGCATTCCACCAAGTTTCCAATTACTTGGGACTTATTAGAAGACATCTTTGGTATGTACTATGTCATATGCATTCAGTTCCACCAAAGAGTCTGGCTTATACAATGTCTGTCATAGTGTTATGTATTTGACTGTATTCACCAAGTGACCTTGTAAATAAGGTTTGAGCTTTCTTACAAAGATCACTAGTGTCAAAGCTGCCTTCTCCATCATTTCATATCTTTCTTTGGCCTCATATAAAATTTTGCTAATATAACAAACTTGATTTTGTTGGCTTTCGCCCACTTAAAAACAACCAAATAGACATGCAAGACTTCTTTTGGGAGAGGGATAAAAAATAGTTATCATTGACATTTTTAGATGCCTTCAATAGAAATAGAACAAAAAATTTTAATTAATATGTAATAAAGTTAACAACCTACCTTATTAAGGAAAGATAGAGAAAAATCAAAGGTAAGGAACTGGGTATCCTAACAAAGAAAGGAGTTTGAGGGTCAAATTATAATATATAGAAGTTGTTGAACACCCTATTTTACATGCCTAAGTGGTTATCTAAGTTTGTTTGTTTTTTTTAAAGTGTGGATCTTAAAGAAGAAATAAACTTGAATGTAAAGTAAATCAAAGTACATTTGCTAAATGCTTAGGAACTTGTGATTTTTCCTATTGCTTAAATATCATATCTAGAGTGAAACATAGGGTAAATGGAAATCAAATCAAATTGTTGAATACCTAAGAGTTTATAGTCTTACCTACCATTTAAAAACAAACGGATTTGTTATAAATGATCTTATATTTGAAATGGAGAAAATGCCTAGAATGGATCATAGATCTTGAAATTAGAAAAAAGGCCTAGAATTAAGTATTTTGACATTGAATAAAAATGAAATGCCTAGAAAGGAACATAGATATTAAATTTAAAAGAAAGGCATAAACTTAGGGCTTGAAAAGTGGAGAAAGTACCTAGAATGAATCTTATGATTTTGAAATAGAGAAAAAAGCTTAGATATATATCTTAGTTTGAGAAACTTTTGAAATATTTTGAAATGGTTTTTTTTTCACCATAATTTGTTTTGATCTTTGAAAGAACTTAAAATTTTTTTAGAAACTTCTCTTTGATAATATACAGATTAATTAACCAATGTCCCTTGAACGTTAGTAAATTTTTTTTTAAAAACTTCTCTTTGGGCATATTGATTTGATAATATATAGATTGATTAATCGATGTCTCTTGAACGTTAGTAAAAATATGTACCATGAGTTTGTTGGTACATTGGTTAATACATTAGTTGATCATTGTCATAGATTAGTAAACTAATGTCTTTTGAATGGTTGAAAATGTATTCTAAAAGACAAAAAATTCATAAGTTGAGAGTTTTTTTTATTAATATTAGTCGATATATTGGTCAACCAATATAGTATATCAAGTCGATTAATATGTCAGATTGGTCGACCAATATCATTCTTACTATATGTGTAATCATTACTTTTTATTTCTTACAATAATTTTGGGTTATTTTAAGTATAAATAGATCATGTATGAGTTAAAAAAAGAGTCATAGGCATACCAAAGATTTATAGGCATACTAAAGAGTTTCTAAGATCCTTAAAGGCTAGAGAGTGTATGTATGCATTACATAATGCTTATTGAGTCTTTATTTATTAATATAAGCAAGAGAAAGAGTTTTTGAATTGTATGCTTATTGTAATTAGAGAAATTGATTGAAATACGCTTTAGAAGGTTCCTTTAACCTTTCAAAATATTTGTAAAGTGTTAATTTTCATTAATGGTAAAGCAAGACAACTGCAACTATTTCTTTTCATCATGGCAAAGAAGATGTTGTATGGAGAGTTGATCTTTACCCATTGAAGGAAGAAGATAGTGAATTCTCAAATGGAGCATAGAGACTAAATATAGGCTACAGATTGTTTAGCCAAACTCTTAGAAATTGTTTTTATCTCTTTTTTCTACTTTTTATTGTATTTATTTTATTATTATTCTATATGAAGTTTCCATAATCATTCATTAGAATAAGCAATTTGTTCATTAGTTTTCAAATAGGAAAAAAGGACAATTCACCCCCACTTATGTGTCATCTAAGAACTAACAAAATAAAATGTCTGAAGCTAGGTTCTAAGGCTTGAAAGTATAACTAAATTCCTAAAGTTGGTTTTTAAAGCTTAAAATGGAGAAAATACCTAGATATGTGTCTTACATCTTGAAAATAAAAATGAAATAAGGGATAAAAGGATTATATAGGGTTTGTGTCTAGTCTTTAGGGCTTCCAATGAATTTCAGATTCGATTTAGAAGTGGAGGAAAAAAAATAGGAATTAATGACTTGACATCTATGGCTTGACTTAAGATTTAGGGCTAAGTTTGTAGGTTTCAACCTAGATTAATTTGAAATCTATATTGGGACTAATTTCTCTTGTATTTTCTTTTAGTCATATCTTGTTTCTTAATAGTTTTCTTTATAAAGTGGATCCACCTCTCTCATATCATATAATCATTTAACAATTGAAAAAATAATAAGTAAAATAAGAAAATTATTATTTTTAGATTTATTTTAAGTTTTGACCTATACTAAGTACTTAGGCACAAAGTATAAGGCCTAATTATTAGAAAAATCCTCATTTGGTATAGGTACTTAAGAACAAAGAGTCCAAATGAAGTTTTAATTTATTTTGAAAATATGATCCTAACTAAACTAGGTTAAAAAGAAAATAAAATGAGCAAATTATATGACACCCAAAATTATGTCATAAAAGGTTAAGAATGCTATTCAGTGATATCCAAATAATACTTTTCCAATTTTTAAATGTCAACGTCCTTATAATAAGATGAAAATAGAAAGGGAAAGAGAAGATTAAAATTAAAAGAAAATAATGAAAATGAATAATAAGGTTCAAAATAATAAAGAAGAGAGAGGACTTATCATTATTATTGCTCTTGGTTCATTTTAATTTTTTCACTTGCTTTAATAATGAATGAATATCACTTTTTCATGTGTCAAATTTTGTTGTATCTCCAATAGGAGGGCTCAAAGGTTTGGAAGAAAACATTTGTAATGTTTGAATTAATGTTAGCTTTAGCCTAGGATGCCCAAGTATTTAATGTTGTTGTGAAACCACAAGCAATAAATGTTGGTCCATAGATGACACATATGGGTAAAATGTAAGTATTCATGATGTTGATTTATATTTTAATCATAAGCAGATGGTGTAGTTGTAACTAACACAGATGAGTATAGGTTAATTGTATAAGGACTAAAAATACTATTACTACCTATTTCTTTATTATCTAATATAACAAATTATGTTGATGATGGTTAATAAAATTCAAAATTAAAACTATAAACTTAAAAAATTCAAGATAATTAATTAAATAGAATCAATATAAAAGTAATAAACAATAAAAAAAGACAGTGATACTTAGAATTCAAATCCTCCTAAGCCCTTATGCAATTATAACTTCACACATCAATTTAATTTAAAGTTCATTAGACTGTAAAAATTCCTCAATTATGCTAATTTCTTTCTCAAGATTATTAACAACTAATTATATGTTAATTGCTTGAAATCTCTTTCTAATTAAAACCCTTAGAACTGTATTAATCGATTTATAAATTTTACTGTTAGGTTTGGCCCTAATCTAAAAAATTTATGTCAATCTATATCTAGGTTTGAATGCAATTCATTTCAATTATGCTTAATTTATTCATACAAAGAATTTCTCAATCTCAAAGGCATGAAATCACACATGAATTAACTTGCTAACAATATTAATTCAAGAATAAATAAAAACACATAATTGAATCTCAATGAAACTAAAGAATAAATTAAATTAAAACAAATCATTATAAGGTCCATCTTGGGTATTATCTAATCTAGGTACCAACAAGCATTTAGTTCCTAATCATATTAAACATATCATCAAAATTAAGGGAAAACTAGAAAATCAAGCAAAACATGAGGAAATCTTTCTTAATCTTTAAGAAATCCCCTTCAGATCGATGGAAATCCACTCTAAATGTGTTTCCTTACTTGTTCTTCATTCTCTTTATCGTCTTAAGTCATCAATTTGTGTTTCTCCAGTCGACCCTTTTCTTTTCCTCTTAATTTTACCTTTTATAACTTGAAAATTAGGCTTTTAAGTGGTATACAAGCATTAACATGACTTTATTATTGACCATATTGATTATAAATCATGAAACTCTTCAATCTAGAATGAACATGGACTAAAAATATAAACATGGTTATGTAATTGTATAAAACTTTACAACAACTTATTTTACAAAGAAGATGCGGTGCAATTGTATAAAACTTTACAACAACTTATTTCATAAAGAAGATGTCAACATGGCATGTTGGCATCAACATAGGAATGTTGACTTCAACATGAGCGTGTTGCTACTTATGCACTTTTCCAACTATTTTATAAATTAATCAAAATAGTTCCAAATCATCTTACACTTGTCCCCAATTTGTTCCATTTTCTCCAAATAAGTGAGTTACAGCCTAAAAGCATAATATGAATGAAATAACTACTAAAAACAATAAAAACACTCAAATAAACAAGTGAAATGCACTAAATATCAACCTAAAAATATTAACAATTAAGCACTTATCAATTCACTTTTTACCATATTTTTAAACTAATGAATGATTTTTTTCTACTCTAATAAATGATTATGGTAAATACATATATAATAATGACAAAGCAATCAAAATAATAATTAAATAAAGTAAGAAAATATAGAAAAAATTGATTTATAATAATTCAACTAAACAACCTTTAGCCTATGTCGCACTATCTTCTTCCTTCAATGGATGAAGAGCATCCTTTTGTATAATACCTTTTTTGTCATAGGTGATGAGGGATGGTTACAATTATCTTATTTTATCATGAGTTAAGAGTAATCATTTGGAAATCTTGTTCGTAGTCAAGAGAAACCATCATAAGGTAAATCATAATAACTTTAAAAAATTCTTTCTCTTACTAACACCAATAAACAAAGGCTCAATATGTGTAATATAATACAAACATGCACTCTTTAGCCTCTCAAAGCTCTTAGAAACTCTCTATTATACCCATTTAACCTCTCACTACTTATATATGGTTTATCCATATTCAAAATAATATAAATTAGTCATTACTATGACTAGTAACAATAGCATTGGTCAACTTATTTAACATATTGGCATATTGATCGACTAATGCAATAGTACAAACTCTCAATACATATCTTTTCCTTTTAAACTATATTAGTCGACTACATAGACATATTAGTCAGTTAATAGGCCATATTGGTCGAATAATGCATCAACTAGTGTGGTTACAAACTCATGATATAAATATTTCTTTTCATTAAAAGGTATTAGTTGATTACTTACCTGTATTGTTTGACCAATGTACCTAAAACCCTATCATTAGTCCCTGCTAATCTATATTAATCAAACTAGTGTACTTGAAAACAAGTTTTATAAATTTTTTAAGGCTTTTTTAAATCAAAACATTTTTTTTAAGAAAAACTTGATTCAAAACCATTTCAAATGTTCCCTAAAAGTATTTTAATGCATCAAGATTGTTTTTCTTTAAAAATTTTACCAGATTTCCTCTTGATTATAGCAAAGCATATATAATAAGCCTTAGGTGCAAAATGACCATACAATGATTACTCCATTAAATCATTAAATAACCTAGATAAGGTTATGAAAAGGATTAGAATAACTTGCTTAAATCATGCTTTATTCTTTTTGTTTTTGGTTCTTTACTTAAACTACATATGTTCTCCACTTTACTACTTTTCTCCACTTACTAATTTCTTTTGTTCTTTTATTCCTATTAAATTCATAAATTCTTTCTTCCCCATGCTAGTCACTGTCATGTGTATGAAAGATTCATGTTACGTTTTACTCAGTGAATCACCAATGAAAATAATCCTTTTTTGATATAGTTTTTCAAGAACTTCGCAAACATCAAAATTTTGTAATGTCACATTTCCCACACCTCCACTTCAAATTTGTATTCCCTTTTTCTCTTCTCCCATTATAATTTGTTAATCGCCAAACCTCTTTAGAGCAATTAATTGATGTAAAATCTACAATGATCATTCTTTATCTTCATTCTAAAACTAAAAAGTAATGTGCAAAATGACCATATAAACACTAGTTAGCCCTGTTAACCATCTTAATAGTCTACAGTTTCTTTAACTAAATTCCAAAGAAAGCTAAGGCATGTCAGTTGATAGTAGTAATAGGTGTTGGTTTATGCCTTACAGCCAATCAGTCAGCTATAGCTTAGTGACATAATTCTTCAAAGGCATTCTTTATCTTATACACATTTAGACATATATGATAAATTCTATATGATAAATGTACATTAAAATGAGATTATGATGAGATTCATATTGTATTTATGTATTATTCCTAAGTTTTTCTACATTTTTATATTAAGATTGGATTTTAATAGTGTAAAAAGACAAGCACACATTATATTTCTTTCTTATGAAAGAAGTAGTTGATATTATAGACTAAAGTATAGAGATACTTAAACAATTGTGTAGGTGCTTGTTAAAGAACAAGTTTACTAAACTAACCATATATGAGAAATCCAATTGGAACATTACTTGCATGTATATTTAAATTCTTATTGTGATGAATATATAAGTGATCCTTTAACTTGAGATCTCCAAAGTATGTCATATGTGGATTACTATACTTTAATATTATTTATGACTTATCCTTGTGAAGGGTAGGTCAATCGGTAATCATTGGATATACTATAAGTGATCCTTTGACATAAGATCACTAAAGTATCTTATATAAGGATTGTCATGTTTTGATACTACTTATGATCTAATCTAGTCAAGGGTAGCCCAGTTGGTAGTTTTCAAATATAGCATAAACTATATGAAGATAGTTAAGTGATCAATATAGGGTTCATCACCCTAAAATCATTAGGGAGAATGTTTCATTATTCTCGATTAGTATTAATTTAGGAAACCCGTGGTCAAGGTGAAATGAAATTTTGAAAATAGTTTTCAAATGTTATTAACAGAACCAATTACTAATGGCGGGGAACTAACATATTTGGATACAAATAGACTAGAAATTATTTCCATGATCTATGCTTATCAAAACATTATGTGATGAAAGGATTGAATTAAACAAAAAAATCATGCATAGAAAGTTTAGTCAAAACCATTTTAACATTTATAAATATTTGGTCATGCGTTGGTAGACACTAATCTTGATCTAAAAATATAAATAATTTAATTAGAGAACTAAAGATAAATTAAAGGAGTTTAATTTATCTAATCCTAAATATAATTTAGGTTTATAACTTATATCCATTTTTAACATATTTGGGAACCTAATAGGCCACACAAAAATAATAGATTGAAGAGAAAAAAGTGTTTTAATCAAATTAGACTTGAATATAATGTTTAAGAAAATTTATGATTAAATAATAGATACTTAATAAATAAGGACCAATAAAAGATATTAGATCTTATTTAGGTCAAATTAGTATTTAATTATAATTAATTAGAATTCCAATTAAAGTTATTATTAGAATTTTATTTTAATTAAATTACTAAAAGTTTCAAGATATATTATAAATAGGCTTAGGCTCTAATAGAGCTAGTACTTCTTATCTAACTTTCTCTACAACAGTTGTAGAGTTTTGTTAACTCATTTTGCGATTATTGTTAGAGGTCAGTCAAGTATGCCACTATAGTAGCTTTATGCTTTTATTATATTTTATGCATTAATCATGTTATAGAATTTTAATTTATCTTAGCCTTCGGGAATTGAATAAAAAAGTTTTGTTATTATTCTACTACGTGTGAGGTCAAATCTTGCCCCAAATTTCCAATAATGGCATTAGAGCTGACTTTAATTCTATAACTTGATTAAAATTGTTTTATTGTTATTAATCATGAATTTCAGAATTAAAAATCACAAACCCTAAGCTTCCAAAAATAAATTAAATTTGTTTGAATAATAAAAGTTCATATTGCAAATTTGAAACCTTATATTCAATTTGAAGTTGGATTATCAATATTAATAAAAGTTGTTTAAAAGTTAAACAATTTATTTAAAACATATTTAATAATTTAGTCTTTACCACATGAACCATCTATACATAATAGAAAACCAAGAATATTAAGTCTAAAGATAATTAAACCCAATAGCTCAGGGTTGGTTTATGGAAATGCGATATTGGATATGTGGGTTTTGTGTATTAGATGTTTGTTGTGTTGTGATCACTTTATAGACTTTGGAGGTAAACTAGAGTTAGATGGTGCCATGGGGAATCTAAGAGGGGGCACTATAGAGTAACTTAAGGATAGAGTAATTTCTAGAGAAGCATCAAAACTAAAAGGAGATACTAACCGAATATAAGAGGGAGTAGCAACTCTTTTAAAGAATGCAACTAAGGACATCTTAGGAGTTTATAAAAGGCATAGGGGTAGTAAGAAGGAGTCTTAATGGTGGAATAAAGTTGTCTAAGACGAGGTGAAGCTCAAGAGGCTACATATAAAGCTCTATTGGATGGCAACATGGAAGTGGAGAGGGTAGCCAATAGAGAGAGTTATAAGCTAGTAAAGAAAGAGGTAAAGAAGATAGTCTCGAAAGCTAAAATTAGTGCCAACAAGAACTTATATCAAAGATTGGAAACTAAGGATGGAGAAAAGGATAATTTTAAATCAGGACGAGCCAGGGGAAAAGAGTGAGGGATTTTGATCAAGTTTATTGTATAAAGGATAAAGCAAGACAAATGCTCATGGATGAAGATGACATCAAGAGAAGATGATAGAGCTACTTCTATAGGCTTTTTAATAAAGGTAAAGATAATAACATTTGTTAGGTAATCTTAGCACTTATGAGAAATACTACAAATTTACTTATTGTCAACCTATCAAAAGAGAAAAAACTAGAGAAGCTTTGAGGAAGATGAAGAGTGGAAAAGTAGTAGGACCTGATGAGTTACCATAAAGGAATAGAAAAGCCTAAGAGAAAAGGGTTTTATTTGGATAACCAAACTTTTTAATGTGATCCTCAAGTCCACCAAAATACTAAATTAATAGAGACTTAGCACACTAATCTCTCTCTATAAGAATAAAGGAGACATTCAAAGTTGTAACAACTATAAAGACATTCAACTACTTAGTCACACCATGAAGTTATAGGAGAGGGTGATTGAGAGGAGAGTAAGAAAGTACACTTCCTTAGATAATTAATGGAATATATAGGATAAGCAAAGAGACATCATGGTTTTCGCTAATTTAGAAAAGGCTTACGATAGGGTACCTAAGGAAGCCATGTGGAGGTATCTAAAAGCTAAAGGAGTTTATGTTACCTATAAAGGTTATTAGAGATATATATAAAGGTGTTAAGAATATAGTAAGTATAATAGGAGGAGATATAAAGCATTTTTCTACAAATATCAGGCTACACCAAGGATCTTTATTGAGCCCCTTCCTATTTGTAGTAGTTATAGATGAGCTTACCAAAAATTTCCAAGGGGATATTGACAACGCCTCGTAACGCTAGTTAAAATAAAATAACTAGACTACTATTATAGCAGTGGTGAATCTAAGTCAATCCTACAGAGAGTGTATGCAAAGTTTATAAAATGAACTTAATTGGTGTTCAGGTTTAAGGAGTTTTGGATTTTTCAAATAAGAAAATAAAATGAAACTAGACTAATAAAAACAAATTAAAGAAAACATGCAAAAAATGATAAAAGTAGAGAATTCGATAAGGACCTAGTTCTTTGGTTCAATCTCAGCCTATACCCTAATTAAGAATATTTCATTGATCTGTTGTTCTCAAACCTCTCCTATAAACTATTAACCGTAGGTTAATAATTAACTCGAGTTTTTCTTTAAGTTTTGTTTAATCAAGATATGATCATTAATTAAACCTAACCACCGAATAACCTAGGATATGATCTCTAGATTTAATTAGGTAGTAGCATTATGAATTAGGAAAACTGATTAATCAAGATAACAATCACATACTATGCGTCATTTAACCTAGGTCATGCTATCCCTAATGATTATAAATCATTAGTCGCTTTACATAAATTTCAACATAACAATTACGAATTATATCAAAATTCTACTTACGTAACTACTTTCCTTTTCCTGCGTTGTCGTTTCCGTTAGTCCTTAGTTGTGCATTTGCGCTGCTCTCTACTTCTTTGATGTCACATTTCATGCTCCACTACATGTCATTTTTGCTTCTTTTGATGCTTCACATCCCTTGCATGCAAACACATGCACATGTTGATGTCCATCATCTAGCCAGCTTTTACCTATGCACTGTCATATTGGTGTTCTTCTTTGTCCATTAATTTTCATGCGACCTTTTCTTCATGTTTTCATTTTTTTCTTGTCTTTTAATTTTCTTCTTATTTCTCCAAGAAAAAAGTGAAAATTAATCTTCGAAAAATGGCCCAAATATCGTGGTTTCAACTTACTTTAACTTCTTTGCTTTCAAATTGTGCCAAAAATCACATATGAGTCAAAGTGAGTATCTTAAGTAATTTCATGTCGATAATCACTAAGTATTATGGAATAATTTCATAATCAATTAAGCACCTATTAGATATTATTTACTGATTACATTGTTTAGTGGATGAAACAAAAGGTGTTAATGTCAAGCTAGAACTTTGAAGAGGTATGTTAGAGTTAAAGGGCTTAAAATTGAGTAGGATTAAAACTAAGTACTTAGAATATAACTTTTTGGGTCATAGGCTTACATCCAATGTGGAGATTAAGATTGATACATAAGTTATACCATAGAAAAATTGTTTTAAGTGCCTTGAATCCATCATTTAAAGTAGTGGGGAGTTATATGATGACATAGTTTAATGTATCAAATTAGGATGGTTAAATAGAGGGGCACCTCCAGAGTTTTATATAAAAAAGAAGATGCCAATAAAACTAAAAGGTAAATTCAACCATTTAGTAATTATTTCAGCCATGTTCTATGGGATAAAGTGTTGGCCCATCAAATAGATGCATAGTCTAAGTTAAAGATGGTAGAGATGAGGATACTCCATTGGATGTGCAACCTTACAAGAAGAGATAAGGTCAAGAATGCAGTGGTGAGAGACTAATTGAGGGTAGCTAACATTGATAATAAGGAGATAAGGCTTAATTGGTTCAAACATATTAAAAAGAGACATCATGATGGCCTAGTAAGAAGATGCAAGAAGAATATACTTAGGGATTGTGAAAAAAGAAGAGGAAGACCCAAAAAAAAATTGGAAGGAAGGTGATTAGGAACAATATAACCCTACTAGAACTTATCGAGGACTTGACCCTTAATAAGAAACTCTGGCGAACTATGATATAAGTTGAGGACCTTATATAGAGAGGTCGTTCTCTTTTCATAGGCCTTTTGAACATTTTCCTTTAATTCTTACGTCTTTTACTTAGCCTAAACATTTATGTTTATAATACTTGCTCATTTAATTAATTATTTATTTATTTCATATTTTCTTTTTTCAATTGCTTATTTTTTATTTACTTATTAGTTTTCTTTCTAGTATGTTTATTTATTTACTTACTTTTATATTTTATTGTATTTTATTTTTTATTTATACAATTATTTGTTTATGTATTTGGCTATTGTTTTCTTCCAACCATTTTAAAAATCCTTTTTTCTTCTATTTCTATCAGAAACAACCTCTCTACTAAATAGGAGTAAGGTTACGTACTTATGAAATTCTCTAAACCCTGCATCTCAACGGAATTCCTACTAGGATATTATTATTATTGATGTTGTTATTGTTGGAGTTGTGCAGTTTGTAGTGAGCTAATAGCTAGTTATGTCAAAGATAGGGTTAGACAGTGAGTTGTTGGCAGTACTCGTTACTACTTGTTAGCGACCACTTAGAATGGAGTTGTTGGAACTATATGTTTGTGCAAAAACTGGAAACATGAGCTTGTAAACTATGGTTATAGAAGGTTGTCATCAACCGTGAAAGAGTAGGAAGTGTTGCTTGGCAAGAGGGAGATGATGAAAACGATAACTAATTCTCTTGTAGATTGAAGTGGCAGTTGAATAATGGAATGTTTCCATAAACAAAGGTGATTATGGAGGTGTGGGTCATTGTTTGAGAGACTTAGAGGTGTGACAAGAAGATGATTGCACACAGAGGGTCGTGGCAAGTCATTGGTGGTGGCTAAGGTTTCCTTAAACAAAATGGATGTGTTTGAACATAGGATATGTTTTATTTTAGGTTAGGAATAAAGAAGTCTTAAACTAGAATAAGATATGTTTGGCAACTAAGATAGCGTATCTTAGGATTAAAACAAGGCTTGTTTGGATACAAAGATAACTCTATTCTAGTGTTAGAATAAGGCATATTTGGTTATTGGATTACTAAGATAGTGTATCTTAGGATTAAAACAAGGCTTGTTTGGGTACAAAGATAAGTCCATTCTAGTGTTGGAATAAGGCATATTTGGTTATTGGATTAAAGTAATCCAAAGTTGAATAAAGTTATCGATGGTTGGAATAGAGTATTCCAAGATTTATTTTCAAATAAAATATTTAAAATTATTTTAAAATTTCAAAATCAATTCCACAATTGTATTAATTATTGTCTAAATATGATTAAAATTAATAATTAATTTCTAATTTAATTTGAGAAAAGTTGTTTTCTAGAATTAAAATTAATTATATTTCAATTAGAATGAAATTAATTAATCAAACTCCTTAAAATTAAGAAATGTGTTTTCTTAAGAAATTAAGAAAAGTGTATCTTAATTATAATTTTTTCAGTTTGATAGATAAATTAAATTTATGAATTTTATTTGTTTATAGAATTATTATTCTAATTTTTTGGAAATTGTTTATTACTTATGAATAATATAAGTTCTTGATTTATTAAAAAATTATTTTTCTTGGTTAAATTTGAAAAGTTGTTTTCATTTATTAATTAAAAATACTTTCTTTAATATTTTCAAATAGTTTTCTAATTTATTAAGAAAATATTTTCTAATTAATTGAAAAATAAATCTTTAAATAATTAATAGAAAGGACTTTTTTAATTAAATTTAAGAGTTTTATTTAATTTTGAAAGTAATTTCCTTTAAATATTAGATATAGTTGTTTAATTAAAGAAAAGCTATTTCTAATTAGATTAGAAATAGTTTTTTAATAGGATTAAAATATCTTGCTTGTTAGATTATGAAAATTGATTTTTTTTTTCTAAATTATAATAAGTAAGAATACTAATTTATTGAAAATTGTTTTCAAATAAATTTTTTTAAAGGAGTTAAGATAATTGAAAATAGTTTTCAATTGAATTTGAAAATTTTATTTAAATCAAATTAAATTTCTATATGGAATAGGAATTAATTTATTCATGAATCAATGTGCTTAATCTAATTTAATTATCCAATGAGTTAGAAATATTATTTTAGATTATGAAGATCAATAACTAGAATTAAACAAAGCTTGTTATTTTATGCATACAATTTTATTATGAGTACATAAGTTGCATATATATATATAAAAGATATTTTACATGCAATTTTATGTTTGAAGATACAAATAAATTAAATCCCTCATTTAAGTATTAAGGATATATTGAGAACATGATTGTTGTATGCCATTATTTAAGCATAACATCATAGTTATATTTATTATACTATTTGTTGAGTGACTTAAGGCCCCTTTTACTCGAGTATATTTTATTTTAAATTAATTAGTCATACTTAACTAAATTTGTATGATTTAGATGAGTGACTAGTGATTATATGAACTTAGAGGCAAGGTTAGCAATAATATATAAGATAAATTTTTACAAGAGTTGTTCTTTAATGGATTTAGGATAAGCCCATTCTAAGTTCAGTTAATTTGCTTAGTGACTCAAGGTTAACTAAATTTAAATGGGATCATAGAATACCAAAGAGAATAGAGTAATCTTCCTGAATAGTAGTGAGGGCTACTATTTTGAATAAAATAATAGGAGTGACCAAATATATTATTAAAGTCTTAATGTTATTTAGTAGTCAAAGCATATAGTCAATTACCTGCTTTCTTACAATGATATTTTGTTCTTGGTGAAATTTACCTTGTTTATTATGGTAGATATTAAATTAGTGAACCAAATTTCTTAGTATAGGTTAAGTTTGAGAAGAGCTCTCAAAATTAGATAAATAAGGTTAAAAATCTATTTTGCAATTTTGTTATTAATCACTGTTGAGAATTTGGTGTTAAAATTTTAATGATATGTCAAAATAATATGGATGATAAAATGTAATAATATTTAAAGTTAAATAATATCTCATAAACTTGGATGACATATAAGATGTATGTCAACATCATGAAAATAACATGCAAAAGGTTGCATGAAGTAATGCTAATAGGTATTGTACTTTGATACAATTATTTATCTCAATTTATCCTACTAAAAGCCTAAGTATGGATTACAATTGAAGCATTGGCTTAGATATGATAATAATTATCATAGACGAAACATAATTGCATAGCTTTTCTTACTTATATGTGGTATGATAGAGATCATATGTATTTCTAATTCATGCTTATACGTATTTAATATAAATTCAAATTGAATACTATTACGATGTTCAAGGCATGAGAAGAAATAAATTGTTAAGTAAAAGTTTGTATCAACTAAATCAAATGTGACTTATGCTTAACATAAGCGACAACGATACAAAGTTAGATAATCAAGACAATCCTTTATGCCATGTTAGTTAAATAAGACACTGAGAATCATATGTTACATATAAGGATAGATGTATTATTTTTTTATTAATCATATAAAACTTATGAAACTTATTAGTTTGAAGAAAAACCAAATCACTTTTTCGTGAAAGAATGATGATGATATTGAGTTGTTAATTCTTATATATATGATGTGTTTGATATAATAACAATTCATAAGAGGAGGATACCTTTATTTTATTGTACTAGAGACTTTATATGATATAGTAATACGCATTAAATGAATATTGATTTAATTTTTTAAAAAGATCAAATGGCTTAAATCTAAGTAGAAGTTAAGCATTGAAAATGCTGAAACACTTTTATGAGACCAATGTGATGAGATTTAAAATTGTAAGTTATCTATAGGGAATGTGATTCTCTAGTAAACACTTGCACAACCAATTTTCATAAGAGTATGGATTTATGTAAAGAGGAATATACAGTATAAAATATTGCATGACAAAATATTTATTTTTTTTATGGTTATGCCTTGTACAACAACTTAACTTTTAAAGTTATAATTAAATCAATTAGCAAGATTTCTTGTTAGATATGAAATGATAACACTTTGAAAAAGTCAAAGTTAATGGTTTTAGGACATGATGCTTGGTTGAACATAAAAGCAATTAGGCATGTAAAATGAGCTAACATTTCATCAAAGATCTAAGTATTTATTTACGTAGTTTCTCTTAATTATGATGACAATTAAGATGAAATTTATAAGATTTGAGCAAGTGCTTACTATAGAGAATTTTGTAAAATTCTCTTATTAAACCATTATCCCATCATTAGCATGATTGTTATATGGTCACATGGTATTAGATGCCTAAATGATTGGCTTCGTGTAAGTGAGAGATTATTCGTATATGCCCTATAACTAATCGGTTGTCTATAGTTTAGTGACATAATTCTTCGAAGGAATTCTTTATCTTATACATATTCATATATAAAGTCCAATGGATAAATGTATATTGTAAATGAAATTATGATGAGATCATAATTATGAGATTCATATTTTATTTATAAATTATCCTAAAATTATCATACTCATTATTCTATTAATATTAGACATTGATAATGTATAAAAAGACCAACATATGTTATGTTTCTTCATTATAAATGAAGTAGTCAATCTCATGGACTAAAGCATGAGGATACTTAAACAAACATATAGGTACTTGTTAAAGAACAAGTTTACTAAATTGACCCTAAATGAGAAATTCATTTGGAACATTATTGGTATATTTATGAAAATTTTCATTGTGATGATTGTATAAGTGATCTTTTGACTGGAGGTCACCAAAGTTTATCATATAGGAATTGCTATATTTTGATATTACTTATGACACGTTCTAGTCAAGGGTAGCTCAATTAATTGTTAGTGGATATAACATGAATTAAGTGGAGATAGTTGAGTGATCATTATATGATTCATCACCTTAAAGTGATTAAGGATAATATTCTGTTGTTCTTGATTAGTATTGTTTGGAAAAATCCTTAGCTAAGGTGAAATGAAACTTTGAAAATAGTTTTCAAATATCATTAATATAATCAATCACTAATGATGAAGAACTTACATGATTGGACCTAAATAGAATAGACATTATTTCTATATCCTATGTTTAATCAGAACAGTATATGATGAAATGATTAAATTATACGAAAACATTATGGACGAAAAGGTTAGTCAAAACCACTTTAACATTCCTAAATATTTGGGTGGTTATGATACATTGCTATACGCTAATATCTATTTATGGATATAAATTATTTAATTAAAGAATTAAAGATAAATTAGAGAAGATTAATTTATTAATCTTAAAGATGGTTTAAGGTTATAATTTATATTTATTGCTAATATATTTGAAAACCTAATGGGTTAGATACAAATAACATGTTAAAGAGAGAAAAGGTGTTTTAATAAAATTGAACTTGATTGCAAAGTTTGAGAAACTTTATGATTAAATATACGATTTAATAAATAAGGACCAATATATGATACTAGATGTTATTTGGGTCCAACTGGTATCGAAGTAGAAATAATTGTAATTCTAATTAAAGTTTAATTAAAATTAAAATTTTTATTTTTAATTAAATTACTAAAAAGTTCAAGACTTAGTATAAATAAAATTAGGCTCTAAGGGAGCTAACACTTTTTGTCTAACCCTCTCTACAACAGTTGTAGAGTTCTTTCAACTTGTTCTATGGACATTATTAGAGATTAGAAATGTGTGCAACTACAGTGGTTGAAATTAGTCAATAGTAAAATTGGTTTAAGAAAAATGATAAGAAAAAGATCAAGCTTTACAATAAGGTACAACTTATTATTCACATTTTATTATATTTTGTGTTAATCATGTTATAGAATTTTAAGTGATCTTAGCTTTCAAAAAATCCTATAAAAAGGTTTTGATATTATTCCACTGCGTGTAAGATCATATCCTACCTTAATTTTTCAACAATCGTATCAAAGCTAACTTTAAATCCATAACTTAATTAAAATTATTTGATTTTTATTTATCTTGAATTTTGGAATTGAAAATCATAAACCCTAAAGTTCTAAAAACATTATATTTGTTTGAATCAGAAAAGTTTATATTGAAAATTTAAAACTTATATTTAAATTGGAATTGAATTATCAATATGATTAAAAATTGTTTAAGAGTTAAATAATAGATTTAAATCATAATTAATAATTTAGCCATCGCCACATGAGTTATTTATACACAATTAAAATGGGTAAGGTAGGACAAACCTGTGTGCAAGCCTGTGTTTTGTCAAATATAAGTGTTTTCTCTCTAAATTTCTCTAACTCCAACTCCTATAATTGACTTAAACCTATATGTATAGATTCCCTATTTTAGCTAGTTAAAGTGAACCGTCATATAAGAAGTAACAACCTAGTTTAAAAAGTTTACTTAGTGTCCACTAATGCGTTAAAAACCAATTCCTATATCTTATTGCCATTGATTTCATAAACACTTTTTTTTGTTACTAACACTAGTGATTATCATGCATATCAAATATTTTAATTGTGTTTTACTTATGAATGACCAATAAAATCAATCCATTTCCCACATAGTTTTTCAAGAAGTTCATGATCATCAAATTGGATTATCATAATTCTTAGGCCTCCACTTCAACTTTGTATACCACCATCTATCTTTTCTCCTATTAGCCATGCAATTAATTTTATGCTCTATAAAATAACATAAAAACGAATTATGTAAAGGAATACGTTCCTTCAAATTTATTACACTTCTCAATGAACAATTAATTTTGGGAATCTCTAAATCATAACTAAATGGTTAAAAAGATAGAAGTAGAAACCAATATATATAAATGATAATTAAAGGAAAGCTAACGATGAGTTAATCACCAAACCTTATTGGAATAATTGAGAGAAAGGACCCTTCTTTATCACCCCTTTAAAACTAAAATAAATCATGCAAAAGAGTGGGGAATGCCATATAAACACTAGTTAATCTCATTAACCATCCTATAGTTTACTTTCATATAACTATAGGGTGGTTAAAAGCAGTGGTAGGTGGACGCGTGGAGTAGAGAGAGTTTTTTGCTTAAACTAATAGAAACTACAAAGCAGTGGTTTGAGGATGTTTTTAAGTGCATGGGAGTCCCTCTCCCTCTCCTTCTCTTTCATTCTCAGCTCTTTTCGATTGTTCTCTACTTTTTATTCTCTTTATAACTATTTTCTAGTTTTCTTCTTCTCACTTTACTATTGGTTTTCTACTTTTTTTCTTCTCTCTCTATCATTCGTTTTCTCTTAACTTTTTGGTCCTTGTATGTCGTGGCCTTTATTCTTGCTTCCTTATTCAACTTATGATCATCACTTGCTTTTTCTTTTTCAATCCAAGTCATTTTTCCTTTGTTTTTTTTGGGTATTGCCTCCTTCTCTCCTTGTTCTCCTTTCTTTCTCACTCCATTTGTCCTTATGTTGTCTCAACTGGTTTGTTTTTTTTTTCCTATTTTCTTTGTCCTTCCCCATTTTCTTAGTCATTGCTTTCCCTTGTTTTATCAATTTCCTATTTTGTGTTCCTTTCTATATTACTTGTTAGGTATTATGTTCTTTTCTTTATCTTTCATTTTAGTCCCTAACTTTTTCTTCTTATGCAAACTATAAGTTAACATTGCTTTACAATTAAGTCCTCACAATTCCTTTTTGTTTCAACTAATAAATCTTTAAATTTTGCATTTCATAAATTAATCCTTTTCTTTTACATTCTAGCCCTTTCAGACCTTATTTTTCCATTTCAACCGAAAAATTTAATTTCCATTCACCAATTGATCTTGAAGACTTTTCAAACCAATATTTTAAACTTAAACTTAATCATATGAAAAAAAGCTTGTAAAAGATTAAAAGAAATTCAAAATCAATGTAATCAATTATGACAAAAATATAATTACAAATAAAAGACCAAAAATGAAAAAATGAAAATAAATCAAATAAATTAATGAATTAATTACTTTATCAAATTATTCAAAAATGATGGAAGAGTAAAGATTGAATTTTGAATTAATTATATGCAAACTAAACCAAATAAAAAGATTATAAAAACAAAAATTGAACAAAAATAATATACAATTAAAAAATAATTTTTATTTTCTTAATTTTTAAACAAAAATAAAATACGCAAACGTATGGGACAAAATTAAGTGTTTATAACAATGAATTTTTTGTAGATAGTCTTCAATTGCTTGAAGGCCTACTGGCACTCTAGCTAGAGTTGGCGACTAGGCCCAAGTCCAACCGAAAGTCAAGGGGCTAGGTCGAGGTTGATAGGGCATCGGACCCAAATGTCTTAAAAAATTGGGCCTCAGGTTAGCCTCAAACTGGGTATGTTAAATGACGTCACTTGGCTCGTGCTTAGGTCTGATTAGGCCTTGAGTTGAACCAAGCCTTTAGCTGCCAGGGTCAAGCCTGACCCATTGCCATCCACTCTAGCCCTTAACTAAAGTTTTTTGCTTATTTGAGATAATGAAAGAAAGGCAAGTAAGGTCTACAAATTTGGAAAGGAACCTAGATAAAGTTATTAATCTCCTTACCTTTGCACATCTTTAATAGAGCAAGTGGCTCCTTGATTTGAATTGTTTCTATCTTTTTTGGATTAGCCACTATACATCACTTAATAATCATAAATCTCAGGAATTCTCCAATTGATACACTGAAAAAACACTCATGAGGATTGAGTTTCATCCCAAACTTTTGATTATGCCAAACTGAGTTATTAGATATATGATGTGATTTCAAGTAGTCTCAATCTTAATAATCAGATCATTGAGATAGGCCTCCACAATCTTACCTAACAGAGGCTTAAACATGATATTGATTGGTATTTGGCACATTTCCCCTACATTTAGCAATGACAGGTAACATTGTGTGTTACAAGCAAAGTTTTCTTTGGCCCAATCATAGGAATATGGTTGTATCTTGAGTTTGCATTAACAAGCACTACATCCACTAGTTGGTTTATCTTAGGATAAAAGAAAAAGATAGTTAACTTTTGGACATGATTTATTCAAATTTAGAAAGTTTATGCACATGCTTCATTTGCCATATAACTTTTTGACCATTACCATGTTGGCCAACTATTATGAATAATGAACTTCATGCATAAAACTAGTCCTTCATAGTTTTATACTTACTCTTTCACAATTGTCTGCCTTTCTAAGGTAAAAGTTTGTTTTTTATACCTTACATGCTGATAACTAGCTTTGACGTTTAATCTATACACTGGCATTATAGATTTATTCCCTCATATCTTTACGCTTCTTTGAAAAGATGTCTGCATATTCATGCATTGATGATTACAAAGATGCTCTTTTGATCTCAACTCTCACCTTTACCCCATTTCTCTTCCTTGAAGCTCCCTATATTCAACCCAAACACTTCTTGTATAAGATATATTCTATACTAATTTCCCTACTCTATCGATTTTATGGAAATTAGAGCTCTTGCTAGCCTTTAAAGATGTTAAATATCACTGTCAAATTTCTTTTGGATCTCTATAAACTTGTGCTACACCTATTTCAGTAGAAAACTTCATTAACAACTAATATGGTAACATCAAAACTTTGATGGAATACAAAGAGGGCCTTTTCAGGATGACATTATATGCTAAATGTCTGTCCCATCATGAAATTCTATAAACCTAATGACTTACCATTGTTTGATGCCCAACTTCAGTAAAGTAAATTTTCCCAGTATATGAATCTTACCCCTTCCACATACAGCTAAAGGGGATACAAATTAAATTTGTACTTTGTAAATCCTAATGCCTTGAACACATTATAAAATATGATAACAATAAAACTCCCATTAATGACCAAAATCTTTCATTTTTTGTAATTGGAAAGTGTTATTGTGATGACCATCATACTGTCATTAAAGTTGGCCACTTCAAAATTCTCCTTTTTAAATATGATATTTCTTAACTCTTTGCCTCTCACATAAGAATGATCAAAGATTTAGACCTACGATCATATATTTTCAATTTTGACTTTCTCATTTTAGAGTCTTCCTAGGTTGTTATGTTAATAACCCCAAGCCTAAGTGATGATACTATATGTCTACTACCACATTCTCTAGAATAGGATCGATCGTGTCATCTCCCACTACCTTTAGGCTTGGGATAATCTACCATAAATTATTCCAATTATCTTTTTTAAATAAAGAATCAACTACTTATTGAAGATTTTGACACTCCTCAATCTCGTGCCCGTAATCTGGGTAAAATATATAAAACTTGTCTAAACATCTTGCTTTAGGACTGCTTACTAGAGGTTTTAGTACTTGATAAGGTCCTTACTAAACGTATAATTGAGAATATGATTAAAAGACAAATAGTGTTATGATAATGAGATTCCCTTAAACCTTTAAACTCTATTTTTCTTTATTTATCTTATTCCATATAATTTTTCTTTCTGGACTATCCCTGCATATTCCTTTTTTCTCTTTTATCCCCCTTTTGCATAGGATAATTCTTAAACCTTGGATAATTCTTGAACCTTCTCTAGAGATTATTTTTCCTATTTAATGGAATAAATCATTGTGTTCATTTTTGTATCTCTTCTAAAGCATACAGTTTCTCTATTAGAACTAACCGAAAAAAAGGGTTAGTGGTTTTGTAAGCCTTTATCAAAGGCAATGGCTATTATACTAGAATTCAGACTCAATACTTATATAATTCTGTATTGAATCCTTAATTATAAAGGTGGAGGCTCTCACTCAATTCTTGTATCACATCAAAAAGGGTAAAAGAGTCCTTATATCTTCTTTTGTAGCTATAAAAATGAGCATAAAATTGAGTTTGAGTTAGCCAAATTTCGGGATTGACCCCTTTAAATTGTTATGATACCAATCTTATGTAACTTCAACTATAGTTAAAGAAAAGGCCTTGCGCTTTAAATTATCTACAGCAACTTATAGATTCGTCATTTTCAGGCTAATAACTTGATTTATAAGGTCTAACATATCATTGTATACTTCTAGGTTATGCTATTTAAACTTTGGTAGAGGCGACTCATTCATAATGTATTGGTTGAAAAGGTTATTAGCAATAATGGGCTTTGTCTAATGATACGCCAAAGTGTATGGTGGTGTCTTTACGCCTTTATTGTAAAATGACACAAGGGGAAAGTTCATCTCTCATTTCTGATTATATGGAATTGTGATGTTCTAATTCTAATTAAATTGGAAATTAAGGTTTTTCATAAGAATTCTAGTGACGAGAGAGAAGAAAGGGGATGACAGAGAGGCAACTAATAGAGGAATTAGCAAAGGAGAAGGGAAAAGAAGAGAGACGAGAAAGAGAGAAGAGGAGAGAGAATGAGAATAGAGTTGTGATTATGATTCTATTATATGTATTATGTTACATGAATTACTTTTATATATATCCTCTCTATTTTTATATCCTCATATACTATCTCCTTATAGTACCTCTATACCGTACTTTTATACATTTCTATACAAAGAATCCTAGTACATTACATTGCCCTCCCCTTTAAAAGGTCTCAAGATGTAAAAGTAAAATAAGGAAATTAGGTTTGAATGAATGATGTTGCTTTCGAGGTAGCTTCCATAGGATTGAGGTTAAACCAATGAATTAACCACTAAAGGATAAGAGCTCCTGTTTACTTAATTATTCAAGTTACAAAAACCAACTAAGGGTAAACAAGTAATTGACCATCTGTTGCAATCTTAGGCAAGTCAACAAACACTATTACTTTATTCTTAAGAAGTAACACATGTAAAACTAGATGGACTTGAGCAGGAGCAGTTAGTTGCAATATGTATACCATAACTTTGATAATCACCTAATAAGGTCCATAATACTTGGAGTAGAGTTTTAAACATTTCCTTACTTCTAAGGAAGTTTGCTTGTAACGTTGTAACTTTAAATAAAACTAATCTCTAATTTTAAGGGTGCATTAATGTATTTCTAATTACTGAAGAATTTTCTTCTTTCCTGAGCTTGCTCAAAGTTTCACTTCAGTAACTGAGGCATGTGAGACCTAGCTTGTACCCACTTTAACACAAAGACAATTTTAGTAGTGGAAGTGACTATTAGTGTATGTTGTGGAAAGTTATAACCATATAGTGCCTTGAAGGAGAGGTCTTTAAGAAAGTGTGGCAATTAGTATTATACCACCACTCAACAAGTGACAACCATTAGTGTAGCACCCCACTCCCGCAGGACCCGAACCCGATATCGATGGTGATATCCGAGCCCGTGTCTCGCGCGGGTGGTATGCTAGAACGAT